>CM076570.1:286722585-286881715 GCA_034641835.2 Pinus albicaulis | reverse complement strand
CGTTTGAAGTAGATCCATGTGGAGTTCAAACTCCCTGCAACCGTCCTTCCTCTTTCACCTGAAATACAAGAAGAAACCAGCACAAAGGACAAGTTGTACAGTATATTTCTACTCTATATGTTAGTGAGATTCATATAAAACATTAAATAAATAATCATAAATGCTTTTATAACAAATATTCTTCATACATTAAAGCATTCACTAACACGTTTACTTCGGGAACAGCATGATACTTCTGTATTATAAAAATAGTACGTACAAAAGTAAGTGGAGAGATCACCTGATCCTTCCAAGGCCTTCGCAGACCGTCGTCCGAATCCGTCCAGCCCTTGCCTCGCTAAGACTCCTTCCAAATGAGTGCATACGAGATAACATATAAAGGGATGTGTATCTCAAGGAAACAAGGGTTTCCTGAAATGAACTGGGAAAGTGCAGGAGGCATGGGGAATCAGACTTGGATAGGGAACCAACAGAGTATAATAATAATAATTCTCTCTCCCTCTTAGGCCATACATATGAGGTCTTTTTATAGTCCCTCCAAGTAGTTTCAGCAGTTGGAAACAGTTGGCCACGGGCTGGGGTGGTTGAACTACCTGAGTAACCATCAACCCGGCGCGAAATTAGGGATTTTTTATATATTTTTTAATCATTTTAATGGCATACGCGGAAAAGTCTAGCTGTACTCGCGTATACACGCGGAAAAACACGGGCATAGTCGCGTATGGAGGATTTTCCATTGTTTTTAAGTGAATTTGTCCAAGTCTGTAGGAATGGGTGCCCATAAAGCCATGAAGCAATCATGAATCATGTCAAGGTGAGAAATGATGCTATAACAGATGCCCCCTAATATATGAGGTGAGAAGGGGTACATGATGGCCGAAATGTATTATGCACATAGAAAGAACTTCGCAAGGACAAGAGAGGACTTCACCAGATTTCAGCCTGCCAAAAACCAATGAAAGAAACCAGAGAGTCAACCCATGCTGAGGCGGGCATACCCATGCTCAGTCAAAAATACATCATATATATAGAAAGTATTGAATAGATCCAACATGTATACAAGTATAACTGAACTGAAAATACATAGTGAATCATCTGAGCAGGGCCCGGAAAGACAAGTCTGTATCAATGTCCAAGTATCACATATAGAAAGCTGAGCAAAGATAGTGCAACTGGATATCTGATCAAGTAACTGAATCTCCAAGTACCGGATCATGAGAGGCGGATCAAACGGTACAATCACGCAACTCGGGGATCAACATATAAGATGCTGCTGTGCTGAACTGCAACATATAAGGGTGGACGGCAACACTGGCAGAAACTGAGAGAACTGTCAACAGTGAACCGAGAAATGCTGATGCAACCCGAGGTCTTCACTGATCACAACGGCACAATTCTACACACTGGGAATAAATGAGCTGAAGTCGACCATGTGAGAAATCGTTGGATTACCGGGCAATGATGTTTCCCGTTAACCAACGCGAGACAACCCACCGATAATGATAATGAGTGTCAAGGTGCCCCAGTACAATCTGACAAGTGTGAATGAATGAGTTGAAGTCGAACACTGGAAAGAATCTACCAATCAGGAGGCAATGATGAATCCCCACTGTCGATAGCGAAGAGTCTGCCACTGATGACTGCAAACCCTAAGGTACTGACAAAAAGACTCTAGACCTTGTTCCCAGAGAAATGAGTCGGAGTCGATGGGAAAAGATCTGCTGGAAGGAAGGCATTAAGGCATCCCACATCAGTCCAGCGCGAGTGTAACCCGGAGGCCAAGATTTGGAAGGAATCGGACGAAGTAGAGTGATGGAACCAAAACCGAAGTACGTTTCCGACATGCACAAGATGAAGCTAGCGCACGGAAGAAACCCTCTGAACCAACCAATAATGAAGGCTGACACAGAGGCGAGAAATCCACCGATAGGGTCAAATGGAAATCCAGGTACTGCACGAATCCCAAGTGTGATAATGTGTGCTGACGTCGAACACAGGGGAAACCACTCAGTCAAAGACCCATGATGATGATCAAATGCTGAGCACGAGGTCACCTATCAATGATGGAAATAGGCACAAGGTGCGGCTCTAGGCTTGCTCTCAGAGCAATGTGTCGTAGTCGATAAGAGACAAACCCGCCGGCAAGAAGTCAATGGAGACCTTCTCAAACCAGCACGAGCAGAAGATCAAAACATCTGATGAGATAGAACATGATACTGACAAGACCGGGAAGGCCGACTGAATAATGAGTCAAGAGACACCGCAGAATGGCCGACTCAGGCTAGACTTCCCTTGAACAAAAGCACGACTCTGTGATGACCATGGCAGTAAAAAGTGACACTGTATAAGTCTGTCTTGCAGGAGGCAAAACAAACTCTCCATATGATTGGAAGAGATAACCAACCGGGGGAGAACTGACAAGTGAAACATGGTAAAGGCTGAACCTAGGTCAAAACTAGAACCATCCCAAATGAAGGAAATATATATAAGTATATGTGCTTTGTTCAAGGGCGACAAACTGACTCTGTACTGCCATCGAAATAACGAAGATACATCCCGTTCCCGCTCTTTTTTTTATATTTAATTTTTTTTTGTCTTTTTCATAATAAGCCTGAAAAAGAATAAAAGAATGCTATGGTACAATGGATAGAACGAGTATCAAGAAAGCAGATGCACTAGTTCCGGGGTTTGGAACAATCCTATGCTCAATGCAAAGTGGCGAAAACTGGTCAGTGATACTCAGAGGAACGTTCCATCCATGGGTACAAAGGTGTCAAGTCGTGATAGCTAAGTGCATGCAATGGTTAACTTGTACGGAAAGTCAAGGTCAAAAGTTGGCTTAAACATCGAGTCCAAGTGAAGCCGGCTAAAGGCCAGGATAAACAAGTAGCCAATATGCAATGCAGTAATACAACTTAACGACACCAGGGAGCCTCTAGGGTATAAGCCAGAAAAATGATAAGTGATGAAGAAGAAGAATGAAGCTTCAACACGAAATACATGGCGGGACTAAAGAGGACTCCCGAGCCTACATAAAAAGCAGCATGGGCAACAAGTGATAGCGAGGAACTAACTAGGAAGCCCATGGAAAGGAAGGCTCTACCATCAAGTCATGATTTAAAAAAATCGGCGAGTGAAATGGGTATAATACTCATGACCTGATGGGATCGACCCTAAGGCAAGTGATCAGTATGGAGGCTAGAATGCAAGATGCAACGGAAAGTGATTCCTTAACCTATATGCCAGTGAAGATCATATACCTGCCGTGAAGAATCTGAACACATGGGCCAGAAACCGGGAAAAATCTCGAAAATGTCAAAATGTACCTGAAATATACCAAACTGGGCACTTCCAAGCAATCGAGTTATACAGCATAAGACAGATCGAAAAAATAAGCACAAGGAAATTTTTGCGAAAATTTTCAATTTTTTAGCCATAAATACACAAATTACCTCTCAAATGGTTCATTAATGCATAGCTGATTTGGAAAAGAGCTCTGGAGCTAAAAACTTGTTTCGTCAAATCAGCAACAACCGACCGTCGGAATTCAGCGAAACTTCAGGTAGGCTCCTTATTCATCCTGTTGATTCATTTTGTCCGTTTAAAATTTAAAATTAAGTGGATTTTTACCTGGAAACCCTTATTAAAAAACGCGTACCTGCGCATACGCGGGTTCAAAGAAGGCAAGTTGCGTGTATACGCGACTGTGCACAGCGAAACTAGCGTATGCGCAAGTCCGAATTTCAAAAATGAGTTTCTAATGCAAATTTTAATGAATTTTTTGCAGGATGACAATTTCATGGAGGGAACGCGAGCATAGTGCAGTAGACCAAGAGGTCATGGAAGACCGCGCAGCACAAAACGTCCTCCGAAACTGTGGATTATTCAAATTTTTCAAAATGCCCAATATGAAAAGTAATGTGAGATTGCTTGAAATGCTGGTAAATTATTGGGAACCAGATCAGGATTGTTTCATCATTGATCAAATGCCACTACGCATAGAGGTGGAAGATATATACTTCATCACTGGACTCTCCAGAAGGGGAGACCCAGTGGATTTGCACGGAAAGCCCCTGGGAGGGTTAACCGTGGAGGATTATGTCCAACTCTATTGCATAGAAGATTCCAAAAAAGTAGGCACACAGATTGCAATCAGAGATATCAGGGACTTGCACATGAAGATCCTCCTGTTCACGATCGGCAGAGTGGCAGGATCTGCCTCACTGCATCAGGCGTCCAGGGCGCACATGAGCATAGCTGTAGAGTGCTTAATTCATGTGTATGATTGGTGCACTGCCCTGCTACTGAACAACTGACCTCCATTCGCAAAACACATACAAAACACTTTGGCTATGGAACCATTTTGACTACATTCTTCTTCGAGAGAGTTCCGGCTTTGAGACCCAAAGTCATCTCAACTATCAGCAGCCCTCGGGACCCAAGAATTGCCCGTTGGGCAGACATGATGAAGAGACTGGGGGGCAGCGAGGTACCCCGAACTACCTGGGATGATGAGTTCTTCTTATGGTGGAGAGAACAGATCATCGCGGTAGATGACTATCCCTATGCCGGGATGGATTTCCGAGGAGATCCAGATCTAGTACTTCCACCCGGTGCAGCATGGGGAGCAGTCGGTAAGTTTTTTCAAAAATTTTAACTTATATGATTTTTTTTTGGATTTTTCAAATATGTATGAAAAATGAAAAACAAACATGTTTTTGGATTGGATTCATAATGACTGACAAATAAAAATGATCATGTTTCGGATGTTGGACCAGTGCGTCCTGAGGGCCTAGCACGTCACAAGCGCCGCAGAGGTGAAGCAGAGACAGCGGATTCTGACAGAACCCTCCAGGCCGTGCAGAGAAACTTGGAGGGACTAACCCGCCACATCCCTCTGGCTGCTGTGGAGAACTTACCAGAAGCCGTCCAGAGACGGGTTGTAGGAGTACCCCGGGACTGGGTTAGACTGTTCCGCCGTGTGGCCACTGCAGTGATGTTCTATAGGAACACTGGGCAGGGTCCTCAGGATTAGACAGATTTTTATATTGGATGACTGTATATTTTTTGAGACTGAACATGATGGGGCATAAGCCCAAGTTTTGTACGGCATTGATGGATCCAAAATTTTGTGAAGTTTTTTGACATACTGATGATATATATACAGCGATATTTTGATGTGATGTGATAAATGTATCAAATGTATGATGTTTTTTTATGATTAGATTTTATTGTATTGAATGATTAATATGCCAATCTAAAGCTTGATTAGCTAATGAGTCAGCAAACCCATTGTCAGCTCGAGGAATATGAATGAATGTTAAAAATTGAAATGACCTTTGTAACAAACGTACCCTCAAGAACAATCGTAATAAAACTGGATCTCGTACCCGATAAGTGTTGTTCAACTCCGACACCACCAGCTGGGAGTCCAAGAAAACTACCAACGAATCAACACCCAAAGATATTGCCTCCGAGAGTAGATGAATGACTGCAGTGTATTTTGCTACGCTATTGGAAGCAGGACCAATGCAGACCCCTCTTGATACCAACAGCTGACCGGAAGGATAATGAAGCACCCAAGCCGCGGAAGCTAAGTTCCGGGTGTGTCTACTAGCACCATCGGTGAAACCATAATGACTCATGACATCAACACAACCTGCCAAAGCAGATCAAAAACATCACCATCCCATCAAAAATCGAAAATCAAACAGATATGTACAAGACAAAAACTACTATATACAAAGCAAAATGCCGGGGCTAAGCCTAGGCATAATACTTTTTCAAATAGAGCCCATTTCGGGGCTCCGACAACTCATTTCCTTCGAAGTCAACCAAGGTATACGCTCCTTTCTTAAGGACC
Organism: Pinus albicaulis; assembly: GCA_034641835.2. Classification (NCBI taxonomy): domain Eukaryota; kingdom Viridiplantae; phylum Streptophyta; class Pinopsida; order Pinales; family Pinaceae; genus Pinus; species Pinus albicaulis. Next base: position 286,875,852 of record CM076570.1, on the reverse strand, counting down.
TTTTTGACGATATAGGGGCCATACCACATCGACTTAAACTTTCCTGCCCCCAAGGCATCCTTTTCTTGGGCATAGACCAAAACAAGGTCACCTTCGAAAAAGACCCTAGGCTTAACCGCCTTATCGTACTGGACTTTGACTCGGTTTTTATGTGCTTCGTTCAACGTGGCGGCATCTCGACGCTGCTCATCAAGATGTTCCAGATGAAGAAGCCGCTCTGCCAGACTAGAAGTGTCGGGAAGAAGCTCAACAGCCAGTTTAAGGGAAGGAATCTCGCATTCAATGGGAAATACGGATTCCACCCCGTGGACTAACTGAAACGGAGTAAAGCCAGTTGCAGTTTTCACTGACGTCCTGTATGCCCAGAGTGCAGGATATAGCATAATGTGCCAGTTGGATCTATGTTTATCAATCGTCCATTGAAGAATTGTCTTCAAGGACTTATTCACGACTTCCACCTGGCCATTGGCCTGAGGATAATATGGAGATGAATGCTCCTGCCGGAAACCCAATTTAAGAGCCAACTCAGCCATCATACTGTTCTGAAAGTGACTGCCATGGTCAGTGACAATCTCTCTAGGTATATCGAAACGAGCAATGACTTGGTTGAAGAAGAAAAGAGCTGCAGTCTCACCATCGTTCCCAAAAGTAGGCATAGCTTCAACCCACTTCGTAAAGTAGTCTACTGCTACGATAATGTACTTGTGACCTTTTGCCGAAGGCGGGTTACAAGTAGTATAATCCATACCCCACTTTGTAAAGGGGCCGACAGTAACGACTGGAAAAAGCGGAGCTGGATGAGCGCGCATTTTCCGAGTATACACTTGACAAGGATGACACTTCTTGACCGATTCAATACAATCTTTGAAAATCGAAGGCCAGAAGTAGCCAGCACGCAAAATCTTTTGGGCTGTAGCAAGCCCCGATAAATGACCCCCACAAGCTCCACCGTGAGAATCATTAAGCACAGCCTCAGCTTCTTCGAAAGTTAAGCAGCGTCTTAGGATTGAATCAACCCCTCGACGGTACAAAGCATCACCAATAATCGGATAACTTTTAGCTAAGTGACGCAGCTTACGACGCTCATCTTTCGAAAAAGAAGAGGGAAACTTCGCAGTCTGGAGATATACAATGATGTCCCCATACCAAGGATCTTGTGGAGAGATCAGAAACAAGTGTTCGTCTGGAAAGGACTCATCATAGATCATCGCCTCTCCACAAGGCAACTTGGAGATCAATTCCGCAAAAACTAATGACTTCTTGGATTTGGCAGACATGAACTCTAGATCAAATTCCTGTAAAATCACAATCCATCTATTATATTTGCCCCCAATCACTCGCTTGCTGAGGACAAACTGAAATGGATTGGCAGCTGCCAAGACATAAGTTTTGCGAAGAATAATATAATGCCGGAGTCGCTGCACAGCATGGACTGCTGCTAAGGCTAATTTTTCTATCGGGGTGTATCGCAGTTCAGGTCCTACCAGTCCTCGACTAAGGTAGTAAATAACATGCTCGGCCAGAGCATCATCCTCCTGAACCAGAACCATACCAATGGTAGATTCTGCTGTAGCCAGATACAAAAGAAAATCTCTGCTATAATCGGGTGGACTCAGTAAAGGAGCAGAGGTCAATGCCTCTTTCAAGGCATCGAATGAGCGTTGAGCATAGTCGTCCCAAAGAAAAGGGACTCCTTTCTTCAACAGTCTCATATATCCCTTTGTAATCTCAGCATAGTTAACGATAAACCTCCGAAGAAAGTTAGACTTCCCTTGGAGACTTTGAAGCTGACGGATTGAAGACGGGGGAGACAACCGAAGTATTGCCTCAACCTTGAAGGGATCTACCCTTATCCCTTCCCTAGACACGATAAATCCCAACAGCCGACCGGATGTTACCGCGAAAACGCACTTGTTCGGATTCAAACGAATTTTATAAAAACGACATCTCTCAAATATTTGCCGGAGGTGTCCCGGATGATCCATCCTCTTTCGAGAATGAGCAGCTAGATCATCTAAGTATGCCTCGATAATTTTCTTGATGTCGTGGAAGGCGTAAGACATGGCCCGCTGAAAAGTAGCTCCAGCATTTTTAAGACCAAAAGGCATTTTCTTATATTCAAACGTACCCCAGGGACAAATAAATGCGGTCTTATGTTGATCTTCTGGACGGATAGTAATTTGATTATAACCAGAAAAACCGTCCATGAAGGAAAAAATCTCATTACCGGCACACTCGTCAATAATCTGATCAATGAAGGGTGTGGGGTAATTATCTTTAGGACACGCCTTATTCAGGTCTCTGAAATCGATGCACACTCGAATCGTTCCTTGCTTTTTATCAACGGGAACGGGGTTTGAAACCCATTCAGTCAGAGGAACTGGGAAAATGAATCCCACCTTAAGCAGCTTTTCAACTTCAGCTTTGATAGCTGCTGCCTTCCTAGGATTAACCGGACGAAGTTTTTGCCTGACCGGCTTAGCGTTTTCATACGTCTTGATCTCATGTTGGACAATAGATGGATCTATGCCAGGCATTTCCTCATAAGACCAAGCAAAAACATCCCTATACTCTTTGAAGAGCTCGGTATAGATTTGAACTTCTTCACGGGAACATTAAGCTCCAATGAAAACGTTCTCAATAATGTTGGGATTCCTGGAGATGTTCACCGGGATAGTCGGAGAGATCACAGCCATGTTCCCTTCAGCATAAACCTGTGCTGGTGCTAAGGGGCTCAAGACTGGGTGAACAGGTCCAGGAGAGTGAGGACTTGGAAAACTAGCTTCGACTTCGCTCAAGTCAGGTAGGAAGTAAGACCGATGATGCAAGTCATCCCACGGTCTCTCTATACCTGTCATTGCTTCCAGGATGGCCTCTTCGGATGGAAGAGTGGTATCTAGACAATCCTGGGCAGAAGAAGAAGTAAGCGTCCAAGCCGGAGCCACATCACCATCCAACTCTTCCGGCGAAAGAGGAGCTGGATCAGACTCTGCAGTGTCAACAACAGACTGATATGCAATCTCAGCTGCCGAAATCGGGAATGCCATTCCACCCACTTGCCCTTCCTCCAAAGTGGCAGTTGGGGAAGGTAAGGTCCAAGGGTCCGAAAAATAATGAGTTCGAAAGAACTTTCTTCGAAGGGGAGCCTTGGAGGATGAAATAGCATTGATAGACACCTTAGGAGGAGGAAGATCAAAAGATCCCATCAGGGAAGAATACATTCCAACTCCCAGATTCTCGATAGGTGCCTTAGTATTGTCCAACTTAGGGACGGATGAGTCAGGAGGCGCATCCAGGTCTACAGGAGGACAGTCCAGTTGATCCACCGTAACTATCCTCCCTTCGTGGGGGAAACATACTATCCGAAATAGTGAGGATGCAATAGCATCCATATCATATATCCAGTTCCTCCCCAACAGAAGGTTGTAGTCCAAGGCTGCATCTACTACCTCAACGTCTATGTTAACGGTTTTGCCCCCAACACAGATGGGCAAAGCCGGGACAATACCATGGGGCCTATGAGAATGGCCATCGAATGCAGTAAGAATAGTGCTAGATGGAACGGCTTTGGGAGATCCTAGTGTCTTCCAGCATGCGAGAGACATCACGCAAGTAGAAGCACCCTCATCAACGACCGTGCGAAAGATATTAGTCTTCCGGTACGATGATTTAATATGGAAGGCCATATGATGAGGAAGTCTCTTCTTAAAATTCTTCATATAAAAGGTAATCAGAAGAGAATTTTTCGGATCTATAGCTCCAATGGCAGTGAGCAAAGCACTGCGCTGAGCCGGAAAAGACTGGAGTACCTCTAAAGCTGACATAGCACAAGGACTCTGCGCGAGATCTTCTACAATCGAGTAGTTCTGGGCAGCCCTCATGTTCGGATTAATTGTTGATCGCTTAGAGGATGCCTTCGGTATCCGAGGCATAGACTCGACAGTTGGCTTCGTGATATGAAGCGGCTCAGTAGCATCAGGAACTTCCTTAGCTTTCGAAGATTCCTCTCCGCCATAATCACGAGATCTCGTAGCGACATCCACGTGAGCACTCATCATAAAGATATTCGACGGAATTTCCCCTTCCTGAGGACCTCCAGAGGAAGCCCCAGGATTTTGATTCGCGCCAGCAATTAATTGCTGCCCTTGGGGAAAAGGGTTTGTTAGCACAGCCTGGGAACTAGAAGAACCTTGCTGAGATAACAGGCGCTGAGCATCCTGAATTTTTGGGCAATGATGCGTGAGATGGTCTCCAGCACAAAGCTTGCACGGAAACTTAACTTTCTTTTTCTCCTTTTGCCCTTCGCCAACACGCTCGTTGGTCTTATTTGCATTGCCCTTCCCATTCTTGCCCTTCTTCTTGTTATTACGTCCCTTCTTCTTCCCATCAGACTGTTGATTCCCTTTGGGTTCAGAAGATTGGACAGCATTAATGGACAAAGACTGGGAAGGTGAAGAATCAGCAGGCACAGCCTGACCAGAAGAAGCAGATTGTAAAGACAACTGCTGCAATTGAGAAAGCCGGCTGGCTGCACTACTACTGACCGATCCGACAAGTCCGTCACCATGCGGACCAGGTTTAGGTTTCGATAGATCCAATTTGGAGCGAGGAGCATTAGGCAAATACTTGTAAAGCATGCCAGACTTAGAATAGATCAACTCTAACTGCTGGGCCCTAAAGATGGCCTGCTCCTCGGAATATACCCCTGACATGGATACATCTTTTGAAATATCTGACTGAAGCGACTTCAAAAACCACTCGAGAAGGAACTCACCTGGAATATGGGCTTTGAAAAGCCTCTTCCTTCTCCTCCATTCCTGAATATGATCAGAAATGTGAGTTGCCTCATCCTGCTTAAAATTAGCCAGGAGTTCGGTCCCAGCCTCATATCTGACGGGCAACTGAAAATGGTTAAGAAAAGTGACAGCCAGTTCTCCAAATGTGGCGAAACTGCCCCCAGTAAGCTCTATATACCACTTCGCGGCGTTTCCGGTTAAGGTGCGCTGAAATAATCTCAATCTAATCGAATCGTCGATCAGAGAGTTGGATGAACACCATAAGTGGAATGTGGTGACATGGTCTGCCGGATCTTCACCATTCTTACCTTCAAACTTAGGAATGTCTGAAGGAAGTTTGGTTGGAACCGGAGGCCAACCCGGACTATATTGAATCGGGTCATTAGTTAACTTCGCCAAGTCTGGCAAGTTTAACGTTGCCAGAAATGGTAATCGCGGCGGAGCCTGAGAATTCCATCCTTGATGGGATGGATTTCCCACATTCTGAAAAGAATAGCCTGGATTTGATGAGGCACCAGGCTTCCAGAAAGGACCCGTAGAAAACGGAGAAGAACCTCCTCCCCACGCCGAGTTACCAAGACCCAGACTAGTTCCCCCCGCTGAAGTATTGACTGAAGATGTAAGCCCCTGGTAGGGGTTCCATGCATTAGATAGAGGAGAAAAAGACTGATAAGCACTCGATGCAGGGAAAGAAGCTTTCCCTGGATGACTCGTGATGAACTGATTCCCTGCCCCCGACGTTGCAAACATAGGATTCCATCCTGTAAAAGAAGCCGAACTTGGCCCCTGAGCCCAAGGATTAAAACTTTGGGTCTGGGACGTAAAAGGAAACGACCCTAAAGAAGGATTAGGACTAGGAATATGCCCAGTCCCAAAGGGGAAACCCTGAAAAGAAGCTGATCCACTAGCCATGTTGGACATGGGCGTAGATCCAGCTGCATCGGCGGTAAAGGAAAAAGAGGGATTTCCAGCAATGGACATCCCTGAAACAAAGGGACCAGATTGAGAAGCATATGCTTGGGTGAACCCAGAGCCAAACATAGCGGTGCTAGAAGCACTCGAAGATAGAGCAAGAGTGCCCCCTGCCTCGACAGAAGCAGGGGTCTGAATGCCCGCAGCACTCACGGTAGAAGCCGTGTTCCCAGTCGTGGCCATCGAAAGATAAGAAAGATAAGGAAGATCCGGCGGTCTCTCAGACTCCGGTCCGATGTACTCTATAACAAAAGGATGTTCAAGAGGAAGAGGAGATGGACCTGTAGCTGCAGGCTCAGGTATATCTTCTATCTGAAAATCCTCCTCCTGAGGAAACAATACCCTCGAGGTGAGCGAAACGCTCCTCTCGGAACCGACACCGGAATCAGCAACGAAACCTTCAGACCTTAGTGGAGGATCTCTCTCCACAGCGTCAGACTCTACGGGGTGAAAACCACCTGCTAGATCGCTCCTACGCCTTCTCGAAGAAGGCTCTGCACTCTCGGGAGATAACCCCCGGACTCTCCTCGAACGTCGAGGCGCTTGATCAGCCACTTTTACAAATTTATTATATTAGACTCAAGAAAAGTGTAAAGCTAGGCATGCTAGGAGCAAAGAGCACTCACTAAAATCAAAAACCCTGAGAAACAGCAAGCAAACAGCCTCCAAGTATTTCCGCTCCGGGTGATGAGGACCGGACACCAAAATACAGGAAAGCGAAGTATAGGACCTTCCGAAAGCAGTCTGGGATGATTAGGGCCCAGAACAACTAGCGAAGGTATCAGAAACAATTACGCCGACCTCCTGACAACAGCCTTTGCCGGCTCAAGCACCCAAGCTTCGCAAGGGCACCCCCCAGAAGTACTGCTGAAAGTGATGCGACGTCTGCCTCAGGTACCACGGGTATTCCCCCCCGCAGTCACCTGTGTGGAACCTAGGAACAGCAACTATGGACACCAATCCGTATCAGAAGCTAGGCGGAACGGTCTTGAGGTTAGATTCAGCTAATTGGAGGGGGGGTATCCCTCTTCTTAACCTTCACTTCCCCTCGCGCTTGACTCTCGGATGAGAGCTTTCCCAGTCCACCTCACGGAGTTGGATTTCGCTCAATTAGTAAACTTCTATGTCTGTTTGAGCGGCCTTGGAGAGTTAACTCTCCTCTCTCCTATTCCAAGGCCCTACGACCTAGCTAGTTGGTGATTGACACTAAATAAAACTTGCTAGTTGATTTTAGATTTAATCGCTTATTTTAAGGGCTGTTGTATTAAGTCACAAGGATATGGAGTTGAAACCAATGATGTTCTGACGCAAAAGAAATTAATAAAAACCTGACTACATGCACATGGAGTTCTTAGTCTTTCGATGAAGAGCAATTTCTATGTAAGTTCTACGAGGCTAAAAATGTATTTTTCTTTTCGAATTACAAACTCACACGCACAAAAATTAAGAAGCTAACTAAATGATTCAATGCACCTAATGCAAATGACCACTAGCATGTAAATTCTAAGATGCAGAAAGTCCCTTGAAACAAGGTGAAATTTCCCAAAAGGCTCCTCCAGTTTCAACTAATCTTTTGATATCCGGAAAGCTAATTCTTGCAAACAAGAACTCTTAATATAAGACACCAAAATACTCAACAAGAAGAAGAAGAAATCAAAAGACAACCTCCCTTCACAATCAAGCGGGAAACTAGAAGCAAGAAACTTCACTAAAGTCCCAAAAGATGAAGTCAAACGAAAATAAAAAAGGCAACAACAAAAACAAAAACAAGAAACAATGTTTTTTGAGTTTTTGATATGCAAAAACAAAAAGCAAAACAAATGTTTTTTGGGCTTTTCAGTTTTATAAAACAAGAGCTTCAAGAAAACCAAGAACAAGTATCTCAATCCAAGCCAAAACGAGACCGAATTTGAAGCATAAACTCCAACTATGCCCCCAAACCTTATAAAACTAATGACAGCAAGATCAATAAGAGCAACGGAAGACTAAAAACTCAATCAAACAGCCAAGAGAAATAGTGCAAATTTGTTGCAATACAAAACTCCAAAGAAACAAGAAAAGATCTTCGAAAAATGCAACAAAACCCTAGCTTATGAAACTCGAGAAAACCAATCAAAAACAAAGCAAAGAACGCAATGCGAAGCACGACACAAAGACGGGAGTGAGTCAGTGAGCAAAGGCTCTCTGTTCTGGTAAAGCAGAATAGCCAAGAACGCTCAGAAAGCGATCTTGGAACTCAATCCAGGAGTGCTAGCACCAACAAGAACACTTCGCCAAAAGATCAGTTTTCGGGCAAACGAAAGAGAACCAAGACTTAAAACCACTTCTGTCACACTCTAGTAAGTACAAAGACACTACAAACACAGGCCTCCACAGCCAGAAAAGACCAAAAACACCAGAATCTTGAAATTTCAAATTCAGCCTAGGTATACGCGACCTTGCAGTTATGCAACAGGCGTGTATACGCGTCTGTGTTGAGGGAAACCCGCGTATACGCGGTTCATTCTACACAAACTCACGGGTATACGCGACTGTGTGCAAGAAAAACTGCGTATACAAAGAAAGATAGTGAAAAATAAAAAGTACAAGTCTGGGAAAGGTATAAAAGCTTCAGACTGACTGCAAGAAAGCAAACTGGACTGTAAAAGACAGAAGAAACTGTTGGCAACCTACCAAACAGCTGAAACAACCCAACAGGAGAATCACAAAAATGTGATCCCCGGCGGAGTCGCCATTTCTGTTTCGGGGATTTAACACCCTAGAGGTTGGTTGGGATTCAACCTCCACAGAGCAGGGGCGTACTACTTAACAGAGATTCACACGATCATGCACAGTCATGAAAACGAAATAGAGCAGAATGAGAGGTTTACCCGTTGGTCCTACGTTTGAAGTAGATCCACGTGGAGTTCAAACTCCCTGCAACCGTCCTTCCTCTTTCACCTGAAATACAAGAAGAAACCAGCACAAAGGACAAGTTGTACAGTATATTTCTACTCTATATGTTAGTGAGATTCATATAAAACATTAAATAAATCATCATAAATGCGTGTATAACAAATATTCTTCATACATTAAAGCATTCACTAACACGTTTACTTCGTGTTCCTCTTGTTGAAAATGATGATATATGTTTCCTTAATTACCTTTATACTCCAATTAAACTCTTGACCTCACAAACATTATTAGGAATCAACTCCATATTGGTAGGTTCTATATTTATCTCTCCTCCACCTATCACATATGTCAGATACACCAAATATTGTTTTGAAAACTCACACTTCTTTATATTTTCTAACAACTCATGCTTATTTAATTTCTCTAACACCTACATCAAATTTGAAATATTATCCTCCTAGGTAGCACTATTTATCTTCATATCACCCAATAAAAAATAAAAAATATATCTACAAATTGGCACAATCTATCATTCATTTACTTCATAAATGTAGTTGGTGCATTACATAATAAATATGACATGAATAACTAATACAAACATTTCATGGTTTGAAATGTGATCTTCTATGTATCTTATTCTCTTACTTGAACCCGGTGATATACTAGCTTTAAGTCCCATATAGTGAAGTATTTGGATTGTTGCAACTAATCCAACAAATCATCTATCTTGGTAAGGTGGTATCAATTCTTGATTTTAATTTTCTTAATACCCTATAATCAATACACATCCTCCAAGTCCCATCCTTCTTTGGCAAAATGATGATAGGAGACCCACATCATGAGGTATATGGTTAAATGACACTTTATTCTAGTATTTTCTACATGTACTTATTTTCTTCACTTCATTCTATAGTAGGTTTTATACACATCCCAATGTTTTGTAATGGAGAGTTTTGAAATAGTAGGATCTTGTGCTCCAATTCCTTCTTCAGAAGTAGCCCTTTAGGCATCCTAAACACATCCTTGTGTGCCTATAGAAAATATTCTATATTTTGTTTATGTTTATGAGTACACATGTCTATGAATCAATTTTCTCTTGTTAACTCTTTTACAAGCTCATTTTATCTTAAAAATATTAAAACATATTTCTTTTTATAACTAATTATTTTCTTGGCTTTGTTGGAACTTATAAGAAAAAATTAGGACTTTCCCTTGTGTGCGCTAATGGTGAATGATTTTCCATTCTTAATGAGGTGGTATTAGTTATCTCTTGACATCAACTTTACATCATACTTATACATATAGGGACATCCAAACCCCATTCTACATACATAAAGGGAAACTAGGTGTAGTTTTAATTCATCAATAAAATTATCAATGATAGTAAACATGATTTTGCGTTGCTGGCTTATTTCTTTTTTGCATCCTCCTTTAGCCATGCCAATGAATTTTGTTTTGCATGATCATGAAATTACAATCCAAAATTATTTACCATCTCTATTATAATGGGATTTTACCATGATACTAAGTCAAATAGAGCATCAAAATTTTTATTTTTGACTTGCATATTCATATGGAAGAGTTTGATATTTTCATTCTCTTCCAATTGCAAAAGGATACTCAAATTCAACTCTTTATACAATAATGTAAAAATGATCTTCTAATACCTGCCTGAGCTTCTCTCCACTTGGTTGCTAGAATTATTTGCCATGAGGTTCTTCCTCTATGTATCTTTCTTTTTGTTTTTTTACTTACACTTTGGATGAAACTTTTAATGTTTCCCCTCTATAAGAATTGTTGGAATTTTGGTTGGTTTAGATGTTGACATTAATGTCAACCTAGTGTTGGTGGATCTTGTGATCTTGATGAATAATTGAAGCTATATATGGTCAAATGTTATATGACTAATTCTCATGAGTTTTTATAGGTCCGGGAAGTGCATGACAAGATGTGAAAGTAAGCCACAAAGATATATGCGAGAGGAAGTGATATTTTTCAAGTGTTGGAGGAGTGATGCAATATTTGCATTATCACAAAGAAGTAGAAAAATAGTGTTGTGCTCTACTAGTTATATGAATGTGAAGATAACAATAGTCTAAAAATTTAGTGCTAGTAGAGCCCTCTTGTAGGTGGAGGAAAATAATATCACAGGATCATAAAAATGCCATTTTCCCAAGGATTTTTTGATGAATGATTTAATTGAGCTAGTCTTCAATGTCTATCTTGATTTGGTCATGAAATGCATTGATCATTCCATGTAATGTTTTGATTCACCATTTGGTATATATTTGGTCGGAGGAGTAAATTCAAATTAGTCTTTGATGTGGTCTAGAAGGATGTGAACACATTGATGGAGTGATTGTTGCATTAGTGGGTTTGATTTGGTATGTTGTGTCAGTGATGGAGTCAGATAATTAAATTACCATTTAGTGTTTGATGTCTAAAAGGGATTGAAAATTGTTGTAATTCATTTTTTGTTGTTTAATAGTGATCCTCAAAGAATAATTTAACAAATTAAGGAGCTAATGAACAAATGGATTGTTCAATATGTAGATATGGTCAATTATTATATGTTAATTTTGTATATCAGCTCTAATGTTGGATAGAATGTATAATCTCTTCTCCATGTGAATGATAATGAGGTTGAGTGATGTATGTATAGGTCACTTTGAAAATGTTTCCAAAAGCCTTCAATAATGTCAAAAGAGAGAGATAGTTTCTACAATGGTATTCTTCAAAGTGAGTGATGATTGCTACATAGATGATGACCTTTGGATATTATTCTTTCTGCCATTAATAAAAGTAATATATTCAAGTATAACTGCTATAATAAGTGTCCTAAAATGTATTTTTTGTAAGTCTTTCTTGAGATTGAGATAAATGTTGTAGAAATATCTTCAAATATGTGAACAAAATTTGATCTTCAAGTTTCCCTTCCTTCACATTTTCTCTGATACCATGTTTATAAACAAAGATGCTAGTTATAGATTAGGATTGATTTCTCTTAACTTGATAATTACTTGTTAATATTTTTTGGATTATTATCAAATTATATTATGTTAATTAAGGAATTACCAAAAATGTACAAAACGTCAAGATCAAAACAAGACAAAGGACATAAAAAATTAGGCTCCAAGCTAGGGAAAAACCCCACAAGGGGGAATACCCAAGAAATACTATTGGTATAGAGTCAGATCAAAGTGATATACACAAGAACCAATACCAAGACCAATAATTCCACAAAACCACATGTCATACCTCCTTCAATTCATCTCCAATGAAGTCAAATTAAAAAAATCAACATTGGGCAAACTTCCCTGAAATCTAGTAAAACCTCTAAAAAATTTGGTCTCATAGTACCAGCTAAATTTTGGTCCTATAGTAGCCTAAAAAAATGGAGGAATTTCACAGTTGTGAGAAGAAACTAGGAGAAAAACAAGAATTTGTCTCTCCTTCGACATTCACTGATTTTCTTCTTCTTCTTGCACATAAATAGATGTGTTGGATGAGTGAATAAATGAGTTCAAATGACCTTATATTTATACATGTCGAAGAGTTCGAATAAATACCTCTTTAGGTCGACTTGTCCAAGGAGGGATGACTTGGTTTTTAAATGATATTTGACTGTTTTACTCAAGAAAAAACTATTTTTTTTCTTACAAGAAGTCCAAATGGGACTTTGACTGAATTACATTTCTTTGTCTCGTAACAAAATTTCTTTTTGACTCAGTTGACCCTCTAAGAATGAAGAACAAGATTCAAATAAAAATAAAATAATAATAACGAATATAATAAATACATCAATAGTGCATTTTCATTACGTTATCAAAACTAACACTAGTTACGTTTCCAACTTTCCAAAATGGGTAAGAAGGGAATAAAATTGTAACATTACGAGAGGAGAGAGGACATATCGGATCATATTAAATCATGTAGTAGGGTTACACCAATGTACCCTATTGTTTGAAATTTTATCTACATTCAGATATGATTGAGCTCTAAGATTATCAAGAGTGGGTTTTCATGTTGATAGGAATGACTAGATATTTTAGTTCTTTCGAAGTATATATTACTGGTAATCTGAGCGAGTGATTCAGATGACTCTACAAAATTTTGATCTCATTCCATGTATAAATCTAATTATTTCATTTATTTACCAATAATATATATTCCTAAGAAAGGTACCGAAGACTTGATTGAAAACAATCTACAATAATTGTTAAGGCTCCTCCCAAAAGCTACATGTCATTTTCAAATTGGGTGTGATCTATATTTTTTAGTCATTCTCAAAAGTGAATACTAGGGAGTAGTTCATTTATTTTTAATTATAAAAATACATTCTTAATTATTCCAACCTCAAGATATCAAAAATAACTAAGAGAGTGTACTCTTGACTCAAAATCCTTAATGCTTTAAGAACCCATCTAACCTGCCACTCACCAAAGGTCAGAAACAAGAGTTGAAAATGTAGGAAGAGGCCTATTGAACGATGTTTCCATCAAATCCAAATTTCTTAATTATGGAAAACAAGAACTTAGCGAGCATCTGTGTTGGACACTCGACCTTATTAACAAGGGCCTCTATTTATATTATTTTTTGTTTTTTGTATATTTATGTAAATACAGCATGTATATAAGATCATATCATAGCACTATGTATTGGACATCATATACTTGTTTTTTTATGAGACTAGTTGTTTATTTTGGTGGCTATAATGGGCTTCATTCCCCAATGGGGAGGCCTTATTCAGGTTTCCGCTACTGGACACTTTTTTGTGCAGATAGTATGACTAGGTACATAAATTTTTGTTTGTTTTTGTGGTATTTGGAAAGTTTGGTATTTTACCTCTTAAGGTGATCAACATTATAATATGGAATGCTTAATTTCATATACAATGTAACTTTTTATATATCAATGAAAGGATTGATTTTTTCATGGGAAAAAAAAGTTGTATATGGTAAAAGAAATTGGCCATAACTAGTTTAATTATCATTTGTTCTCACCTTGAGATTTACTTGAATGCATTGCCTCTTCGACGATAACAATGTTTTACACAATATATATATTTCTTACAAATTCTCCTTTATTTTTGGATATTAAATTTATAAGAATGGCTTTAATATGAATATTAGGATTTGGAAATCAACTTATAAGACATATTACACAAGGAAATTGTTCTAAAATGGGAAAATGAATATTTATTGACATATTTGGAAAATAAAGCTAGAAAAGAAGGATTGATTCCTCCCCCAACATATTTATGTTTAAAGGTATAATATTTCATATGGAATAGGTCAAACTTAATAATATCCCAACACTATTGATAAAAAAAAATCAAGAAACCACTAGGACACGGGAATTTTTCAGGTTTAGAGGTCCACAACACTTTTGACATCTCCTCCTCTAATATTGGGCACATGAGCTAGTAATTAGCATATTTTATAATCATTATGAGGGATGCCTGCTAACGTTTCATGCCATACATTTTACTTATTCATGTTGTTTTATTCATAGTGGCTACTGAAATTATTAATTTCCTTTTGTTTTATTTGTGAGAAATCTATGATCATTTCCTCAACCTAAAAAAATGTTTTATGTTATTTTTCAATGTCCTCATCCTTGATTTGTTATGGAAAAAATTGTGTTTTCATCTCCTTGCTATAGGTATAGGTTATAACATTTGACTCTCTAAACCACCTATTCTACCTATAACACCTTATTATATTACTCAAATTCCTTGTTTTCTTCTAGAAGGATCTACTCAAAGATACCTTTTCCATTTGATCTTAAAATTATTCTAAATTATTTTTATGAATAAAATAATTTTTTTTCAAGTCTAAATGATTTCTCTTATACCATTGCTTCAAATCCCCTTTTAGGTTTAGGAAATTTCCTCCCAAATATATTTTGGGGAACTAGAAATCAAAATACCGTACGCTTACAAAACTACCTCTCAAAAAACTTTCTTTTGTAGACATAATAGGTTGAATTGGAAAGGGAGATGGCCATAATCCACTTCAGACCAAATTTTGAAAGATATTGTATGATGATTTTAGCCACCCTAAGGAATTATTTGAGATGATTTCACCAACCTCTAATGACGGAAGGAGTTTTCATTTTAAAACTTCTCCAAATGGGTAGTGATGTGGACTAGGAAAGCCAATTAATTACATAAAGTGAATTTGTTTTCCAGATACTTTATACCCAAGAAAAGAAATTTAAAATAAATCCATCCATTAATTATTGGAAGGAATCTTGAACTGAGTATCCACTTTTATTACCCCAAAAATGGAGGTTGGTATTAAAATATCCCCTTCTGATAAAAATTCAACATATTTCATATTCTTGCAAAAAGTACAAAGAATGAAAATGCTCTAAATTTCCTTGAAATTGATAGGAATACAGAAATTTTAACAGTGTTTTATCCTGCCAACGTGCAAGGCTATCTCCTTGATGAAACGTCCCAATTATACTATGCACCATTCGGAGTAGGACCCCTTCTGGAATAAAGGCTCGACTACTATAATTCTTAAATATTTTCCTTGGCTATAATGGTTAGCACAAGACAGTAATGTACATGTACTTTTGAATGAATAAGTGAGTATGCCTTGTGGAATGTTCATTTATAGAATGTATCAAGGTTCTCTCACCAAAGAGAAAATAAGATTGAGCCTACAAGAGATGAGTAATACTTCACATAGAAGCATCGATCATTAAAACAAATACAATACACCTTCAACAAGATAAGCACCAAAGCCACTGAAATAGTTTAATTTATTGAATATAGATTAAAACAACATATATCACAAACATTCAAAGAATATTATTACAAAATGTATGGCATACGCCTGAAATTGTGATGCCTCAATGAGCTTAAAGTATTAAGCAAATGTTCCAAGATATATCGTTACAATGAAAAACACTATCTCTAATAGTGGAGAGTTAGAGGTACCACATGCTCCTCGAAAGAACAATATTCCTCTCTAATGCCTAGTTGGAGGAGCCAAGGTGAAATTTTTTCTGGTTGAGTTATAAGGGTCTATATATAAAAAATGGGGCGACTCTTCAACTCCCTTGAGACTCTTGGAATACCCTCCCGACTCTTTGACTTGTACATGATTTTTCACATTGTATGGATGACTCTTAGACTTCCACTTTACATTAAATTTCTCATGATATTTGAAAATTATATAACTACTTCCACAAATTATGTGGCACATGATGACACCTTTAACAACTTGAAGTGACATCTTGATAAGACATGACTTGACACCGATGAAAAGGACTCAATAATGATGTGTCAATGTCAAGTCATTCCTTTTGTAGTTTCATTTTATCTTCTTGAGAGATGGTGCATGCTATTTCTCTTCCTCCTTCATAAGTCTTGAATATAGGGAGTCTCCATTGTTATCTTGATCTTCCATGTTTTTTTGCAATCTAGTGTCTCTCCATCTTCTTGTTCAATGGTTAGCTTATATTTTCAGCTTCACATGTGTCTTCTAACATTGTCTCCTTATTTTTCTCCTCCATCATCATCCTATCATGACAATATATAATGCCTGTAACTAAAAAACACTCATGACAAGACAACATGAGCTCAAAAAACTCCTAGTCTAACATGCTTCATGAAAATAACTGATTCAGATGGAACTAGGCATTAGAATCAGAGGAAGGCTTAGGGATTGTGTATTGCATCTTTCAAGAGGTCAAGAGTGGAGGACTCAGGCTTAAGAATGCGTAATAAATAGTTCTAAAGGCATGAGAAATATTATTACGAAGTTAAGGAGCTTAGTGACATAGTATTGAGACTTGAAGTTACCCACTATTTAGTATAAGAGAGAGAGAGAAGATTATGGATTGTGTAATTGCGAAGCTCAAGGAGGAAGGATGAAAGATTGAGGCTTTCCACCACATGGTTTCCTAAAGGAGGTTGACTGGCGGATGAGTTGTGTAGGTGTGGAACTGAAAGGGCTAGGGTTGAGGACTAAAACTATGCAATGTGTAGTACATGGAGGCATGAACTACACATTGCATGGTTCCAAGATGAAAGGGATAAGATTGGACGTTTACACTACACAATGCATATTTCCATGGGCTTGAGTTAATTCATGTTGATCAGGAAAGAAATTTTCAGAATTTGACTAAGTGTGGGGTCAATGAGGTAAAAGTGAGTAAGGATAAAAATTGAAGATGATCACACACTCAAAAAACTATACAAGAAAATATTTAACAGTTGGTATCTAAGAAAAATATGGTCACCTCAATGCGATGAAAATACAACAACCTCCTCCAAGTGCGACACTTAAGATACACTTTGCGATGATAGTGATGACACTTGTGTGATAGTGCATAAAACTTTTGGAATAAGTGGAATACATATTGATATGATAAATAGGAATCACTGCAACCAAATTTACCCCTTGAAATGAACCATAATTGTACTTTTAGGATGTTCGACTCTTCTCGTACCAAAAGATGACACTTGAGTTTTAATCCAAAAGGGACTAGAAAAATTTGAGAAAAATACATGGAATGAATCTTAATGCTAGAAATGACAACATGCAAGATTAAAGTGGGTTCTAATATTTATATGTATTCAAAAATACTGGAGGGTGTTGTAGCAGCGAAAATAGTTGGCGACAAATTGGAATAACTCCGACTTCTCTACCTTGCTCTAGATTTTGTGCAAGGTCTAGTTTCTCAGGAAGTATTGATTCATCATACAAATTACTTTGGTTTCCATACTTAACCTAGTTATATATATATATATATATATGTATATATTCCACTTCATTTATTTCTTGGTGAAGCACGTTCATAAGGCCATCCATATCAGAATTTTTTTGATTCATGAGAAGGGTAGTATAATTCATGAGCTTAAGATATTAAAAGTATGAGTTTTCATCTCTAGTGTTTATTCCTTACTAGTAGGTTTGAAAAATACCCCGATGGAGTCACTACAGGAACACAATCATTGGTTCACTACCACTGAGCCTCAACAGTACCTTGATGAAGTAAGTTTCTTCAGCTCTCTGCGTAGGAATCATTTCCCTTCTTTGACCTTTTATTTATTTTATTTATCAAAATATGGTTCGAAACTTATTTCATGGGGTGGAGGATGGATATCTAATTATTGAGACCAAAAGTATTTTCCTTTATAGAATCATATATATACTTTTGATATTAGTATGCTCATATCAATGTGAAAAGTGCTGAAGTACAAAGAATTGATCTTAAACATTAGGGTCCTAAAGTATATATGTGTATCATGGTTTTAAAAAATTCTCTCCTTACAAATGGATTGTGTTTTTTGTCAAACATTATCGAAAAATACATGTAAACTGATACAAAGAAGAAGGATTTAAGGGTTAGACAAAATTTTCAGTGTCGCAAGGCCCTTTTAACCTTAACAAGATGTATTTGAACCAAACCAAACACTTTCACACAAGGATTTATTCACAAAATAACATAAACAATGAAAAAGACTCAATGTGACAAAACAAACAAACAAATTGGGGACACAAAAAGCCATATGTACAAAGGGTAGGGTCACAACACTAGAAAACTATTGAAAATATTGTTCAAGATCTTGGCCATTGACAAGAAGTGAATCTATGTTCCCATCCAAATATTGAATATGATATGTATGGTGGCCAAGTATCTCGTGAACAAGATAGGGTCTGATCCATATGTATTGGAACATACTTTGTTTCCCCTTCTCTTTGTGGGATTTATCCCACTTCAATAAGAGGTCTCCCATACTAAATTACTTCTTCCCCATAGAATTTTTATCAAACCATCTCTTGAGATGATTCTCGTAAAGATAAAATCTCTCTTTTTCTTTAGTCCTTTCTTTATGTAGCTTTAAGAGAGTTTCTATCCTAATCTGAACCAAAATATAAGGCTTACCCTAAGACTCTTGTGAAATTTGAAGGGTAGGTAGTTAAATGTTAAGAGGTAGTATGGTTTCTTTCCCATACACAAGAAATTAGGGGAGTATTTTATGGAGGCTTTAAGCATGATACAGTCAACACATAGAGCATTCACCAAAGCATTGTGCCAATTTCATTTTAGAGTATTTTTATTATTCATAATACGAATGAGGTTTTTAGTGATTGACTCAGCAAGACCATTACCCCATGAATAATAAGTAGATGAATGTTTCAACACAATGCAATTTTATAATGAAAAATAATATAGTTTTAACAATAATAAATAAGTTTCATTATCGAAAAAAAAGTGATGTTGGGATGCCAAACTTAGTGACAATGTAATTCTTGATGAAACTAATGACTTCATGATAATTCACTTGCTTGAGAGGAAATCCTTCCATCCAGCATGTGAAATAGTCTGTAGCACTGAGAATATAACGGTGTTGCTTCAATGAGTGTGGAAAGATCTCACGAATAACATATTGGCCCAAATATTGGAATGGTTATTCTACAATGATGGGTTGCAATGGGGTAGTTGACTTCTTATCTCGACCGACACATTTCTAAAAAACTAGACATTTGTAGGAATAAGCATGGGAATCCTTGAAAAGTGTGGGCCAATGCTAATCAACCTGCATAAATTTTTGTGTATTTGTGTCACCCATGTAATGTCCACCTATTGGTCCATTGTGTAGATCATGCAATACCCTTTCAGAATCAAATGCTTCCAGAAATTCGAGTAAGACCCCATTATGGTGCTTCTGAAAATGCATTCCATGTACCAATTGTTATGGTAAGGATTTCAATCTTGTGACCCTCTTATTTCATTCTGATACATGGGTGGGAAAGGTACAATTTTCAAGATATAACGATCACACATATGTGTACAAACAATTGGTTGCATTAGTGGGGGTAATTTTTTCAATATTATACATTTTGATTTCCCACTTCCAGCTAGAAGAATTGTCTTCTAGTGCACTTGTGACTTCTGCTACTCGCTGGCATAGACCATGGCCTTTTATGGTATGAAATGGTTTGAACTTGATATCATACTCTTATTGAACAAACAATGATCTCACTATTGGTTATGGCCAATATATGATAGCATGATTCTGCAAAAGATAAGGACTGTAGTGTTTTACAACCTTATAAATTGCCTAATCTTACTTATCAATGGCCGGATAATGTAATTATGGTCCCTTCAAGCTGAAACTCATGAAATAAATAGATTTCTCATTCCCTTGATAATCCTTTTGTGTAATAATGGCATCAAGAGAATTACCAGAAGAAAAGGTATACAACATGAAATATTTTGCTAAGTTTGGAGTGTATATTATTGGACCTTCTACGATTTCTTTCTTAATATGAGAAAATGCATCCTTTTCCATTTTATCACATTTATAGATTGCATTATTCTTTATCATCTCTTCCAATGGTTTTAAAATCTAGGTATATTATGAGATGAATTTTCAAAGGAAATTAATTTTCCCTAAGAAGGATTGCATAACCTTTTTACTCACCGGGAAGGGAATCTCAGTGATTTTTTTGGCCCATTCTCGGTCTACTTTCATACCAGATGTTGTGATGATATGGCCCAAGAGATTTCTCTCAGACACTGTGAAAATTATCTTTTTAGGATTAAATGATATATCATATTTGCAACATTTCTCGAAAAATTTGCTTAAGATGACGTTGGTGGTTAGTTATCTTCCTCAAAAAAATTGTCACGTCATCTAAGTAAAACATAATTCTTTGACCAATCAAAATGAGGAATACAATGTACATCATGCATTGGAAGGTAGCTCCTCTGCTGATAATCCCAAAATGAATCCTCTTAAAATAAAAAGTATCCCACTTTTTTTCTAAAGGTAGTCTTATGTATATTGGGTTTTTATACCAGAACTTGGTTGTATCTAGAAAAATCGTCTAATAACGAAAAAAAAATTGACCCGACAATACTTGAAAACTATGTTCCATAGATAGAATTATGTAATTATATTTTTCCAGGGATTGGTAAAAATTGTGAAAAGAAACAGACAAGTTGATTTCCCCGGACTTCTTTCTCATGGGTACTAGATTTGAAACTCGTGCTGAACGAAGAACTTTAAATATGATCTAAGCATCTAGTAGCTTTCTCAACTCTTTTTGAATGAGGGGCTTAAGAGTAGGATGAAATTTCCTAAGGTTCTTGTTGAAAAGGCATGGCCTGTTCCTTGATATGAATCACATGTTGTATTATTCATGCATCATAATTTTTCAAATTGTCGTATGTCCACGAAAATATATCTTTATATTGTTTGAAAAGTAATATGAAAGATTGTCGCTCTTGAGGTGTGTAATAAGTACCAATATTTACAAACTTTAGCTCTTCCTTTGTTCCAAGATTTACTTGCTCATGTGAGAGTGTAGAGCTATGGGTCTTTGCATTGACTAATCCCTTAAGCCGATCATGTAGCTCTTATATATTTTCTAGTTATACCACACTCTTGGGCATCAGATTTCCTCTGATTTATTGTGTTGATCCATACAATGCTCTTTAATGTTTTTCTTCATTGATATCTTTGAATAGATCAACATTCGCCACAAATTCTAATGTCTTCTGGTCATTACTAAAAATGTGAAAATTATAAATATTATCTTAAATAGATGGCCCATAAATAATCTTAACTAAAAACTCATGTTTTAAAGGATACGACCTAGTAGTAACATTTCCTAATGTAGCATCAGCCACATTGTGAATTTTAGGAATAAAAATGATATCAAAATCTTGGAAATTCCAAATCAAATGCCAGACATCTTATTGATAATTCTTGATATTAGGTGACAAAAAGTGTATCATGTTGTGCAGGTGTCATATGACAATTTTAGAGTCACATATTGCTTTAAGCACGTCAAATTTGATATCAACGTCTTTCCTCAAACAAAGAATGAGTACTTGATAGTCAAAAACGTTATTAGTGCAATCCAATTCCAAGCGGAAATTGATTATATGCTTTTTTTTCCCCAGGTCTACCAAAATGAAATTAGCTCCAAATCCCTCTTGTGTCTTGGAACCATAAAAATACAAAGTCCAAATAATAGCAAAACTAGGGCTATGTCCTACACTACTACTATTTACATCTAATGTACATATGTCACTTTCACTAGTTGGATTTTGTGGAAGGAGTTCCAACTGTGTATCTGGTGGGATGGGTGAAGAATGTGCAAGATAACATTCATAATCTACTTCCAAAAATAATTTTTGAAAATCCCATTGGTCCATTTTTTCCCTTAATTTGTCTCATGGTATGTTTCATGTAAGGCTCTCTTTCCACTCAAATTTGGTTGTTTCTATGCTTGTATTGAAGCCATAAATGTGTCTGTAAAATTGAAAAGCACCCTTGTAATTTGTTTGAAAAATTTTAGGTCAACAGTAAACCATAGGCTTCAGGGGTGTCCACAATTAAAATATTTATGCATTGGTGAACTCTATGGTGATATGAAAAGTGAATGATAATGTTACCAAGTTCACCAATCATCTAGAAAAATCATCTATCCAACTGTATGATCTTTGCATCAACTTTATACCATTTAGCATTTATTTTATTAGCAAGGCCCATTTTAGACCTCAAAATTTCTCTAATGGATTTTTTAGTGTGCTCGCGTTTCTCTTTCCCTAACAAGGTATCAACCTGATTATCCATCATAGTGTTCATATTGTGATTCCATTGTGGGCATGCCTTTTCTGAATGGTTCTCTTAGTGAAAACTGAAAAAATTATCCATGCCCAAACTTTCGACATTGAACACCACATTATAAATTTGAGCATATTTTTCCAGTGGAGAGTTATTATTCTTTTTAAGGAAAGGTGACCTAAAATACTTGATGTTGGTATTGGATGCCTCACTTGATCTTCTCGTTAATTGTGATGAGCATCTTCAAAGACTTGGTTAAGATTTCCATATCAAAAGAGTCTTTGTATTTATATTTTCTAGAAGAAGCTTGGATTTTCTTAGCATATTCCTTGGAGTCTTTGGGATCATTAATGTCTTCAAGACTTGACTAGAACACAAATATTTTTTGACAACAATAAATCCTTCAAATTTTAAGGGTAAATTATCCTTTGCAACTCTTTTTCCAAACACAAAAATGTTAGTTGGAAAGGAAGTTGTGAAATAATATATGGTAATGTCATCGTAGGGTTGTAGATCAACGAAGAACTTATTTAACAAATGAATAAAAATTTGTTTAAAATGTTTGACTCTTTCTTTGACACCCATTTTTAGGTTCCCAAGTTATTTTAATAAATTGGAGAGAGTTTTATCATCAACGTTTTTTTCTAAAAATAACTTCTTAAACTCCATAAAGCTACAGATTGAATTGGTCAGAAGATTGTGTTACAATACATAGGCTCTACCTTCTAATATGTATGGAAATTTTATACAATAAACATCATCAAAATGTACCTCAAGCATTCATAAATGCATGTAGAAGTTGCCAATATGGTCTTCCTCTTTGTTCTTCTTATCAAGATTGAACTTTGGCAACGGTTTTTTTGGACGTTTTGGCATCTTATGAACATTATTTGAAAGAGAAAGTGGCCCTTGGGCTATCTACTAAAAGTATACATCAACCATGTATTTGTATCCCTCCTCTTCATATTCTTCGAAGTCTGAAGAGGCTTCTCCTTCACTATGAAAAATTGCATTATAATCAGGATAATCCTCATCATAAAAATGAAAATCTTCTCCTTCATTGTCCAAATTCTCCTAAATGTGTGCAATTTATCCTTAGTAATGTGTTCTTTCTATAGGATCGACTAACTCCTCAAGTGTTGCGATGAAAAAATCTTCCACCGAAGAAACCAATACACCACTAGGAGTTTTTTCCTTCTTCATATGATTACAAGTCAGAGTAGTAGAAAGAGGAAGTAATGGGTCGGATGGTCTAGAACATATCGTAAGCAACCTCAAATGCTTTTCCCAAAATAGGTTGATAAGTTTCCTCTATCTTAAGGGTATGATTTGGAGTGGAAATGTCGATATTATTGACTTGTGTGAAGTTTTACTTGTTATGATGTGGTGACTTGTTAGACATAAAAATTTGGTTACCCTCCTTCTAGCTCAAGAATTGGTATAACCCTATTTTGCACTCAATTATAGGGAGAGAAACCTAAATCAAGAATCTCAATAAGAATGAAAAATGAATCAGGAATATGAATCGGATAGTATTGAGAAATTTGATTAATTTTAATGTAGTATATCAAAGAAATATCTACCCATATTTGTGTGTGATCATGAAAAATATAAAAGAGTCAAAATTAAATCCTTTGTTATGCAAACAAATACGTTCAACACTTTCACATGATAATATTGATATCTAAAACATGGTATCCTTACAGATCAATGAAGTTTCTTGGGTCTGAATAAAATAAGATCCTACACACAAAACCACCAAACAAGCAAAAAAATGGCCATTTCGCAGAAGGGTTGTCAGCTTAAAACCAACATATGCAAGCGTAAAGCATATTAAAAACATGGAAATAGAGAATGAACATGTATCTATTAATCCAAAATGAAATTACAAAAAATATATACCTTCCAGTAAAGGAGATCGCTTCCTCAATCTTGTAGTATGGTCTCCTCTCACAATAGAGCAGAGCTCTCGTGATATAGTGTGGATCCTAGATCTAACCCCCTTTCCTCTTAGTGAGATTATATAGAATCACCCTATCCTCCAGGAGGTTTTACCTAGACACCTAGGGGCATGAGAAGTTAAGAAACTTGTAAAACAATGGACACGTACCCAACTCATACACAAATGGATCAATTTTATCTCCTTGGGAATGGAAAATTCTAGAAACCTTTACCACAATTATGAGATTTTTCTCAATTATATCAATTATGAAATAATTGTTATCTTATAATTATAATATTTTGGAAAATTAATTATAAGAAATAACTTAATCATGTAATTCTACCCTTTTATCATTGAGTAAATATCACATAAGTAAAATAAAAGGTGAAAAGGGATGAAGCTTAGCCAAACAACTAAGCTAAGTTGATATTAGGTTTCTCTCACTATAATGGACTGGAAAATAGGGTTACAACTTATGTTGAAGTTTGCAACAAGAAACAGTGAAATTGGCATCCAGAAACAACATTCAACGCCCTCACCTAGTGCATTAAGTACCTACATTAGGGTGGGGCCCACAGGGTTATTTTGGTGCATGTCTATTTTGGTTATCCCTTAATTAATATGGAAAATAAACTGTAATATATTCTCAATGATCACTTGTAATAGTTAAATGAGAGTTATAAACTCATTTAGCTAGTGGATTTTGATTTAGAGGTAGTTGGTGAGACATATAGAGTAATTTTAGTTGTAACAGAGTTTGAAGTGTAGTTGTGCATTAGTTAATGCAAGTTGTAAATATTTTAGCTCAGTTAAGTGAGTTAAAATCAGTTGTGCTAGTTGTAAATAAAGATACACTATTGAGAGATCAAGTGAATTAAATATTATTTAATTCACAATCAGTGATCTCACATTCAATTTCGGATTTACTGTTATGAGCTACATGCATGTGAGTTCCATTGGCGACCTAGTTGAGATCTAGGTGAAAGGGAAGTGTCACTATTAGCTGTGGTATTAGTAGGCTACCCAGGTGTAGTTAAAACACCACATATTCCCAAGATACTCAGCACATTTTAAGAAGCCTAAAATTCCTTGTGAATAGGGATTTAATTCCTCATGAACTATGTGAGAAAGGCATGCTGAAGACAGGCTGAGTATTGGCCCAACTCCTTTTGGATCAATGTGAGACAATTAGTTGCATACATGAGTGCTCTTGTGAGAAGAGTTGTATGTAATTGTTTCATGATTCCCTGTGGAATATACAATGTATGATAAAGGGGTTTTGAAGAACAAGATTTCCCTGGGAAATTATCTGTGTTGTGCGTGATTGATATTTCTTCATGTTCATGTGATTAGCGATTGTGTTTTTAATTCCGCAAAATATTTGTAGAAGTGATTTAGTATTTAACTTTAGTACATTGTTAGATCAGGTGAATCCAAGCTATACATGCAAGTTGTATAATTTCTACATGGTATTAGAGCACAAGAAATTGGATAAGTGAAGCAAGAGCTGAGTTTGTGACTGGATAGAATTCAAATTTACAGAAAGACTTTCTTGGTGCTATAGCTGATTCAAGATCGAAATGGATTTCAATGGCTTGAGGTTAGAGTATGAAATCGAGGGCAGCTCAAACTACATTGCTTGGAAGGACATGATGGAGGTAGTACTGGAATACAATGGGTTGAAGGAATCCATTGAAAAAGATGTTCCTAAACTCGGTGCTACAGGCTGCAAATATTGATGCATGGCAAAAGAAAGTAGGAAATGTGAGGAGGATCTTATTGGAGGGAGTACGAGACCACATTATCTCAAGCATCCATGGGAAAACCACACCATATGCAATTTATATGGATTTTACGGATCTATTCCAAAGCACAAGCGACCATAGGAGATTGGTGTTTCAAGAAAAACTCAGGTAGATCAAGATGGAAAAGAACGACACTATTCCGGTATACTTAACAAAGTTTGTCCAATGTCGGGATGAACTTCAGAGTGTAGGAATAATTTTTGTTGATGATGATTTGGTGAGCCTAGCTCTCCTAGGAATTCCAAAGAGTTGGCATAGTTATTAAGACTCTCTTAATGGAAGGGAAAATATGCAAGTTTAGGAACCAATGTGGTCAAATTTGGTCTAGGATGATTTTAGATGGAGTACCAAAGATGGATCTTCATCTAAGAATGAAGATGAAGAAGATTGTGCTTTGTTTGCCAAGGCGAATAAGGGGAAGGGGAATAAATTCCATTCCAAATTTGAGGCCAGTGAAGATGGAAAGGAGTGCGACATTTCCAAGGTGAAGTGTTTTCACTGTCACGACCATGGACATTTTGCCACGAATTGTCCACAAAAGAAGAAGAACAAGAAGTTTGGAGAATCTGCAACTGGTGAGGCTTTGGCTTCGCAATTTGAGCTTGACTTCTCATTGATCGCATGCATGGTGTCAAGTGCGTTGGGATCAGGGTGGTACCTGTATAATGGTGCTTCCTTTTACATGACAGGAGATAAGGAAATTTTCAGTAACCTGGTGGAGAAGGGTCTGTAGATGAATATTGAAATGGGTGATGACGAACAGGACAATTCTACCTATATTGGTAACATTTCCTTTCAAAGGGATTTAGGTAAACCATTTCAATTAAAAAATGTAATGCATGTACCATGTTTGAAGAAAAATTTAGTCTCAGCTGCAATGATAGAGGATAGAGGCTATGTTGTTGTTTTCAGTGAAGGAAAAATTTTCCTGCGACACAGAGCAATAGGGAAAGCCAAGAAGATTGGGATTTGAGTTAAGAATCACTATAGACTTGATGTATATGTGATTTCTACAGAGCTTCCAACCATTAGGAAGTGTTAGAAATCCATGCAATTGACCCTTGAGAGGGAGTTGGATTTGCATGCAGGTGAGAATGAACTTCAATATGTGGAGAAGCCACATGCGGAGGATCATGGAGTGGGAGTAACCACTCATGTAGAGAAATTTTGAGCGAGATGGGTAGAGGGAGTGGATGCAACTATACCACCAGGTGAGAGGTGGGGTGACATGCATGATTAATCCCAAGAAGAAATTTGGGCATGATCCTAGAAATTGTGGGTCATGTATCAAACATGGCTACGAGGATCCAACAGAGAAGCAGTAGCAGGATCACTTAGATTGATGTATTCAAATGTCAGGAGGACATGCAATCAAAGTGACTATTTCATATACTAGAGCGCATATTAGAGTTGGTAATAAGTGCAGAGTGCATGGATCCAGATGTCAACAACACAGAGGATCTATTAGACATGTGCAATAGCTAGCAATAATCAGAAGACTTTGATGACAAATGCATTATATTGATTCAGTTGTTTGGAGGCTATTCAGTTTCGGAAGTGTTGGATGCAAAGGTTTTATCTGTGAGAAACACTAGAGAAGTGTTGCATGCAAGGGTTTCATGTCGCATGCATGGAGTTCCATGTCACATGCATGAGGTTCCATGTCACATGCATGAGTTGCATGTCACATGCATGGACATTCCTTTCTTGTTGAGAGGTAGTGTTTAAGTTTGCAACAAGAAACAATGAAATTGGTATCCAGAAATGATGTTTAACACCCGTGCCTAGTGCATTAAGCACCTACACTAGCGTGGGGCCCACAGGGTTATATTGGTGCATGTATATTTTGGTTAACCCTTAATTAAGATGGACAATAAACTGTAATTTATTCTTAATGATAACTGGTAGTAGTTAACTAAGAGTTATAAACTCATTTAGCTAGTGGATTTCGAGTTAGAGGTAGTTGGTGAGACATACAGAGTAAGTCTAGTTGTAATAGAGTTCCAAGTGAAGTGGTGCATTAGTTAATGCAAGTTGTCGATATTTTAACTCAGTTAAGTGAGTTAAACTCAGTTGTGCTAGCTGTAACTGAAGATACACTAGTGAGATATCAAGTGAATTAAATATTATGTAATTCACAATCAGTGATCTCACATGCAACTGAGGATTTACTATTATTAGTTGCATACATGTAAGTTCCAGTGGAGACCCGTTTGAGATCTAGGTGAAAGGGACGTGTGACTATTAGCTATGGTATTAGAAAGCTACACAGGTGTTGTTAAAACACCACAGGATGCCCATGATACTCAGCATAGTGTAGGAAGGCTAGAATTCCTTATGAATAGGGTTTCCATTCCTCATGAACTATGTGAGCAAGGCAGGCTGAAGGCAAGCTAAGTATTGGCTGAGTATTGGTCCAATTTTGACTAAATCAGTGTGAGACAATTAGCTTCATACATGAGGGCTCTTGTGAGAAGATTTGTCTGTAATTGTTTCATGATTCCTTGTGGAATATACAATATATGATAGAGGGGTTTTGAGCAGCAAGCTTTCCCTGCAAAATTATCTGTGTTGTGTGTAATTGATCTTTCTTCATGTTCATGTGATTAGCAATTGTTTTTTTAGTTTCGCAAAATATTTGTAGAAGTGATTCAGTATTTAACTTTAGTACATTTTTAGATTGGGTGAATCCAAGATATATGTGTATGTTGTATAATTTCTACATGGTATAAGAGCACAAGCAATTGCAGAAGTGAAGCAAGAGCTCAGTCTGTTACTAGATAGAATTCGAATTTACGGAAATAATTTATTGGTGGTACAGTTGATTCAAGATCAAAATGGCTTTCAATGGCTTGAGGTTAGAGTATACACTTGAGGGCAGCTCGAACTACATTTCTTGGAAGGACATGATGGAGGCAGTATTGGAAGACAATGGGTTGAAAGAATCCATTAACAAATATGTTCCTAAACCCAATGCTGTAGATGCTGCAAATCTTGATGCATGGAAAAAAAAAGTGGAAAAGGCGAGGAGGATCCTGTTGGAGGGAGTATGAGACCACATTATCTCAAGCCT
Source organism: Pinus albicaulis (assembly GCA_034641835.2). Classification (NCBI taxonomy): domain Eukaryota; kingdom Viridiplantae; phylum Streptophyta; class Pinopsida; order Pinales; family Pinaceae; genus Pinus; species Pinus albicaulis. The sequence continues at coordinate 286,846,763 of CM076570.1, read as the reverse complement.
CCATGGGAAAACCACACCAGATGCAATGTGGAAGGATTTGATGGATCTATTCAAAATTAGAATTGACCATAGGAAATTGGTGCTCAAATATTAACTCAGAAAGATCAAGATGGAAAAGAATAACATTGTTTCAGTATACTTAACAAAATTCTGCCAATGTCGGGATGAACTTCGAAGTGTAGGAATAACTGTCGTTGATGATGATTTGGTGAGCCTAGCTCTCCTAGGACTTCGAAAGAGTTGGCATAGTTATCAAGACTCTCCCAATGGAAGGAAAAATCTGCCAGATTGGGAACCAATGTGGTCGTATTTGGTCCAGGAGGAGTTTAGACGAAATACTAGAGATGGATCTTCAACTAAGAATGAAGATGAAGAAGATTGTGCTTTGGATACCAAGGTGAATAAGTGGAAGGGGAATAAATTCCTTTCCAAATCTGAGGCTGGTGAAGATGGCAAGGAATGTGACATGTCCAGGCTTCAGTGTTCTCATTGTCACGAGCATGGACATTTTGCCACAGATTTTCCACAAAAGAAGAAGAACAATAGGGTTGGAGAATCTGCAGCTAGTGAGGCTTTGGCTTTGCAATTTGAGCTTGACTTCTCATTGATCGCATGCATGGTGTCAAGTGTATTGGGATTAGGGTGGTACCTGGATAGTGGTGCTTCCTTTCAAATGACGGGAGACAAGGAAATTTTCATTAATTTGGTGGAGAAGGATCTCTTGATGCCTATTGAAATGGCCGACGACGAAAGGTACTATGTTACTGGTATTGGTACCATTACCTTTTAGAGGGAGTCATGTAAACCATTTATATTAAAAAATTTAATGCATGTACCATGTTTGAAGAAAAAATTAGTCTTAGTTGCAATGTTAGAGGATAGAGGCTATGATGTTGTTTTCAGTGAAGGAAACATTTTCCTGCGAAAAAAAGAAATAGGGCAAGCCAAGAAGATTGGGATTTGAGTTAAGAATCTCTATAGTCTTGATGTATATGTGATTTCTATAGGGCTTCCAACCATTGGGGAGTGTGAGAAATCCATGCAATTGACCCTTGAGAGGGAGTTGTATTTGCATGCAGGTGAGAATGAACCTCAAGATGTGGAAAAGCCACATGCAGAGTATCATGGAGTGGGAGAAACCACTCATGCAGAGAAATATCAAGTGAGATGGGTAGAGGGAGTGGATGCAACTATACCACTAGGTGAGAGGTGGGGCGACATGCATGATTAATCCAAAGAAGAAATTTGGGTAGGTTCCTAGAGATTGTGGGTCTCATGTATCAAACATGGCTATGAGGAGCCCACAGAGAAGCAGTAGCAAGATCAATTAGATTGACACGGTTAGATATCAGGAGGACATGAAATCAAAGTGACTATGTTGAATACTGGAGCATAGATTAGAGTTGGCAGCAAGTGCAGAGTGCATGGATGCAGATGTCAAAAACACAGAGGATCCAGTAGACATGTGTAGTAGCTAGCAGCTGTTAGAAGAATTTGATGGTAGATGAATTATATTGATTCATTTTTTTGGAGGCTATTCAGTTTCAGAAGTGTTGCATGGAAAGGTTGCAGGTTCGATAAACACTAGAGAAGTGTTCCATGCAAGCATTTTATGTCACATGGATGGAGTTGCATGTCACATGCATGAGGTTGCATGTCACATGCATGATTTTCATGTCGCATGCAAGGACATTACTTTCTTGTTAAAATGGAGTGTTGAAGTTTGCAACAAGAAATAATGAAATTGGCATCTGGAAACAACATTCAACACCCACTCTTAGTCCATTAAGCACCTACACTAGGGTGGGGCCCATAGAGTTATTTTGGTGCATGTCTATTGTTTTTGCTACTAGAGACAATCTGTAGTTGCAAAATACTAGTGCCTAGGACATCTTGAAATCAAAGTTTAAATGTAGACAATTATAAGGGTGCCTCTAATATAATATGGATTAAGAGGAAAATGATTGTGGTGGTTCAGGAATGATGAAGAATTTGGTGTTTGATTCATGTGAATTACCCTATACTGCAAGATGGATCAGGGGGCTAGATGGACCAGTGGAATTTCAGATGGGTTAAGTATGAAACTATGATCAAAGGCTTTCAAAATATTTAGAGGTGGTGAGAAGGAACAGAGTAGGAACCCACGAGAGATAAACTTAAAAGTATTAAGAATCTATCTCCCATGAACTCAGGGGAAGCAGATGTAAATGGAATGTGACCAACAATAGAGATTCATGGAGCGCAAATTAAGGGGGCATAGAAATTTTAACACATGAGCATCATTTATACACGAATTCATTAATAAAAATGCATACCACTAGTAGCTACATTACATGAATCGCCAAAGAAGCATAACATTGAAAAATGATTATACATAAACATGAGATTACTGATAAACAAGAGAATATAGATACATACTACTCATTGCTCCATCTGGAATCCAAATATACAACATTTTATATCATATAATGTTCAAAACAAATCTCCCAAATATGTGTCTCAAAGCATAAAGAACACAACCATACAAAACTACAACAAAAATTCTCCAAAATTCAGAACCTTTATTTCACCTCTGGACTCTCTACATATAGAATTCTCCTTGAGGGTTTACGATTGACCCACAGATGTGAAAATAGAAAATATCATAACCAAATCACAGAGCGTGCATTGAGAAATCACTCTAGTAACCATAAAATCAAACAGACTAAGGTGTGATCGAGATTTCAACAACAAAACATCATAATCAAACAGTAAAAGAAACAACATAGTTGGCCACGGTGGCCAAATTTTGGAATCTTCAAATGGGGTGGCGATGAGTAACCATGAACATTTGGGAAGTATGGCTTCCATCACATGATTCCACCTATAGTCAAAAGCCTCCACTCCTTTATTCTCATGATTTCCATTAACTGTTACGAAATGACTAGTCATGATGTGTGTGCTTATCTCTTTAGAGATGAGTTCTTAGACAAAATGAATATACCATAGCTCTTTTTGTCCCACCCAAAATCCATGTTGTGTTTGACTTGCAAAGCTGGTGACTGGGTTTCATAGGGGGTCCAAACTAGATCATGAACCTTCGAATGTGTGATAGGGAGCAGAGATGAGGGGAAGATGACAGTAATAGCCCCCTTTCCTTTATAACGACAGAGATAAAAGTGGGGCCTAAAACAATAACACACAATGGGATGGTTAACACTGAAAAGAGAAAGAAAAAGGTCGTTGAAGGTCTTTGATGACGTGGAAAGGAGGTGGGGCCACCTGCAAATCGAAATCAGGAGTTTTTTGTTTCGATAAATGGGGGGTAAAGGTTATGATTTCCAAAGTGTGATGTGTGATAAGAGGAGAGATGATGTGGCATGACAGAGGTGGGGCCACCTGAAAATCGTAATTGGGAGCTTTTTGTTTGAGAAATGGGGGGTAAAGGTTATGATTTTCAATGTGCAATGTGCGATGAGTAGAAGGTGACGTGGCATGGCAGAGGTGGGGCCGCCCGCAGATCACAATCGATTGTTTTTTTGTTATGAGAAACGGGGGGTAAAGGTTATGATTTTCCAATTGTGATGTGCAATGAGAGGATAGGTGACGTAGCAGAGAGGATAGGTCCCATTTACATCGCAATCGGGGAAATGGTGCCGGTGAAGTTAACAAAAGTGTAAGTGTAATATAGTTGGTGGTGTGAAAAGGTAAGTGGTAAGTCTTCTTTCTTATTTTGACTACGGGGTGTTCACCTGACTTGTGCTTGAATTTCTTGGACTTAACTTTAGCCATTCCCACTCTTCATTTTATTAACTCTCCATGTTTCCTTATTGGTTCATAAAAACCACAAGCCAACATTGGCTCCATTGGGGATGCCGCACTTACTCGAGTGTGCCGAGAACTCGCAGAACACTTTCTTGTGTTCTTCTTAATATTCCTGGGATCATCTCTAAACACATTTTAAATAAATTTTAATAAAAAACAAACATTAATTCATGCACAAATAAAAAACATGATATATATAATTAGAGGATATGTACAATGGGTTTTCATAGCCTGCTATCAGTGCTGGAAATAAGGATTGAGAAACTATCCATTGACAAGCATCTTGAGTATGTCTCCTTCCAATTTCTCCAGAGCAAAGGCATTGTGACCTTTGACCTCTGCCACCCTGAATGGACCAAACTAAAGCGGGTCCAAATTCCCATGTTTCCATTTGTCTGAGTGCCTAACATCCCATCATAGCATCGAATCCCCTGCTTGGATTTCCATGTCTTTAGCTATTTGATCACATAATCCTTTCATATTTTCCTGGTACTCTACTAGTCTGAGGCTTACCTATTCTTGTGTTTCACTTAGTTCGACCAATTGGTTCATTCTTTTGATAATGTCGTTTTTCTCTTCCTCTCTCTCTTGTAAGAATCAGACCACAGGTAATGCGATTCGCCCAGAGTGATAAATTGAGCTGGGAATCCCAGTTCTTTTGTTTTTCGTTGATGTTATTTTTCAAGATCCTCACCAGTGTCTTGCTAGATGACTCTGCTACCCCGTTCCCCTATAGGTAATATGCAGTGGAGTTCCCATACTAATATTATAATGCTTACATAATTTCATGAACCTAGCCGACTTAAAATCTTGGGCTTTATCTATTATGATTTTAGCAAGGCATCAAAACCTAGCTATTATTTTTTCCTCCAAGAACTTGATCACCACCAAATCTGTGGCATTCCTTGCGAGCACAACGTCAACCCATTTAGTGAATTAATCTGAGGCTGTGAGGATCCATTAATGTTGGTTTCTTGAATACGGTTGAATATAAGATATGAAGTTGATTCCCCATTGTTTTAACGACTCTTCAACATGAACTAGGATGAATGGGAGAGGTTCAAACCCTTTCCTTTCGGCGAATGTCTGACAATTTTCGCAAGCTTATATGCGAGCATGTACGTCACCAAATAGCTTGGGCCAAAAGAAGCCTGCTCTTAGGATCTTGTGAGCAGTGGATCACCAACTATAATGCCCATCACATATTCCTTTTTGGAACTCTGTCATCACTTTGTCAACCTCTTCCTATGTTAAACATAGCAGTCAAATCCCAGACGGGTCCCTCTAATATAGTTTCCCATTTTCCATAGTATACTTTTGAGATCTTAACCTTAAAGTGTGATAATTGGTCTTTTCATAGTTAGGGGGACACCTCAGGGTTAGAAGGTACTCCACTATATCTTTATACCATAAGGATAGGAGGTAATTTACATGTGTCTTTTATGTGGAATATTCTATGCCCTAATGTACACCTATATCCTCCTACGCTTCTCCTCCTGTCATAGACAAATTTATCCCTAGAGCTTGACAGTTGGATTCAAACATAACTTTTGCCAGCCCTTGGCCTTTGATGAGTTTGGTAGGAATTATCTCTATCTCGTAGTCCTGAATCTTAGCTACCATTTACCCCTTTTTTATTCACTATTGCACTACACGAGAATATCCTTCACCACTGCAGTGGGCATGTAAGATGTTATGACAGACTGTAACACGTACACCCAAAATGCCTTAAGTGACTTGACCAGAGCATACACTTTCTTTTTGAGGATGTTATATTTTAGTTTGGCATCTTGAAGGACTTGGTTGAATAATGCAATAGTTTATTCATTTCCTTCATCATTTTTTTGTAGCAACACCACAGATATTGTGTGAGGGGAGGCGAAAGAAGAAATCATGAATGGCTTTCCATAATTTGGACCTGCCAGCACTAGAGCTTCTACAAAGGCCTGCTTGATCCTGTTGAAATAATACATGGAATTAGGAGTCCATTTCACTTCACTATCCTTATTCATCATTTCAGTGATGTTTCAGACGAGATCGGCATAATTTGGTATCAACCTTCTGAGAAAATTTATTCTTCCTATGAATACATGTAATTCCCTTTTTTTTTCTTCGTGGGGAAATGCCATTTATCACCGCCACCTGCTTTGGGTCAATATTTACCCCTTCTTTGGTACTCTATGCCCTAGTAACTTCCCATATTCAAAGGAAAACATGGATTTTTGGGGTTTATGGGACATACCATAGCTTCGACATTTGTCAAAGGATCATCGAAGATGATCTATATGCTCATCATCGCTCTTCGAGAAGATGGTGATTTCATCTAGATAAATCACCCCAAACTTATCCTCATCTCCTATGAATGCGATGTCCATCACACATTGGAATGTGGTGCTGAGATTGATCAGTTCGAAAGGCATTCAGGCAAACATGAAGTTTCCCCAAGGCATACTGAATGTCTTCTTCTTTTGGTCTTCATGGAGCACGACCACCTGGTTATATCCTAAGAAACTATCCATCATGGACATATGGGAGGATACCACTACCTTTTGAAAGATGTGGTCCATATTTAGGAGGGGAAATTATCTTTGAGTGAGGCTCTGTTCATATTTTGGAAGTCCACACAAATCCTGATCTTTTCATTTTTCTTCCTCATAAGAACCTGGTTTTCCACCCATTCCGAGTACCTTAGAGGGAAAATGATCATTGCCTGCAACAGATTCTTTATTCTCTTTTCAATATCCAAGAGAAGAAGAGGATTGATCTGCCTCAACTCTATTTATGAGGCTTAACGTCTTCTTTGAGGGGTATCCTATGTTGTATGACGTCAACATCAAAAGTCTTGAAGTCCTGGTATGACCAAGTGAAGACATCTTTGTACGATTGGAAGAGCTTCAGGTACTATCCTCGATATTCTTCAAGGACTCCTTTCGATAGCTTCACCACCTTCGGACCTTCCTCTGTCCCGCTATTTAAATCCCTAACTGGATTATCAAGGGATGGTTTTCTAGTGTTCACCGAGATATCGTTTTTATCAAGCAGTCTCTCTAATGGCACAAGACCCTCGGGTATGAAATTTCGCTTTAATTGCAAGATGCGGTGGCTGACCAATGTCTCCTCCCATCTTGTTTTTGGCTCTTCACTGTCATCCTCAGACACTGAGTTGATTACCAAATTCAAGAATTTTCTCACCATATCCATAAAATGCTTGACTTTCTCTTCATCCTTGAAGACCTTCCAATCCTTCATATTGTTCAGAATGGAGGGATGACATCACACTTCCACCTCATATCTGAGCAACGGATTTGGAGGAGGGCAGAAATTGCTAGCAGCCATAACCAGTGAGTCGGTGATTCTGTTCTTATCCCTCATCATGAACTGAATGTTAAAATCCAATAATAAGTTCTCAACCAAATCGCATACCTCATTCCTGTAAGCTCTGAGCTGTGGGTGTTTAGCTTAGCGTTGGCTCCTGACTTGCCTCACTACTAGCTCTCAATCTCCAAACACCTTGATATGATGTATGTTCATGTTTCGCACCGCTTGTAATCCCAACAATAGGGCTTCATACTTGGCCACGTTGTTTCTGGCTTCAAATCCCAGCTTGAAGGAGAGAGGCACTAAGCATCATTCCGGTGATATCAAGAGTACCCTGGCTCTGTTTCCTTCTCATAAATAAGCCCCATCAAACTGTAAGGTCCAAATCTTGTTCTCCACTTTGTTTATGGGATCCCCCTGTCTTAGGGGGGAAAACTTCATTTCTTGTAGGAAATGTTCATCCTCCTTGAGCATAAGACAGGAAAATTCACCCTCCTTTCCATCCACCGAAGACTTGGTCAAACCATCAACTATTGTGACCATATATACAAACTTGGACTCACGATATAATCTTCTTTCTTCCCCACCAAACACTGGGATAGTGGCATAGGTGAGGTTGAGTTTTATTGACCCTCCAATCTTGGAACCCCGAGATCTGGACAACAAAATCTCAAAATGAGTTGGGATATCATCTAATATCCATTACCACACTTTTGGTCAGAATTTGGGCTAAGTTCACTACTAGGTCTTTTATCATACCCAAGCACTTCATCCTTTTGGAGTCAAAAGAATATAGGTCTATATAAGGCATTATAATCTGCAATCCTAATTGTTCCATGACAGACAAAGGAAACAAGTTATTTGAAGCCCCAAAATACAGCATGTAATTATGAAATAGTAAGTCAGGTATCACTAGAGTCACACAGAATGGGGCCATAGCTAAGTCCTACTCTTCTACATGATGTCCAAAAACCACCATCGGTCATTCTTCTTAGATATTGAGGCTGTTAGGAAGAGGGATTACACCATGGGGCTGCATGAATTGGAACACTTGAGCTTTGTATGAAGGTTGTTTTAGGAGCTCGATCAGGGGAACCAGGATATTGACCTTCTCTAGTTCTTTCTAGAGATTAAACAGTGTGGGCCCTTTTTTGTAGTGGCTTCTTTGAACTATTCTTTAGGAGGGTTGGGTATTTTTTAGGGTATAGATGAGGAATTCTCATTTTTTGGAGGATCAACTTCTTTCTTTGTGGAAGTCGATGAAGTGGCCTTACGAGGGGTTGACTCTTCTAATGGCTTCTTTCATTTACTAGTAAGACTAGGAGGGGTTTGTTCTCTTGATATCGACTCTTAATTTTTTCTTGCACCCGGGTTCTCTTCCTGGAGGACCTGAGGTCATATTTCTTGTGGATTTTAGCTTGCATGAAATCCACGAAAAGTCTGCAGTAACTGTTAATATCTTGATCCTCTCGGGGGAATTCCTTCTCCTCTCGCTCCGCTTGTAGGATTATTTCACCCTCCTTATCATCAGAGTAAGTGAGGAATTTATTTTCTTGGCTCTCTCTGATTTCCTCGACCTGTCCCTCCACTTCTCACTCTAATTATAGAGGGGGTTGAATGTGGTCTTGATGTTCCTTCCTCTCCCACTGCAACATCTGCATAGGGCGCTTCTGATATTAAGGATTAAAACCCTGGTTAGGAATCATTTTGTTGCAATTAGGAGGGGATTTTTTGGCCTCTAATTCAATATTAATCAGCTTATTTGAAAGGTTCATAATTAGCTTATTCATTTATTCAATTCTATACTCTTGGAATTCCCTTTCCTAATTTGAAGTAGAAGCCTCCTCCCCATTCTTTCTTTTGGCTTCATGCTCTGTCTTCCACTTGAATCTAACAGTAGCAGAAAATTTTGCTTCTACCTCCAATGCATCAATCTGGATCTGATCCAGAGTTGTGGATTTTCTTTCTCTTAGGGTGAACCCAAACTCTGGTTCAAAAGCTCTTGGGAAGACCACCATATCAACTGCTTCGGGAGGCTTTATTTCAGAAAGAAAATTATTATAGAGCTTATTGAAACTCTTTATTAATTCTGTTACATCCTCATTGTGTCTCTTATTTAGAGAATTTAACTCAGTGAGAATGTATTCATGTTCCCTCTTTTCTTCCCATTTCAATGTGAATAAATTCTCCATTTATTCCCAAGTGTGGACTGTGTTGTCGGCTAGATACTTGAACCACTTTTGATATTCTCCATACTAGTATTGGAAAAAAAACCTTAACACCACATCTAAGTCCTCTACATTCACATTCTCAAAAAAGGCATATAAGTTTTCAATTTGTCTGTGCGATCGAGTATTATATTCCCCGGTGAACCGTGGCAGGAGCCTTAGATAATATTGTGGCATGTCATTCAAAAACTGAGGTAGATTCAATGGAGCATACTTTTTGAGGAGGAAACCAAGTACAACCATGAGAGGCGGTGGTGGTAGGCTATGAGGATGATTTCGATGAGGTAAAATAGGTATGTGGTGAGTATAGGTTTGGATATCTGTCTCTAAAAATATTTGGAGTGCTGGAACTTATTTAAATTCTTCAGTCACGGGATTAGGGTGCAAGGGAGGTAGAGAAGTATCAACGGATTCGGCTTCACCTTTTATGACTAAACTGGCTTAAGTAGAGGCTTCTGGAGGATACTCAAGTACACGGGCTATGGAGCTAGGTCCATAGATGTCAGATTTTTGAGATGAGGAAGGAAAATCTTCTAGAAAAAATGAGGGTAGGTCAACCTAGCTTGGTTTCTTTTCCTTCCAAATTCTCTTAAATATGATATTTTCAGGATCAGATACAGAAGGGGTTTTTAGCTGGGAAGTATCTGATCGAGTATGAGGCCTTGTGTAAGCCAGGATTAGAACTAATTTGAAATTTGATAATAGTTTAGTCGCCAAAGTGAGGGCTTTGCAATTTTCAACCCTTCGTGCTCACCTGATTGAAGGGTGAAGATAATGTCATATCTTAGGGAAAATAATTTCTAATTCACTCCCCGGCAACGAAGCCATAAATATGTTGCTCCTAGTGACAAACTTGAGTTGCAAAAGATTGGTGCCTAGGACATCTTGAAATCAAAGGTTATATGTAGACAATTTTAATGGTGCCTCTGACATAATATGGATTAAGAAGATAATTATTGTGGTGGTTTAGGGATGATGAAGACTTTGGAGTTTTATTCATGTGAATTATCCTATACTGTGAGAGGGCTCAGGAATTTGTATGGCTCTGTCGCTTTTCAAATGGGCCAATTAGGAAATAGTGAGAAGAGGCTTTCAAAATATGTGGAGGTGCTCAAAAGAAATAGAGGAGTAACCCACAAGAGATAGGCTTAAAAGTCTTAATAATATGTCTCCCATGAACTCAGGGGAAGCAGATGTAAGTGGAATGTGACCAACAATAGATATTTTTGGAGCGTGAATTAAGGGGGCACAAAAAGTTTAACACATGAGCATCATTTATACACAAATTCATGAATAAAAATGCATACCACCAGCAGCTATGTTACACGAATCATCAAAGCAACTGAACATTGAAATATGATTATACATAAACAGGAGATTATTGTTAAACAAGATAATACAGATAGATACTACTCATTTCTCCATCTGGAATCCAAATAAATAGCGATGTATATCATATTATGTTCAAAAAAATTCTCCCAAATATGTGTCTGAGAGCATAAAGAGCACAGTCATACAGAACTACAACAAAAATTCTCCAAAATTTAGAACCTTTCTTTCATCTCTGAACTCTCTACATATATATTTCTCCTTGAGGGTTTACGATCAAATAAAATTTCACGATTGACCCACACATGTGAAAAAAAAAATATCATAACTAAATCGCAGAGTGTGCATCGAGAAATCACTCCCATAATTATAAAATCAAAACAGAATCAGGTGAAATTGAGATTTAAACAGTAAAACATCATAATCAAACAGTAAAATAAACAACATAGTTGGACACGGAGGCCAGGTCCTGGAATCTTCAAATGGGGAGGCAAGGAGTAGCCATGAATAGGTGGGTGGTCTCGCTTCCATTACATGATTTCACCTATCGTGGAAAGCCTCCACTCGTTTATTCTCACGATTTCCATTAACCGTTCTGAAATGACCAATCGTGTTGTGCATGCTTAGCTCTTGAGCACGCAATTCTTGGACAAACTGAATATACCATAGTTGTGTTTGTCTTGCCAAAAACCCATGTTGTGTTTGACTTGAAAAACAAGAGACCAGGTTTTTTAGGGGGGCTGAAATAGATCATGAGTCATCGAGTGTGTGATAGGGAGCAGAGATGAGGGGAAGATGGAATTAACAACCCTTTTTCCTTTATAGAGGCAGAGCTAAAAGTGGGGCCTGTGGCATTAACACACAATGGGATGGTTAGCACTAAAAAGAGTAGGAAAATGGTCGTGGAAGGGATTTGATGACATGGCAAGGAGGTGTGGTTGCTTGCAAATCACAATCGGGAGTTTTTTGTTATTAGAAATGAGGGTTAAAGGCCATGATTTGCGAAGTGCGATGTGCACTAAGAGGAGAGGTGACGTGGCATGATGGAGGTGGGGCTGCCCACAAATCGAAATCAAGAGATTTTTGTAAATGGGGGGTAAACGTTATGATTTTCTATGTGCGATGTGGGATGAGTGGATCGTGACGTGGCATGACGAAGGTGAGCCCCCCCGCAAATCGCAATCGGGAGTTTTTTTTATGAGAAACAGGGGGTAAAGGTTATGATTTGCGAAGTGCGATGTGAGATGAGAGGAGCAGTGATGTGCATGAAAGAGGTGGGGACGCTTGAAAATCACAATCGAGAGCTTTTTGTTATGAGAAATGGGGGGTAAAGGTTATGATTTGCGATGTGCAATGTGCGATGAGTGGAAGGCGTCGTGGCATGACGAAGGTAGGGCCACCTGTAAATCGCAATCGGGAGTTTTTTGTTATGAGAAATGGGGGGTAAAGGTTATAATTTGCGAAGTACGATGTGCGATGTGCAATGTGCGATGAGAGGAGAGGTGACATGGTGGAGAGGGTAGGTTCCATTTACATTGCAATCAGGGAAATGGTGTCAGTGACGTTAACTAAAGTGTAAGTGTAATGCAGTTGGCGATGCGAAAAGGTGAGTGGTAAGTGATCTTTCCTCTTTTGACTGTCGGGTGTCCGCCCGACCTGTGCTTGAATTTCTTGGCCTTCACTTTAGCTATTCCCTCTCTTCATTTGCGTAACTCTCCATGTTGCCTTATTCATTCATAAAAACTAGAATCCAACATCTATTTTTGTTATCCCTTAATTAAGATAGAAAATATATTGTAATCTATTCTCAATGATAACTTGTAGTAGTTAACTGAGATTTATAAACTCAGTTAGCTAGTGGCTTTCAAGTTAGAGGTATTTGGTGAGACGTACATAGTAATTCTAGTTGTAATAGATTTTGAAGTGAGTGGTGAATTAGTTAATGCAAGTTGTAAATAGTTTAACTCAGTTAAGTGAGTTAAAATTAGTTATGGTAGTTGTAACTAAATATACACTAGTGAAAAATCAAGTCAATTAGGTATTATTTAATTCACAATCAATGATCTCACATGCAACTGAGGATTTACTATTATTACCTGCATGCATTTCAGTTGCAATGGAGACCCAGTTGAGATCTAGGTTAAAGGGAAGTTTGACTGTCAGTTGTGATATTAGCAAGCTACCCAGGTGTTGTTAAAACACCACAGGATTCCCATGATACTCAGTGTACGGTAGGAAGGTTTTAGTTCCTTGTGAATAGGGATTGCATTCCTCATGAATTCCATGAGCAAGGCAGGTTGAGATAGGCTAAGTATTGGCACAATTTGTTTGGATCAGTGTGAGACAATTAGCTGAATACATGAGGGCTGTTGTGAGAAGATTTGTATTTAATTGTTTCATGATCCTTGTGGAATATAAAATATATGATAGAGGGGTATTGAGCAGAAATATTTCCCTGGGAAATTATATGTGTTGTGTGTGATTGATCTTTCTTCATGTTCATGTGATTAGCGATTATGTTTTTAATTACGAAAAATATTTGTAGAAGAGATTCAGTAGTTAACTTTAGTACATTGTTAGATCGGGTGAATCCAATATATACATGCATTTTGTGTAATTTTTACAACTTATACCCCCTAATGCACAAGGACAGAAGATAAAATGATGGCTGAAATGCATTGCAATAATACTCAAAGCTCAAAATGGGAGGAAAGTTACAAGACTATGAAGTTGGATCAGAGGAACTCAAGTGTTGAAGTCTCAAATCTGCTGATAAAATCCCTGAGGTGGGAATACCCATGCTCGTACATAAAGAGATACTGAAAATATCTGCAAATTATACACTTCGGATCCATGAGATGAAATGCTAGGATTTGGCCACTAACAATACACAGTGGATCCATTTGACTTAATAAATAAAGCATAACCACCACCAAATACAACATGCAGATATGTCACAGTATACATCAATAGGAATATGGACACATGATAGATAAATAAGTGTCTTAGGATAGTCCTCGATGTACATATATGATACATAACCCCAACGTAACCTGGGATGGATGACGTATAAGAGTGAGATGCCATGTGAATAGATGATATGAGTTCGAGCATGGTATAAACCGCCTGATTACTAGCTAAAGAGGTAGATCAATAATAAAAATGAGAGAATTCTCCAATGAGGAAAATGGATCCTAAGGTACCTCGTGCAATCCTCCAAGTGTGAATGAATGAGATGACGCCGAACACCAGTGAAATCGATCAATCATGAGACAATGATGTAAAACCATTGTTTATCGTGAGTAATATTACAACTGAAGTTTGCAAGCTCAAAGGTACTATTGGTTCATATATCAAGCTCATGGATAATGAGTTGAAGTCAATAGGAGAAGATCCATCGAAGGAGGGCCTTAATGTATCCCTCATCAGTTGACACAAAATAGACTAGGAAGATGTGATGTATGGAGGAAGTAATGAAGTGATGAATTAAAATTGACATAGGGATGGATGAATCAAAATTCTCAATAGGCTACTGCAAATAAGTGACAGAGGCTGAGACTTCTCTTGAACACATAGTGGCACAACACAAGAGTGACTTGACAGCATGACTAATAAGCATGATGTGATATCATGCAATGACATAGGAGGCATCGAGGTATGATCCATATGAATGGAATATTAACTGGCATAAGGAGTAGATAAACTCATATGTATGGTACGACTCCTAGGCAACCTAAAACCCAATTGTGAGATAATGAAACAAACAGGTGTCGTGTCCAAGGTCGACGTAAATGGTGCTTCCATTTGATGAATGTTGGAAATAAATTTTCCCTTCCTTCCCTTTTTATAAGGATTTATTTGAAAAGATAATAAAAAATTATTGCATGGACACCATGATGACAAATAGGTGCTAGATAGGTTATCCACGATCATGTAAGCTTTACAACCAAGTGAAAATATGAATAAAAGAAAAGGAAAAAATTTGCAGCTTGATGGGATTGGACCTAAGGAATAAATATGATGCTCACAATCAGTAATGCAGTGGTGATGGTGATATATGACCTACCCCTATATTCCAGTTCAAGAGAAATGCACCTAAGGTCCAATTGATGTTGAAATCGAAATTCCACATTGTCCTAAAAAACCCATATAGAAAGACTAGACCCATGGTTAAATCACACAATGAAAGAAAGAAAACATGGATGAGGTAAAAAAATTACCATATTTTTATTTATTTTTTTAGTATGATATTTTTTTTAATTTTTGGCATAAATAATGCATGAAAATATTTGCATCACACACCAAACCAAAAAGACATAAAGCATCCCACTCATATGTACGATATGTATATGTGCAACAAAGTCCAATAGGTCACTCTTATGTGTGCCCACATCTAGGCATAGGACAAGGGTTTCTATATGTGAAATGATGGAGGGTGAGGGGACCATATGTATTAAAAGTGTGGAGCCATGCCAGAGGAAATCAAACTGCCTAATCCAGAAATTTTTACCATGCCATAGATAGTATAACATAGTCATATTCTCAAAATTAACCTGAGGTCATAAGGGAGGATCAAGACATAAAGTAGGTACAATATGTTCGTAAAATAATGTTAATGAAGTAGGAAATTCATTGGAAATTTCGGTAGCAGAAGCCGAAGACTTGACTCATTCTATGGGTTGAGTTTTAAAGGAGGTTCGAGGAGGTGCCCCATGGGTCGATGCAAGATTTACATTACCAAACTATTTGTCTTCCACATTTGGGAGACTAGAGAACGAAATAGGCATAAAATCCATAGGATTAACAATGGTTAAATCCATGATCTACAAGTTGAATAGCCAGGGGGGTTTTTCATCGAGTGAGTCATGTGGAACAAGCGAAGTAAAATCCCATGTGGGAGAATGAACCTGTTCATATCCCATATTTGGATGGATTTTATCACCAGCACTAGGAGGTATTGACAAAACTACCCAAGAGGCAATCTCTTCCATAATAGGTGACAGTGGGTACTCACTAGCTTGATCAACTTCCATAGGATTAGGTATTCCACCCAAGGATCAGGAGGTATATGGGGTCCATAGGTGTTAGAAGATATCATATTCATAGGAGCTTTACAGTAGGATGAAGGAATATCAAGAGGTGGGAATTGAGGTAAAACGCCCATAAGGGATGAATTTTTAAATAACCTCGATCCAACAATTTGAAACTCACCAGGCTTATGTCCTACAATTGGTATTGAATTCCCCGTAGTGGAAATTTGTGTTGATCACACACAGTAATAAAGTTTGTAAATGGTAAAATTATTTCCATCATAAGGAAAGTAAATTAAGTTTAAAACATATGATACAACAATGGTTATGGCATAGAACCAAATATCACCAAGGAGTAGGTTGTAATCCAAAGTGGAATCAACGACTTGAGCATAGACATAAATATTTTTCCACCCTAACTCAATGGATAACTTGGGAAGAAGCCCCTTAGGCAGAATTTAATGTCAATAAAAGGCTTAAATAGTGTCATTGGGCGTGACAAGCGTTGGAGAGTCGAGAGCCTTCTAGCATGGCGCTGACATGACACAAGTGGAAGACCCTTCATCCACCAAATTATGATGAATATTAGTATGGAAGATACAGACGATAACCTGAAACGATATTTGTTGGTAAATATTAAAGGATGCCTTTTCAATAGTGAATGTAATAGATTTCAAGTGAGAATGATATACTCGACCAATCACGGGCAACAAGGCCTTTCACTGCTCAAGACAAGTTTGCAAAACCTCCAGGGAAAATATGGCACAAGGATCCTGGGAAATATCTTCAACAATATTGTAGTGCTTAGTGACCCGATAAAATGGATTGTGTGTTGTCTTATGGACGAAATCCTTGGGGGGGTGATAAATAGGTTCCAAAAATCGTATCTAATGTGAGAGGTCGAGTGGAAGTCAGTGGAGTAGGTGAGTCCTTAGGAGAAGAACTTGACTTAGGAACATCATATGATTTGGCTCATGTTGCCAAATTTACATCTTCCTTACACAAGAATATATATGAACTACTAGTGGGGTTGAAAACTACTCCCCTATTACCCCGTTAGGGAGGTAGAGGAGGTTGTGAAACCTTTTGTTATTGAGGTTCTGTAGTAAATGGATGAGTTAAAACAACAGGTTGTTGGGTAGATGGTGGTGGTGAAAGGAGCCTATGAACTTCATCCATCTGATGGAATTCATGAATAATATGTTCATCTTGACAAATTTTTCAAGGGAATTTAATCTTTCAATGATGTTCATTGGTTCCCCCTCCACGATTCTTAGGATTTAGTTGATATTCCTGACTATTTTGATTTTTTTGTTTATTATTATTATTATTATTGAGAAATATCATTAATTTTAACCCAGTATATTAAAGAATGATCTACCTAGATTTGTGTGTTATCGTGAAAAAGATCAAATATTCAAACCCTGGTCCTTTGCTATACAAACAAATACATTCAACACTTACACATGATAAGATGCAGACAGAAGCTAAAACCTGGTACCCTCATAGATCAATGAAGTCTCTTGGTTTTGATGCAAAGGAAGCATGCTTACACTTGAATATATCATTCCACCTATAGTAAAATAATACCCTACACACAACACCACCAAAAAAGAAAAAATAACCTTTCTGCGAAGGACCTGTTAACTTAAAACCAACATATGAAAGCATGAAACATATTCAAATAGATTGACATAAAAAAATATTATGTATCTATTCATCCAAAACGAAATTACAATAAATGTATACATTCCAACAAAATATATCTTATCCTCAAGCTTGTAGTATAGTCTCCTCTCCCAAGAGAATAGAGCTCTCATGCTATATTGTGGATACCAGATCTAACTTCATTCCTCTTGGTGCTATTATATATGCTCATTCTATCATCCATGAGAATGTATATAAACACCTAGGAGGTTGAGAAATCATGAAAAATCCACAATAATGGATCCCTAGCCAACTCATACACAAATGCGTCAAGTTGATCTCCTTGGAAATGGAAAACTATATAAATCATTACAAGAATTATGATTTTTTTTTCAATTATCTAAATTATGAAATCATTATTATCTCATAATTATAATATTTCTGAAAATTAATTATGATAAATAACACAATCATGTAATTCCACCCTTCTATTATGGGATAAATATCACATAGTTAAAAGAAAAGGTGAAAAGGGATGCATTTTAGCCAAAAAATTGAGGTAAGTTGATATTGGGTTTCACTCACTATAATGGAGTGGAAAATAGGGTTATAACATATTCCCCTTAATGTGTTAGGTCAAAAGGGAAACTAATGGCTAAAATGCATTACAATAATACTCAAAGTTCAAAATTGGAGGAAATAGCCAAGACTATGAAGATGTGTCGGTGGAACTCAAGTGTTGAAGTCTCAACTCTTCCAATAACACCCCCGAGGTGCACATATCCATGCTTGGTCATAAAGAGATACTAAAAATGGCTGCCAAAAATGCAATGCACATCCATGAGATGAAATGCTAGGACATGGCCATGAAAAATACATAGTGAATCCATGTGACTCAACAAATAGAGAATAGCCACCAACAAATACAACATGGATCTATTTCACATTATAGATCAATATGACTATGGACATATAATAGATAGATAAGTGTCTCTAGATAGTCCTCAAAGTACATATAAGTGTGAAATGTCCCAAACCCAAGTTTTTTGACATAACCCAAATGGCACGAATCTACATCATGTGAATAGAGGAGATGAGATATAGCATGGTAGAAACCACCTGATTACCAACCAATGAGTTAAATCAATAATAGACGCAATGGAATCCACCAATGAGGAAAATGGATCCCAAGGTACCTAGTATAGTCCACCAAGTGTGAATCAATGAGTTACCACTATAATGGAATGGAAAATAGGGTCATCACAATAATGTTGACGATGTTGGATCCTACTAACATGCAAATGGGTCTCCACAATGAATAGTCCCAATTAGACTTCACATCATTTTGGAATAAGATCCCTTACGAAATTAATGATCAACTTCCATGATTATTAAGTATTTTCATTGGTTGTTATTGTTAGCACAAGAGAGTAATGCACATGTACTTTTGAATGAACAAGTGAATAATATTCCTTGTAGAATTTTCAGTTGTGGAAAGTATCAAGGTTCTTTCACTAGAGTGAAAATAAAAGTGATCCTTTAAGGGAAGAGTAATAGTACTAAGATAATAAAGATACACGGATATATATATACGAAAGAATCGTTTTTCAACTAGTGAAATAGTTTACATAGAAGCAAGGATCATTAAAATAAATACAAAAATCCTTCAACGGGATAAGCACCAAAGTCACCAAAAAAGTTCAATTTATTTAGTACATATAAAAAAAACATATATTGCAAAGATTCAAAAAATAGTCTTACAAAATTTATGACATATGCATGAAAGTGTGTTGTCTTATTGAGCTTAAAGTATTAAGTAAAATTTCCAATATATATAGGTACAATGAAACCCACTAGCTCCAATAATGGAGAATTAGAGTTTCCACTTACTCCTAAAAATAACTATCTTCCTCTCTAATGTCTAGTGGGAGGAGCCAAGGTGAAAAGTCCTTTTCTTGAGTTGTGATGGTCTATATATAACAAGTGGGGTGACACTTCACCTCCCTTGTGACTCTTGGACTACCATCATGACTCTTTGACTTCTACATGACCTTTCACAATCTGCGAATGATTCTTGGACTTCGAATTTACATTAAATTTATTATAATATTCGAAAATCATATAGTTACTTCCACAAATGATGTGGCACATGATAACTCATTTGAAGCCTTGAAGTGACATCTTGATAATACATGACTTGACACTGATGAAAATGACTCAATATTGATGTGCCAATGTCAAATGATTCCTTTTTTTGTTCCATTTATCTTCTTGAGGGATGGTACATGCTCTTTCTCTTCCTCCTTAACAAAACCTGAAGATAAGGAGTCTCCATTATGATCTGGATCTTTAAACTCTTGTTTCAATCTAGTTTCCCTTAGTCTTCCTGTTTAACGGCGAGCTTATTATTTCAGACTCATAGGTGTCTTCTAGAATGGTATCCTTCTTCTTCTCGTCTATCATCATCATGTCATTAAAATATATAATAAATACAACTAAAAACCACCCATAACAAGACAATATTAGTCTGAAAAAAATCCTAGTCTAACATACTTCATGAAAATCATTGATTGAGTTTAAAGTGGATGTTAGAGTTAGAGGAAGGCTCATGTATTTCATAGTATGTAGTTCCATAGGTCAAGAGTGGATGGTTTATGCTTGTTATTGTGTAGTGCATAGTTATGGTGGCCTGGGAGTCATGAGACTTGAAGTTTCCCACTATTACTACAGGAGAGAGAGATGCCTAGCAGTTGCACAACTCAAAGAGATAGGATGACAACTTGAGGCTTTCCATTGTGCAGTCCGAAGAAGGAGGATGACTAGTGGATGAACTAAGCAGTTGTGGAATGCAAGGGGCCAGCATTGAGCACTGATATTGTGTAATGGATAGTCCTTGGAGCCAAACATTGCACATTACGTAGTTCCAAGAGGCAAGGGACGAGCTTGAGGGTTTATGTTGCACAATACACATTTCAAGGGGTTGAGCGTTGTCAAGTTTATCAGGTAGGAAATTTTCATAATTTGACTAAGTGTGGGACCGGTGAGGTAAAAGTGAGCAAGTGTAAAACTTTAACATGATGACACACTCAAAAAAATCGATGACACAACGTTGAACACTCGGTGTATAATAACAAAATGATCCCCCCAATGTGATGACAATAGAACAACCTCCTCCAAGTGTGACGCTTAAGATACACTTTAAGACAATGGAAACGACACTTGTGTGATAGTGCATAGAACTTTTATAATAATTTGAATACATGTCTATATTATAAATAGACTCATCATAAGAAAATTAACCCTTGGAAATGAAGCATAAATCAAGCTTTGCAATGTGCGATGCTTCCCATGCGAAAAGAAGACACTTGAGTTTTATTCTAAAAGGGACAAAAAAAGTTAGAGAAAATACATGGGATGACTCTTACTAATAAAAATGACAACATGAAAGGTTAAAGTAGGCTCTTAAATGTATATGTATGCCAAAATTTTGGAGGGTGTTATAGCAGTGACAAGAATTCATTAACAAGACAACATACATGTTGAATAGGTATATGTATGCGACAAACTGCCAACCAATGCACCAAATTTTGGGATGAGATTAAGTTTAAAATGGATGGAGAACCATGCCATACATGAATCCCCTAAATTTCTTTGAGAACTAAATACTTTGGTTTCATTTCCTTGCCATAAAAGGAAACATTAATGGACAACTCTCGTCCCCCAAGTTTGTCTCCTAGAGAAACAAGATCAAAGGTATTTATTTCCTTACTAATATTTTTATTCCGTCATCTTATAATATCATACTAATCCTTTTCAAATCTAGGATAGGATATTCATCATTTACTTGTAGATTTAAGGCCCCCTTATATAGGGTATTTTCCACTCCTTTTCTTAGAATTTCGAGGTTCCGTTCGCAATGCAACCTCTACATAACTTCATGATTCGAATTATTTAATTTCTTTGCATATGCACTTTCTTATTACTACATCCTACCTTGTTATGACTTTTTTTCCTGGGATTTCTTTTAGCGGTTAAGGTTTTTCATCCATCGATCAAATGAAGGGAGGCCCGTATTGGTTTTTGGCTTCTTTGGGGCGAAAGGAAAACCTTTTATTACTCTATGTATTATTCTTATTATATTCTATCAATTCTAGCATAGGAAATTTTTCTTAGGGAAACATTTCTACATTTTTACCTTCGCATATTACTTCAAGAGGATTTGTAATATGATTTTTTTAAGGATTTAGTTCACAGAATTCCCCTTATTCATCCATTTGATTTGAATCTTAGTATTTATTTCCTTGGATTCCTGATCTTTTATTCTTGCTAGAGTAAAATAAATTAGCAAAGTAGGCTTCTTTCTTTAGTGAATTGGAAGCCTTAGTTTCTGACTCTTTTACCTTCAGAGATTTTGGTAATCATATTTTATTAGTTTGTGCCCTCTTATATCTTGACAACTACCACTAACCTCTATCTTCATTATTTTTCTAGTCGTCTTCCACTTTTGGCAATATTGAAGTGAAATTCTTGTAATAATAATATATTTTGTATTTAAATGGAAGTCATTCATAGTCCAACTCCTATAAATGAGTATCGCTATCTATTTGGCGGTTGATTGTTGCTATAAAATCCTCATCTAGATCTCCTTCCACACATATTATATAAAATTATTACATTCCCTCTTGTGATTCAACTTGATCAATGTAGTGACATAAATCATTACCAATGGATCTGAAATTATCTTCATTCCAATAGTGAAGGGTAAAATGGGGCAATTTCACCCAAACTGAAATAGATGAAGGGACACACACACACACACACATATTAAAGCTTCTTTGGACAGAGGTAAAGAAAAAGGTTTTCGTGGAAGGGGAGGAAGAGGCAAAGGATAGTCTCATTCTGATGATAGATCACAGGTAGCTCAAACACATTCAGAGTAGTCTCAAATTGATCATGGTTGTAGTTGGATAGATAAATAAAAAATAAAATGTCACTACTGAAACAAATATGGCCATTATAAGTCTGAATGTCTAAAATTACAGTATGTTTTAAGTAAAAACAAAGCCAATGTTACAAACAGTAAATGCGAAACATCAAATGCTTTATTTCTGGCATCCCAAGTGACTGTGCAAGTACCTAATAAATATGTTGGGTTGGTAGATAGTAGATGTAATGATCGTATGACTGGTCATAGTGATTTTTTTTCACATCTTGATACATCTTTCAGTTCCTCTATTGGTTTGGGTGATAATCGTCGGGTTAATGCTTCAGGAAAGGGTATTGTACTTATCTTAACCAAACAAAATGTTGTGAAGAATATCTATGATGTTTATTCTGTACCCAATTTCAAGCATAATTTGTTGAGTGTTGGTTATTTATATGCACATGGTTATGATGTTAGCTTTCACAACACTACTTTCACGATTTCTGATAAACATAAGTCTCTTGTTGCAAAGATTCCTATGACAAGGAACAGGTTGTATCAATTACAATTGAAAATTGAGAAGTTGTATGAACATAATGTTCAATGCCAACTGACTCTGACCTGTGGCATTTGAGATATGGTCGTTTACCTATCAAAAGTATGAGTTTGTTGCAAAGACAGACTATGGTGAAAGGTTGCCTGCTTTTTCTGATCATATATCTTCTTGTACAAGTTGTATAATAGGTAAACATAAACGAGATGGTTTTTCTTCAGCCTCTAATAGAGCCAAAGAACAACTAGAGTTAGCGCATACAGATTTGTGCGGTCTAATGCAAGAAAAATAAATTGCTGGTAGTCTCCATTTTCTTATTTTCATTGATGATTTTAGCAAGAAAATTTGGGTGTATTTCATCAAATACAAATTTGAAACTTTCTCCAAGTTTAAGGATTTCAAAGACGAGGCTGAAAAGCAGAGCGGCAAGTTTATTAAAATTCTCAGGTCTGATAAAGGAGGTGAGTATGAATCTAACGAATTCATTGATTTTCGCAAAAAATATGGTATTAAAAAACAAACTACAACCAGTTATACTCCGCAGCAAAATGGAGTCGCGGAAAGAAAGAATCAGAAAATTATGAATATAGCTCAAAGTTTTCTCAAAACATGAAATTTGTCTAAAGATTTGTGGGCTAAAGCAGTTGCATGTTCGATATATATTTTAAATAGATCTCCAACTTCTAGTGTTCAAAGTTTTGTACCTGAAGAAGCATGGAGTGGACAAAAGGTAACTGTTTCACACTTTCTCGTCTTTGGTTGTATTTCTTTCTGTCATGTTCGAGAAAAATTGAGAAAAAATCTTGATGATAGGAGAGAAAAGTATATTTTTATAGGATATAGTTATCAATCTAAAGCATACAGATTGTTTAAACCTATAACTAAAAAGTTTTTCGTAAGTTGAGATGTGAAATTTCTGGAAGACAAGACTTGGAATGAAATGGAGAACAATACTTGTCCTAATCCTCTTATTCTGTTAGATGAACATCAAGCACCTGCAACAAGCACTCCAATATTACAGGTTCAAGACAAAACCATTAGTAGTTGATCAAGCAGTAGCAGTTCATCATCTTTTGAGTTTAATTCTGATAATCCTAAAATGAGAAGCTTAAGTGATATTTATGCACAAGATGATGTTGATGATATTGTAAATTTTGCATTTCTTTCATTTCAACCGACTTGTTTTTAAGAGGTTATAAAGTAAAAAGAATGGGTAGATTCAATGAATAATGAAATCGATGTTATTGAAAGAAATCAAACTTGGGATTTGGTTAATCTACTTGATGATAAAAATTCTATAGGTGTCAAATGGGTTTTTAAAAAAAAGTTAAATGAGAGAGGTGAAGTTCATAAGCACAAAGCAAGATTAGTTGCCAAAGGTTTTTCACGGCAACCTGGCATAGATTATGGTGAAACATTTTCACTTGTAGAAAGAATTGATAGAGTTCGATTTGTATTAGATATTGCAGCACAAAACAAGTGGCATATTTACCAAATGGATGTAAATTCTGCCTTTTTGAATGGTGTTTTGAACAAAGAAGTGTATGTTGATCAACCACCTAGTTTCAAAATAAAAAATCAAGAACATAATGTGTACAAGTTGAAGAAAGCATTGTATGGCTTGAAGCAAGCTCCAAGAGATTGATATAGCCGAATATACCATTACTTGTTGAATAATGGTTTCAGAAGAAGTGACCATGAGCTCACTTTGTATATCAAGAATGATCATCAAGGTAATATTTTGATACTATGTCTTTATGTTGATGACATAATTTATAGAGGTAACATGCAGTTATATGAATTTAAAGCTACAATGAAAAATGAATTTAAAATGATAGATCTTGGATTAATGAGATACTTCTTAGCTATCAAAGTGAAACAAACACACGATGGTATGTTTATGAGTCAACATAAGTATGCTACTAAAATTTTGAAAAATTTAAAGATGGACAGGTGTAAACCGGTGGATACTCATATTGAAGTTGGTAGAAAGTTAAGTAAATATGATGTGGGTACTATTGTTAGTGTGACTTTGTATCGGCAACTTGCTAGTAGTATTACGTATCTTACTGTTACAAGACCTGATATAGCATTTGCAGCTAGTTATGTTTCCAAGTTTATGGAATCTCTTAAAGACTGTTATTGGAAAGCTAGAAAAAGGGTGTTACGATACATTGCAGGTACATCTACTTATGGTTTATCGTATGCAACCTCTACTAATGGTAAGCTTGTTGGTTATATAGACCGTGATTATGCAGGTTGTATTGATGATTGGAAAAGCACTTCTGGCTATGTTTCTTTATTTGGCAGAAACTTGATCTCATGGTCATCCAAAAAGCAGCACATAGTTGCATTATCTTCAAGAAAGGCCGAGTACATTGCAGCAAATTCAACATCATGTCAAGCAGTGTGGCTAAAGATACTTCTCTCTGACTTTGGATACAAAGAAAATGAACCTATTTCAATCCTTTGTGACAACACTTCCGTTATTTCCTTGTCAAATAACAATGTCTTTCATCAAAAGAGAAAACATATTGACACTCGTTTTCACTTCATTTGTGAACTCATCAAGAATGGTGAAATTGTTCTCAAATTTTGTGATTCCAAGGAGCAGTTAGTGGATATTTTCACCAAACTTCTAGGAAAAATTAATTTTGAATTTCAATATCAAAAGTTAGGAATAAAACAATGTAACCCTCAAAATTGAGGGGGAGTGTTAAAGATTTAGTTTATACTTAGTTAGTAATCAATTTTCAATTCAGTTAAATTTTTTTTCCTATAACTGTCCATGTGAGTGTATATATATATTTCTCCTCTAATAAATCTGCAGTGCGCTCAACAATTAGTCTGTTGTCTTCTTTAATTCTGTCTATCTTCTTTAATTTTGTCATATCCCTTCGAAAACTTTAATGGAAAATAATTTAAATTCTAGTTTCAACTTGGAATTATAAAACAAAAAAACTAATTTATGCCATAAATTTCTTGCATCTCTATCATTTGAGAGAAGAATCGAAGAAATATGTGTTAAAGATTTTGGATTACTGTCAGTCTGTGAAGTGTCTTAAATTTATATTCCTGCAATAATAAATTTAGCAGAAAATAATTTAAATTTTGGTTTCAGTTTTAAATTGAAGATATGAACGACTTTTCTAAGTTTGTTTCTTGTATTTTTGTTATTCATGAAAATAATCTAAGAAATTTATGTGATAAGGCTCTTGCATTTTTTCATTTGTTAAGTGTCATAAATTTATATCCATCTGGATACTTTAGCATAGAATAATTTTAATTCTAGTTTTTATTTGAAATTAAATGAAGTCTGATATTTCTGCAGTGATTTTTTTGCAATTTATTCATTTGAGTAAAGCTTGAGATCATATGAGCACTCCATGTTGGCAAAGGTTCGAAGCACCTTTAGTCCAGTCTCCCCGAACTTCTCTGCCACAAGAATGGTTGGCTTCTCCACAAGAATGGTTAGCTTCGAGTCCACCGCGGTCCACTTTCTCTACTTCTGAGACCTGGTAACTAGTCATTTTTCCTGAGCAATTTCTTGATAGGTTCTCAGTGCATTAGAATCTAGCCCACCCACATAAAATGAAGTTGTCTTGGCTCTTGTCTTTCCTAACTCTAAATCATATAGAATCGACCACATCTTACATATGTTGTGAGTTAGTGAGTCATCCATTCACAACTCAGAAAAAAAAGAACCCGTGGCATCGAAGAGCTATGAAAAAATGTAGGGAAGAAGGAACAGGTGTAATGCAATAAAATGGTAGTAGCAACATGTGGCATAGTGGCAGCATGTTGGAAGCTCAAATATGAATCAAATTTATATTGTAGATTATATAAAACAAAATAGGCAAAGAAGAAAAGTGAACTTTATATATATGTTAAAAGGCACAGTGGAAACATGATGGTTATAACTTTAACCCCATATCCCAATATGGGAAGCCTGCAATAAGAGGCTGATCAAAAAAATTTCATTAAAATTTACATCATTTCATTAAAATTTCAATGTATGAAAATTTATATTATGAAATTTGATTAAATGGTGATAAAATGAAAAAATAATTGGTCAACCAATCAATAATTCAAAGGGAGGAGTGTACTGCCAAAGGTGGAGACCACGATGAGGCCCCATGTCAGGCTCATGGAGGAGTCGAAATGCATGAAACAAATTGAGAATTTCTCTCCGAGAGGCATGAAGGTTCTGGTGGTGGATGATGACCCTCTCTATCTAATGGTGCTCGAAAGAATACTCCGGCAATGCGATTACAATGGTCAGGTCGTCCAGTATTCCTTTTTTCCCTCATCTTCTGGTAGAGGGGATATTTATTTTTTTCTATAGTTGTTATTGCATTTTTTATAGATTTGTTTATGCCTTAAGATTATCATTCTGTCCTTTAATGGTCCAAATTTCTTGCATTTTTCTACCATGAATGTCTGTGCCACGTTTTGTCAATTTGTTTCATTTCGATCCTTCGAAATTAACTAGATCCAAGAAAGTTTTGTGATAAAGGTCTTGCATTTCTGTCATCTCGTCATTTGCATGAGGTGCCATAAATTCATGTGCCTGCAATAAATTTACCCAAGGATTACTCGATTTAAGTTTCGTTTGCAAGAATGTTCTGTTAATTGTGTTGAGTTTTTTTCATTTGAGGAAAGTATCGAAAAAAATTCTATAATAAACCTCTAACATTTCTCTCATTCCGTCAAGTGTGGAAAACATTAATGGAAAATAATTTAAATCCTAGTTTCAATTTGGAATTAAAAAAAAAAAAAAATCTAACATAAATTTCTTGCATCTCTCTCATTTTAGAGAAGAATCGGAGAAATTTACATGTTAAATATTTTGGATTAACTTCATTTCATGAAGTGTCATAAATTTATATTCTTGCGATAGCCTAAAATAATTCAAATTCTTGTTTCAGTTTAAAATTAAAGATATCCATGAATTTTCGGCCTTCTATTTCTTGCATTCTTGTTATTCGTGAAAATAATCGAAGAAATTTATGTATAATGATCTTGCATTATGTCATTTCGTTAAGTGTCACAAATTTATATCCCTCACGATACTTTAGCTTAAAATAATTTAAATTCTATTTTTAACTTGAAATTAAAGAAAGTTAGATATTTCTGTAGTAAATTTGTTGCAATTCAATTAGTTGAGTAAAGAGTCAAAAAGAATATCTGTTAGAAAGATTGGATTGCTGTCATTTTGTAAAGTGTGAGATTATACAAGCACTCCACACACCTTCAATCTAGCTTCCCCGAGCTTCTCTGCCACAACAACGGAGCTTCTCTGCCACAAGAATGGCTTCTCCTCCCCAAGAATGGTCGACTTAGAGTCTACTGTAGTGTACCTTTTTTCTCTGCTTCTGAGACCTGGTAACTAGTAATTTTTTCTAAGAAATTTCTTGAGAGGTTCGTAGTGCATTAGAAGCTAGCATGCTCGCATAGACTGAAGTTGGCTTGGCTCTTGTCCTTCCCCGATCCGAATCGAATAATACCGACCGACCGCAACTTACCGACTCTGATATGTTTTGAGTTAGTGATTTATTTGTTCATAACATAGAGACGAAAAAGAGAACCCGTGGCATCAAAGAGCTATGACGGAATGCATGGTAATGGGAACAGGTGGCATCCAAGAAAATTGTAGTGGAAGCATGTGGGAAGCAAAAATATAAATAAAAGTTAGTTTGTATACAACAAAATAGGCAAAAGACAAAATATGAACTTTGGATATGTTAAAAGGCCCAGTGCAAACATACTCGTTAAAAATTTGACGTAAATTTTGGATAAGTTATAACTTGTCACAACATTCCATATTGGAATATGGAAATCCTGCAATAAGAGGTCGATCTGAAAACTTTCATTAAAATTTCAATGTATCAAAATTTATATTATGAACTCTAAATGGTGATAAATGAAAAAAATTGGTCAACCAATCAATTAATAAAGGGTCAACAATCTACTGATCACTATAGTCCTTCTAAAGGCAGGGACTAATAAGGGTGTTATGCAATACATATTGTGTGTTTGTGTGTCGACTAGCTTGTCATAATAATAACCATAACAAATGTGGTATTGAAAAAAATATCTATGATGTGTTGTGTTTATTTCAAAATACCAAGTCTTACAGTTTTGAATGATCTTTGGTCTTCTTCACTATGTGCAATCCTAAACATCTCATACAATTTTGTTTGTGTCATGTTAGGAAAGTGTTTAATCTGGGGTTCACAATCCCTAGAACCCATTTTCAATTTTAGTACATCTTTTTAGTTAGGATTTTAGTACAAATTTTTAGTTAGACAAATTTCTAGCCTTAGTCACTAAAAATATTCACTATCCCCTCAATTAATCCAAATAAGTTCATATTATATTGAGGTAGGTGATTAGTGAAAGCCCACAAATCTATTTGGCCACTAGTGTCAAGGATTTCTTATTTTAAGAATAATTTCAAAGGATTTTGACATTGC
The DNA here is from genome assembly GCA_034641835.2 of Pinus albicaulis. NCBI lineage: Eukaryota > Viridiplantae > Streptophyta > Pinopsida > Pinales > Pinaceae > Pinus > Pinus albicaulis. Next base: position 286,817,454 of record CM076570.1, on the reverse strand, counting down.
ATTTAATGAGATTGAATTGTCGGAAATTTATGATAATTTCAAACACACAGAGGAAATATAATTTGCTCAACTCAACACAAAGATTAAAAACAAATTGCAGACAGAGATGTGAGACAAAACACTTCTATTTCATGAAACAAAAACTCTGTTACAAAATAAGACTTCTTCAGAACTTCACTTTTCTGGATTACACAAGAAAAATTCACTTCTTGACTGCTGCAAACGCAACGCCGTATGTTCTCTTCCTCTGTCTTTTTTTTCTTGTTTTCTGCCTTTGGGCTACAAATTTCAATACACTGTTAGTTACAATGAGCACACATAATATGTATATATAATTTACGTTTCATTACAATATTCATATATATATATTGTAAATATAAAATATTTACAATATATATTATATATCACTTATAACCTAAGTTAAAAACAAAACATCAACATATGCTATGGTAAATAAAAACAAATACATTAAAACTTCAGTCATTCCATATTCTGTGGAGTCAAAACATCATTTGGGAGCCCGTTACCTTACCCCACGGAGCTTCTTTCATTGCTCTGGAGGAAGGTGAAATCACCTTCTCTGGTGGGTCATCTTTCCTCTTCGCAAGTTAGGTTTGCTACTGCCTGAATGGTGCTGGATGCATGATAAATTCAAAACAAATGTGGTAAGTCAAACTGGTTGGTGTAGTTTAATGTGGGCAGGTGAAAGTTTAAATGGCGGTAAGGCAAGTTCTTGAATGCGGGGTTGTGTGAGTTCAAAAACTGGAGATTTCTGCTGCGATTGTCCTTCATATTTCCATCAAATTAAACTTGGCGTCCTTCTACTCTGTGTCTGCCACAGTTGGAATTAATACTTCCAACACTCCACCTTAATTACAACTGTTGTTCTTTTCCATGCCCAGACATTTTCTTAAATAATTAAAACTCTTATGCCCCAATGGTTCTGTTAAAATATCAGCAAACTGCTCCTCCATCCTACAATGTTGTAAAACAATTTCACCATTATTAACCACTTCTCTTATAAAATGAAATTTTGCATCAATATGATTTCTTCTCTTATGGAAGACAATTTTTTGATAAAGTTATTGCTGAGCTATTATCACAATAAATTGTTATTCCTTTTTCCTGTTCATGAAATAAATCTCTGAGCATTCTTCTCATCCATATTACTTGGCATGTTGCTGTTGTTGCTAAACCAACTATTGGTTGCTTCTTGGAAGCCCATGAACTGGCCCCAGATCCCAAATGAAACACATATCCAGATGTGCTCTTCCTGTCATCTACACTTCCAGCCCAATCACTATCAGTGTAACCAGTCAATTTAAAATTTTCATATGAGGAATATAAAATACCATACCCTTTTGTTCCATTCACATACCTTAGAATCCTCTCGGTTTCCTGCCAATGAGTCTCTTTTGGTGTTTCCATGAATCTAGAAATTAAACTTACAACGTGCATAATATATGGCCTAGTTGCAGTCAAATACATGAGGATGCCAACTATGCTCTTATAAAAACTTGGATCAAAGTCCTTATTGTTGTCTTCTTTGCTCAATTTTAACCATATGACAGTTGGAGTCATAGTTGCCTTGTTGAATCTTTTCAACACTTCTTCAACATATTTTTCTTGGGAAATAAGAATCCCATTTTCATTTTTCTCTACTTCTATTCCAAGAAAATATCTCAAAAATCCCAAATCAGTCATTTCAAATTCACTCTTCATGACTACTTTAAAATAAAAAATGTGAGAAACTTCATTGTCAGTAAAGATTAAATAATCTACATATAAAACAACAATAAGAATCTTACCATCATTTTATTTTATGTAGAGTGCGGGTTCTCCATCACATTTCTCAAATATATTTTCAGTCAGCTAAGCATCTATCCTGTTGTACCATGCTCTCGGTGCTTGTTTCAACCCATAAATAACTTTCTTCAACTTTCATACTTTGTGCTCTTTCCCTTCAATCTCATAGCCTGGAGGTTGTTCAACATATACCTCTTCTTTTAACACTCAATTTAGGAATGTAGATTTCACATCCATTTGATAAACCTTCCATTTATGTTGTGCTACTATGGACAACACTGTTCTCATTCTTTCCATCCTTGCAACCGGTGCAAAGGTTTCTTCATAATTTCTTTCTTGTTGCTGCTTGTAGCCTTTGACAACAAGTCTTGCTTTGTGCCTTTCAATCTTTCCTTCAGCATTTATCTTGGTATTATAGACCCATTTTACTCCAATGACTTATTTACCTTTTGGGAGGTCCACTAACTCCCATGTATTCCTCTTTTCTATTGCACCAATCTCTTCGTTCATTGCTTCAATCCATTTTTCTCCTTTTACAACTTCTTCAAAATGAATTGGGTCATCAATATGGTGATACAAAGAAAATAAATAGTTCAGACTAACATTATCATTTACCTCTCCTTATTCATAAATCTCACTCAGATTTCTGAATCTTGGTCTTCTTGGTGTACTTGGAGTTCCACTTGAACTCGAGGGAGTTTCAGTTCCCTGGGGTGTGCTTGAAGAAGCACTTCCTTGATTTCTCAAGGTTGTTCTATTTCTAGCTTGAGGTGTGGTTTTTTGTGCTTGTGGTGGTGGAGGAGGAGCCACCAAGGGGGGATTATTTGTTGCTGTCCCTTCCTCTTGTTCTTCGTGAGACACACATGTCTTCACATTCACTGTTTTCTCTAAGCTCCCATCCCAAGCTTGTTCTTCAATAAACTGCACATCTCTTCTTATTATTACTTTCTTGGTGGATGGATTATAGAATTTGTATGCCTTGGACTCATCACTGTATTAACAAAGATACACTTCTACTTCTTGTTGTCTAGCTTCTTTCTCAATTGATCTAGGACATGTGCATAAGCCACACATCCAAAAAAATTCATGTGAGTGACAAACTACTTTGTTCCACTCCATGCTTCTTCTGGAACTTTGTTCATGATAGCTTTGGTTGGGCATCTATTCAAGATATACGATGCACAATTGACAGCTTCAACCCAATACTAATTTGGAAAATGTTTTGCCTTCAACATACTTCTTACCATGTCCATGATGATCCTATTCTTCCTTTCTGCAACACCATTTTGTTGTGGTGTGTACTATGAGGTAAACTTCTTATGTATGCCATTATCCCTACGGAAACGTAGGAACTCTTTGGAGATGTATTCTCCACCTCTATCAGTTCTTACCACTTTGATGTAGTGCCCACTCTTCTTCTCAACAAAAGCTTTGAAGTGGCAGAACTGTTCAAACACTTCACTCTTCTATTTCAAGAAATGCACCCATGTCTTTCTGGTGTAATCATCTATGAATGTCAAAATATATTGGATGCCAGCTAAAGAATGTGTTTGCATTGGTCCACACAAATCTAAGTGGACAAATTCTAAGGGTTCCTTTGCCCTTATGCTCTTTCCTGATGGAAAGCTTTCTCTATGTTGTTTTCCCTAGATGCAACCTTCACATAGGTTGTCCAGTTTTTCAATCAATGGTAATCCCTTTACCATTCTCTTTCTCTGCAATAAGTTCAGGCCTTCGAAATTGAGATGTCCAAATCTCAAGTGCCATAACCAGTTTTCATCTTTCACTTCCTCTTGAAAGACCTCTTGTGTTACAGTTGTTACATTTCTTCTTTCCTTCAAGTATGTTCTGGGCTTGAGAGGAAACATCCTATTTCTTGTCATCTGCACCTTTGCAATGAATTTCTTTCTTGGAGGTATGTCCATGATTGTGCACACATCATCTTTAAAGAATATATTGTAGCCCTTGTTTATGAGTTGTCCAATGCTCAAAATATTACATTTCAAGTCAGGTACATAATATACATCTGGCACAAACTTTTGTTCTCCTTTTCTTGTCAGAATATTTACTCTTCCTTTTTCCATGATAGAGACCTTACTATCAGTCCTTTTTGTTACTTCAGATTTAACATTTTCATCTAGCTTGGAAAACATTGTTATGTTTCCAGTCATGTGGTTGCTACAACCTGAGTCTAAGAACCATACATTATCTTGTCTATATTGTGCTACATTACATGTTAACAACACATTCTTCTCATTATTTTCTTCTTTTGTAAAACTAGCATTCTGCCTATTATTCATGTCATTTTTATTTTTCCTTCATTCATTGGCATAGTGCCCATATTTCTTGCAATAATGACATTGGACTTGGGATTTATCATACCTTTGTTCATGAGCTTGATGTTGGCTTGAGCCTTCATTTTGGTTCTGATTGCTGCTCCTTCCACTCATGCTTGCAGGGATGTTTCTTCCGCCTCTCTATGGACTTCTTTCTCTTCCTCAGTTGTTTGATCTTCCTCGGCCTCTGCTTCAGCCAAAAGACATTTGACTCTTGAAAGCTTGTTCCAATGAGGAATATGTTCCTCTGTTCAATCTATGTTCATGAGACATCAGGGATGCAATAAGCTCATCCACTGTAAATAGTGAGAGATCATTTGTCTCTTGTATTGCCACTACTATGGCATCAAATCTTGAGGGTAGACTTCTCAAGATTTTCTCCACTATTCTTCTTTCTTCAAGTGTCTCTCCATGAGACCTTATCTCGATAACCAACCCAATAAAATTGGTTAAGAATGAGTCTATGGTGTCAGAATCTTTCATACAGAGAATTTAAAAATCTCTCCTCAGCATTTGTAGCTTTGTTGTCTTCACCTTCTCCATGCCTTGATAGGTTGTTTTGAGAATATACCATGCCTCCTTAGACTTTGTTACTGCTGCAATCCTTGGGAAAATACTCTCGTTCACTTATTGATATAGATAGAAGAGGGCTTTGGAGTGCTTCTTCCTATTATCTCTTAACAAGTCTCTTTCTGTTGTTGTCAAAGCAGCCAGTGCTGTTGCGTCTGCTGGTTCTGGGTAACCATTCTCAACTAGCTCCCACATGTCCTATGAAGCAAACAGGGCTCTCATCGTGATTGTCCAATATTCATGGATCTTCCTATTAAATTGTGGAAGTTGGGGATTCGTGAGGTTGTTGCCTACTTCTGCCATCATAACTATGCAAACACGACAGTTTTCTTGACTGTGTTAAAAAACAAATGAAACAATTAAACTCTTTTGACTATGTAAACAAACAGAATCTTTCTCTCTACTGGAGAAATCTGCTTCAACAACATTCTTACAACTTCTGCAGTGAAGAGAGATCTCTGCTTCATTCACTGAGCGCCTAGACTAGCTCTAAACCAAGTTGGAAATTTCTGATAATTTTGAACACACATAGGAAATATAATTCCCTCAACTCAACACAGACATTAAAAACAAATTGCGGAGAGAGATGTGAGACAAAATACTTCTATTTCATTAAACATAAAATCTGTTACAAAATAATACTTCTTCAGAACTTCATTATTCTGGATTACACAAAAAAAATTCACGTATTGACTGCTGTAAACGCAATGCTGTATGTTCTCTGCCTCTGTATTTTTTTCTTGTTTTCTGCCTTCAGGCTAGAAACTTCAATACACTGTCAATTACAATGTGCACACGGCATATGCATATATAATTTATGTTTCATTACAATATTCATTTATATATTGTAAATATAAAAAATTTACAATATATATTATATAAACTTGTAACCTAAGTTAAAAAAAAAACATTAACATATGCGGCGACAAATAAAAACAAATACATTAAAACTTCAGTCACTCCATATTCAGTCAAAACATCATGCGGGAGCTCGTTACCTTACCCCACGGAGCTTATTTCATTGTTGCGGAGGAAGGTGACCTCACCTTCTCCAGTGGGTCATCTTTCCTCTTCGCAGCTCAGGCTTCCTTCCGTCGGAATGGTGTTGGCTACGTGATCAATTCAAAACAAATGTGGTAATTCAAACTGGTTGGTGTAGTTTAATGCAGGCAGCTGAAAGTTTAAATGGCAGTAAGGCAGGTTCTTGAATGCGCGGTTGCGTGAGTTCAAAAACTAGAGATTGCTATTACGGTTGCCCTTCATATTTCCATCAAATTAAGCTTTCTGTCCTTTTGCTCTGGGTCTGCCGCAGTTGGAATTAATACTTCCAACATGAATGTGTTATAGATTGAATGTGTTATAGAGAATGCTAACAATCAATTATCACCAGACATAATCTAGATAGATAGACATAATCTGTTCTATTATGATGCTTAGAGTAACTTGTCTTACCAATTTCTTGAAAAGCCTATACAAGAATCTTAATGATATTACTTTTTTATAAACTTTTAACCATTTTAATTCGGAGATTTCTTCTCTTTTTTATTCATTCCTTTCTCTCTAACTATAGTCTCCCACAACTCTCTCTCACTTGGCGACACTATCTCTCATAACTCTCTCTTTCCCTCCCTCCCTCCCCGGCAATCCCATCTTTCCTTCGTTTTCTTGCACTCCTCCCCCTCTCACACACTCCACACACTCTCTATCTCTCACATAGGTGGTTAATGATAAATTATTCCTCAATAAGGATAATGAGGACCCCATAAAATGGGGTGATTAATGATAGATTATTTCCGAGCATGCATTCAGCTGAATATACCAAGTGTTAAGATTCATATGTTTTACTGTTTGATGCCAAGTCAAAAGATTGATGTAGTTCTATTCTTTACGTGCTATCTCCAATGCCACCACCAGTACCCGTTGAAAATCTTTCGGCAATAGTGCAGCAAGAATAACAATTCCTATACTTTTAACCATAATTATATGAAAATATAATGAAGGAAAAAAATTATACCACATATGCATTATTAACTATACATTTTAGCTCTCAAATACGGCCAAAGGCAGCGACTTTAAGCCATCCAATATTAATTACTGTTCACAACTCTCGATCTCGACTACGGACTGGCTGTTAGCGAACTTTCAGAAAGAAATTTAACAACTTTTACATAGATATATAGGAATGAGTTTTGGGACAAAATTGTTAATTTGGAAAGGGAGGATTACGTTAAAAAAATATATATGTATCTAAATTTTTCTGTCTCATGAGACACTTCAAACGCTTCAAAGACATAACACAATTTTCTTTCTAAAATCCTTGATAACAATATGTAACATTAATATTTTGAGAAAGTAGGATGAACTCACCCAAAGCAAAATAAGGCACTCTGAAATGCTCATTAACGCCGTTACAGTCGTTGAATTCGATCATAACCATATATCATTGATGAACTCATCCCAAGCAAAATCTCACACACGAGCAACTCTGAAAAGCTCATTAACGCCGTTACAATCATTGAATTTGACCATAGGAACATATCATCCAAGCTGGAGATAACGTACAGCCAAATTTCTCCAAAGCTATATAGATACAATAATTTCTTTTGTATTCTAGGTATTTAGAGGAATTTCTTTTGTATTCTAGATATTTAGAGGAATTGGTAACTAGTTGGATTTATTAGTTAGTGATACAGGGTCTATTTAGACAGTATTATTATATTTCTAATTGAATTTATGTCCTGTGACATTAATAGTAAGAAAAATTTGAATCTCCCAACACATACTTTAATAAAAAAATTGAATCTCCCACCACATATTTCACAAAAACTTCATATAATAACCATCAGCATCACCATTAAAACATTCCCCAGAACCCTGAAACGCTAAAACTGTCCCTAGAATGCTGAAACGCTATATACATAATAATATGAGATGTAATTAATTGAACTAAGTATTGATAACAAACGTTTAACACCGCCTGCATCTCCAAGTATATACATAATTATATGAGATGTAAATTGAACTAAGTATTGAGAACAAACGTTTAACACCGCCTGCAACTCCAACTTTATGATGTAAAGAATATGTAGCCTTAACTAATTCACTCGGGAATGGTTTCTAACGATGGCCTCCATCTATCATTTCTGCATTTTGGTGTGGCAACACAATCTTCATTGTCGTACTCGGCTATGCACCGAAGCCGATGCAGAAATGGCAAAAATGATTTCTCTTTAATAGAACGATATGAAAGCAAGGGTTGCACTTCAAGTTTCGAGATTACCATCTTAACCCTAATAATACCGCTACCATCCTGCAGACGCTTCGCTGAAGGAAGACAAGTATTTTCACTGAAAATTCCGCCATTATCGATGCTTGTGGCCTCTGCTAAAACGGAGTCTTCGGAAAGAGAAAGCAATTTAGGAGGAATAGGTAGTAGCTGATAAAGCTGCCCGGGAACCAACTTCTGCTTCGGTGAAAGAGGGCGGCATGTTGCATCCTCCAAATGAACGACCGAATGCTGTGGGTACGCCGTCATGAGATCTCTGACGAGAAGGGGAGGCGAGTATTCCATTATCTTTCCGTCCGATCTCACCACCATTATAATTTCCTCACAACCGATGAAATCTGCAGACAGCTTTGCGCATCCATGAGATGATAAACAGCTACCCATAATTAATTAATGCCAACTGTGTTTGGTTGGTTTCTTATACAATGATATTTTGCAGAGCGAATTCTTTGGCAGACTTGCTAATGAAATCTATAGTCTGTGGCTCTGTTGCTGCGACAAATTATGACAGAATGAGATCTGTGAAGAACCGACGTTGCTTGGAGGAAATGAAATGAATGAAAGTATAATGAAGTGTGAGACGAAGGGCTTGGGTTTTCTAATGGAAAGAAACCCCGAAATAGCCGGCGTTTCACGTGTATGCGTGTCGTTTTTCTTTCCTTTCCGGGCTTTCTTCACCTTAACGAGATCTCACATGCGGCTGAATACAATTGGGTTTTCAGCGAGTGAGAAAGCAGAAGACCTACTCTTATGCTTTAATTTAATTTAGAGTGGAGACTACGGTTAATTGATTTAATGGTGGGTGTGATTATTTATTTCCGGGTCATGTGGTTGGATCAGAGCGGCATTGAGGATTATCTTATCGCCCGTTAATAATGGTACGTTCCTCAGGAATCTATGGAGGTCTCTGTACTCATCGTTTTAACATTTTAATCATAAGCGCTGCTCATGCCACGTACAATCTTTTTTGGAAAGGTTTGGTTAAACGGTTCGTCTCTTAGATTTCATTAATATTTGGAAAGCATGAGTAAAATTGAAATTAATTGCTAATAATGTTTTCATAATTTAAGTTTGGTAAAAGGTATATGTTTTAGGGGCAGCCATGGTTTAAAATAACTTTGAAATTTTAAGGTAGTTTGGACTTGAATATAATTATTTTAATGGTGAATAGGTATGTGGTAAAGAGTCTTGGTTATAAGTTAATATATAATATAAATTAGTATATTTATATTAATAAAGTACTTGATATATGTTAGATAGTATAAAATTTCTAGCTTTAGTTTAATTGGTTTGGTTTTTGTCATTATTGAAAGGTTACACGTTCAATTTTCTCTACATTCTTGGGGTGAGGCTCTCTAGTTGAGCTGGCAGGAAGTGATTCCTTCGAGTGGATCTGTGTGGCACAAATATTCCATGATATTCCATGGATGTAACAATCACTGATCTCTAGGGTCCATGAACCACACATAAATATATATGTCTGTGTGTCTACCCTAAATTAATATTATTTTCCACTTTTAATATGCCAATTATGCTATTAGTTTAAAAGGTGGAAAATGACGTGAATTGATAGATGTCAACCACATTATTAATGCGGTTGTACTAGTTGACGGTCCATATGCGTGTAAGGATTAGTAGATAATGGATGACTATGGTTAAATATGGTTAAGTTATGCATGATGACAATTGACCATGATTGATTATGCTTGATGAGCAGTCACCATCGTTGAAGAGAAGTCACCATAAAGGAAGCCTTTTCAATATTGAATGTAATCGATTTTGAGTGATAATGATCTACTCCACCAATCACAGATAACAAGGCCTTTCACTCCTGAGGACAAGTTTGCAAAACCTCCACAGCAAATATGGAACAAGGATCCTCAAAAATATCTTCAACAATATTGTAATGCTGAGTGACCCAAGAAAATAGATTGTGTGTTGCCTTATGGACGACATCCTTGGGGGGATGATAAATAGGTTCCACGAGCATATCTAACATGAGAGGTCTAGTGGAAGTCGGTGGAGCGGGTGAGTCCTTAGGAGAATAACTTAACTCAGGACCATCATATGATTTGGCTCACGTTGACAAATTTACATATTCTTTGCACATCAATATATATGAACTATTAGTGGGGTTGAAAAATACCCCCCTATTACCCCCTTACGGAGGTAGAGGTTGTGAAACCTTTTGTTGTTGAGGTTGTGTAGTAAATGGATGAGTTAAAACAATATGTTGTTGGGTAGATTGTGGTGGTGAAAGGAGCCTATGAACTTCATCTATTTGATGGAACTGGTGAGTAATATTTTCCCCTTGACAAAATTTTCAAGGGAATTTAATCTTTCGACAATGTTCACTAGTGCCCCCTCTACGATTTTGAGGATTTCGTTGATATTCCTGACTAATTTGATTTTTTTGTTTATTCTTCTTATTATTATTGAGAAAGTTGATTAATTTTAACCCAGTAGATTAGAGAATGATCTACCTAGATTTGTGTGTGATCATGAAAAATAAAAAATATTCAAATGTCTATCCTTTTCTATACAAACAAACACATCCAACACTTGCACATGATAAGATGCAGACAAAAGCTAAAACCTGGTATACTCACAGATCAATGAAGTCTCTTGGGTTTGTTGCAAAGGAAGCATGCTTACAGTCGAAGATATCATTCCACCTACAGTAAAATAATACCCTACACATAACACCACCAAAAAAGAAAACAATAACCTTTCTGCGGAGGACCTATCAACTTAAAACCAACATATGCAAGCATTTAAAAAAAATTAAAATAATAATTAAAATAAAAAAGAATAATTTTAAATTTTTTGAATTAAATAAAAAATAAAAAATAAAAAATCAAATAAAAAAAAATATTAAAAAAAATAAAAAATAAAAAAAAAGAATTTTTTGATCGTGGTGGCGCCGCCAATCGGCCCTCCCGCGGCTAGAGGCCGAATCCCGAAATCGCCCGAATCGGCCTCCCTCGGCGGGAGGGCGATTCCTGGAACCGGCCTGCTGCGGCGAGAGGGCGATTCCCGGAATCGCCCTCCCGCGGCGGGAGGCCGATTCCCTGAATCGCCCTCCCGCGGCGGGAGGCCAATTCCCTGAATCGCCCTCCCGTGGTGGGAAGGCGATTCCCAGAATCGGCCTCCCACGGCGAGAGGCCGATTTCGAGAATCGCCCTCCCGCCGCGGGAGGCTGACTGGCGGCGCCACCACGACCAAAAAATTCCTTTTTTTTATTTTTAATAATTTTTTTTTAATTTGATTTTTTTTTTTTTAGTTTTTTTTTTATTTGATTTTTTTTTTTTTAATATTTTTTTAATTCGTAACATATATATATATATATATATATATATATATATATATATATATATATATATATATATATATATATATATATATATATATATTTTAATATTTTTTTTTTTTTTTAAATTTGATTTTTTTTCTTTTTCTTTTTAATTTTTTTTAATTTAAATTTATTTTTATATTTTTTATTTAAATTTTTTTTTAATTTCAAAAAATTATTTATTTATTTATTTATTTTAATTCGATTTTTTTTATTTTAAATTTAATTTGTTTTAATTTTTTTTGTTTTTGTTTTTTTTTTTTTAATTTTGTTTTTAAATTTAGTATTTTAGATTAATTATTTTTTAAAATTTTAATTTTATTTATTAAATTTTAATTTAATTTGATTTTTTTTTTAATCTTTTAGTTTATTTAGTTTTTAATTTTTAAAATTTATAAATTGTTTCATTTAAAAAAAAAACAGTAAATTTATGGATATTTGTTTTTTAATTATTTGCACGTGTTTTTTTTTGTTTTTTTTTTGTTTTTTAATGATATATATATATATATATTTTTTTTTTTCAATTTTGAAGATTTTACTTTCATTATTTTTAATTTTAAAATTTATTTTTTTTATCTAAATTTTATTTTTATTTTAATTATTATTATTATTATTATTTAAATATGGTTTTTTTTAATAAGTTAGAAAAAAAATGTTTTTTTTTTTTGTGGGGTCAATTTTTGTTTTTTTTTCTTTAAATTATGTGTTTTTTTTTTCAAATTTTGTCATTTCTTTTAATCTTGTAAAATTTGATTTTTTTTTCAACGTACATTTTTATTTGTTGTTTTTGTTTAAATTTTTTATTTTTACGAGTTAGTTTTGTTTTTTTTACATTTTTATTGGCTTTTTTATTGTTTCTCTCTCTCTCTATATATATATATATATATATATATATATATATATATATATATATATATATAAGTTTTGTGTTTTATTACCAACATGAAAATCACCACTCTAAAAAAAAAGGTTGATGTTGCATCAATACATTTCAAAATTAGCATGAAAATCACTGCTCTAAAAAAAAAGTTGATGCTACATCAATACGTTTCAAAATTAGCATGAAAATCACTAACATTTTAAAACAAATATTCATACTTCATAAATAAAAATATTAGAGTGTCAAAAATGTGCACAAAAAAAAAGGGGTGATTCTACATCATGTGAATAGATGACATGATATAGAGCATGGTAGCAACCACCTGATTACCAACCAATGAGGTAAACCAATAATAGACGCGAGGGAATCCACCAATGAGGAAAATGGATCCCAAGGTACCTAGTATAGTCCACCAAGTGTGAATAGATGAGTTATCACTATAATGGAATGGAAAATAGGGTCATCACAATAATGTTGACGATGTTGGATCCTACCAACATGAAAACAGGTCTCCCCAATGAATAGTCCCAATTAGACTTCACATCATTTTGGAATAAGATCCCTTACGGAATTAATGACCAACTTCCATGATTATTAAATATTTGCATTGGTTGTGATCATTAGCACAAGAGAGTAATGTACATGTACTTTTGAATGAACAAGTGAGTAATATTCCTTGTGTAATGTTTAGTTGTAGAAAGTATCAAGGTTCTTTCAGTAGATTGAAAATAAAAGTGCTCCTTTAAGAGAAGAGTAATAGTACAAATATGAAAAAGACACAGGATAGATATATACGAAAGAATTGTTGGTCAACTAGTGAAATAGTTTACATAGAGGAAATGCTCATTAAAATAAATACAACAATCCTTCAATAAGATAAGAGCCAAAGTCACAAAAATAGTTCAATTTCTTTAGTACATATGAAAATAACATATATTGCAAATATTCATAAAATAGTGTTAAAAAAATTATGACATACTCATGAAAGTGTGTTGTCTTAATGAGATTGAAGTATTAAGTAAAATTTCTATGATACATCGGTACAATGAACACCAATAGCTCCAATAGTGGAAAATTAGAGTTGCCACTTACTCCTCAAAATACCTATCTTCCTCTCTAATGTCTAGTGGGAGGAGCCAAGGTGAAAAGTCATTTTCTTGAGCTGTGACATTAAATTTATTATAATATTCAAAAATTACATTGTTATTTCGACAAATGATGTGGCACATGATGACTCATTTGAAGCCTTGAAGTGAGATCTTGATAAGAAATGACTTGACAATGATTAAAATGACTCAATATTGATGTGGAAATGTCAAGCGATTCCTTTTGTTGTTTCATTTTATCTTCTTGAGGGATGGTACATGCTCTTTCTCTTCCTCCTTCATAAAACTTGAAGTTAAGGAGTCTCCATTGTGATCTGGATCTTTAAACCGTTGTTTCAATGTAGTGTCCCTTCGTCTTCTTTTTTAATGGTGAGCTTATATTTTTAGCTTCATAGGTGTCTTCTAGAATGGTATCCTTCTTCTTCTCCTCTATCATCATCATGTCATGAAAATATCTAATAGCTACAACTAAAAGCCACCCATAACAAGACATTATTAGTCCAAAAAAATCCTAGTCTAACATACTTCATGAAAATCATTGATTGAGTTTAAACTGGATGTTGGACTCAAAGGAAGGCTCCTGTATTGCATAGTATGTAGTTCCATAGGTCAAAAGTGGATGATTGATGCTTGATACTGTGTAGTGTGTAGTTATGGTGGCCTTGTATTCTTGAGCCTTGAAGTTTCCCACTATGACAATAGGAGAGAGAGATTCCTAGCGGTTGCACAACTCAAGCAGGTAAGATGAAAGCTTTAGGTTTTCCAATGTGTATTTCACAGAAGGAGGATGACTAGTGGATGAACTACGTAGTTTTGGAATGGAAGGGGCCAGCGTTGAGAACTGAGACTGCGTAATGCATAGTCCTTGGAGCTAGAAATTACACATTACATAGTTCCAAGAGGCAAGGGACGAGCTTGAGGGTTTATATTACATAATGCACATTTCGAGGGGTTGATTGTTTTCAAGTTGATCAGGTAGGAATTTTTAATAATTTGACTAAGTGTCGGACCAGTGAGGTCAAAGTGAGCAAGTATCAAACTTGAACATGATCACACATCAAAAAAATTGATGACACAAAGTTGAATGCTCAATATATAATAATAACATGGTCCCCTCAATGTGATGACAATACAAAAACCTCCTCCAAGTGTGACACTTAAGATACACTTTAAGACGATGGAAACGACACTTGCGTGATAGTGCATATAACTTTGAGAATGAGTTGAATACATGTCTATATGACAAATAGACTCGTTATAACCAAATTTACCCCATGAAATGAACCATAAATGAGGTTTTGCGATGTATGATGCTTCCCATTCCAAAAGAAGACACTTGAGTTTTCTTCTAAAAGGGACAATAAAAGTTGGAGAAAATACATTTGATGAATATTTCTAATAAAAATGACAGCAAGCAAGGTCAAAGTAGGCTCTTAAATTTATATTTATGCCAAACATTTGGAGGTTTTTGTAGCAGTGACAAGAAGTCATTAACAATAAAACATACATGTTGACTAGGTAGTTGCATGTGACAAACTGCCAACCAATGCACCAAATTTTGGGATGAGATTAAATTTAAAATGGATGGATAACCATGCCATACATGCATCCCATTAATTTCTCTGAGAACTAACTACTTTAGTTTCATTTCCTTCCCATAGAAGGAAACATTTATGGACTAACCAACCCCCCCCCCCCCCCTCCCCAATTTTGTCTCATAGATAAAAAAGATCAAAGGTATTTATTTATTTACTAATATTTTTATTTCCATAATTTTCTGATATCATACTAATACTTTTCAAATTTAGCATAGGATATTCATCATTTACTTGTATATTTAAGTCCCCCTTATATAGGGTATTTTCCACTCTGTTTCATATAATTTCGAGGTTCCGTTCGCAATGTAACCTCTACATACCTTCATGATTCCATTTTTTTTTTTATCATATGCACTTGTTACATCCTTATTATTAATACATCCTACCTTGTTATGACTTTTTTCTGGGGTTTCTTTTAGTAGTTAAGATTTCTCATCCATCGATCTAATGAAGGGAGGCCCATATTGGTTTTTTTTCTTTTCTGGGGTGAAAGGAAAACCTCTTATTACTCTATGTATTATTCTTATTATATTCTATCAATTCTAGCATAGGAACTTGTTCTCAGGGAAACATTTCTAAAATTTTACCTTCAAATATTACCTCAAGAGGATTTGTAATACGATTTTGTTAATGATTTAGTTCATATATTTCCCCTTATTCATCCATTTGATTTGAATCTTAATATTTATTTCCTTGGATTCCTAATCATTTATTCTTACTAGTGTAAAATACATCAGAAAAGTAGGTTTATTTCTTTAGTGAAGTAAAAGCCTTAGATTCTGATTCTTTTATCTTTGGAGATTTTGGTAATCATATTTTATTAATTTTTTCCCTCCAACATCTTGACGACTACCAATGACCTATATATTCATTATTTTTCTAGTCGTCTTCCACTTTTGGGAATATTCAACTGAAATTCCTGTAATAATAATATATTTTGCATTTAAATGGAAGTTATTCATAGACCAACTCCTATAAATGAGTCTGTTTATCTATTTGGTGGTTTATTGTTGCTATAAAACCCTCATCTAGATCTCCTTCCACACATATTCTAGAAAATGATTACATTCCCTCTTGTGATTCAACTTTATCAATGTAGTGACATAAAGCATTACCAAGGGATATAAAATTTTCTTCATTCCAATAGTGAAGTGGAAAATGGGGTAATTTCACCCAAACTAAAATAGATGAAGGGACACACACACACACACACACACACACACAAATATATATAACTATAGGATCTATATATCCATATACAATTACTAATCTCACATAAAGTGAGGACCCTTACAAAATATGGGATCACATTTTTTATTATTTATTGAAAGGTAAAGAAACCGATATCATTGAAGGAGAGTAAGAACTATCGTGTAATTTGAGATCCCAAAATCTTATTGGTCCACATATTTAAAGACTGGTGTGGTGTCCAAATTCTTGTGAACTATGAAATCATACCAAATTTAATGATTCATAACGCGATTATGCATGATTGATTTGTATGGACATTTTTTTTTGGAAACACATGGATTCTTTGAATAAATTTAAATATATTGAAACATTCAAATCAGAAATCCCAAGTAATAAGAGAATTGAAATTAGAAATGTTGGGGGTAGGAAGAGGAAGGAGAGGGACAAGACCCATAGATCGCGAATATATTAGATAGTAGGTGAATGGCTATGATTTCATTAAATATGATTAGAGTGGAAAGTGCATAAAAAATTGTTTTGAAAGAAGCATATAGATTCGAGTTACAAATTTTTAAATAAAAATAAATAAAACATACTTTAAATTTTATCTTTTACTTATCTCCTTATATTTTTAATGAAATTTCAAGTGTAGACATCTATTGGATGAGGAGTTAAAATTTGCATCCAATGAGTATACACTCTACTACTCTTGAGTATACCCGCTCTGAAAAAAATGGAAATACATCAAAAACATGTGTTTCTTTCAATGAACATCTTTCCTTCATGTATTTTTAATTTTTTAATGTGGGTATACTAAAAATAATGAAAAGGGGGGAAATCATTTTGTAGCCAGTATTTGCCTACACTTGACATTTGACTAAACCTATAAGGAAATAGGCTAAAATAAAAAATAAAAAATGCATTTTTCTTCTACTTTCTCCAATGATATTCACTCATAGGGACGCCATCATTATATTGAATATCACTGGATTTTTTAGAGTTTATTTTCTTAGAACATTTCTTTTTATGATACTCAATTTTCACTTCACAATTACCCTAATGCCTAGTTTTGTGTAATTGGATAACCCTAATTGGTGGCTAATGTTTGTTCTTTTGGTGGATGCCAATTTGTCCTATGTTATTTTGGTTAAGGAAAAGTTTGGTTAAACCAGTTAGTGACTATCGCTAAGTGTGTAAATCATAATTTGATCATAGGGACTCAATAGAAGCTGGAGTTTGGGAAAAACATTAAAGGAGTAAGTAAACAACCGATCTTGATAAGGTTTTTTGTTATTTGCAAAACCTAGTTTTCGTGGAGTGCTTGATGTGGAGAAAATATAAGGAGATTATGGTGTACACTTTGTTATTCTTCTGAAGGATTTTAAGGGGGCCTTGTGGTGTTATGTAAAAATATTTCATTGGGATATATTCTTTGTTGGGAGGAGTTTCAAGATGAGGCTAATTGTAGAAGTGCAAAACGAAGTATATATTTTTAAGGGGGCCTTGTGGTGTTATGCAAAATTATTTCATTGGGATATATTCTTTGTTGGGAGGAGTTTCAAGATGAGGCTAATTGTAGAAGTGCAAAACGAAGTATATATTTTTAGATAAAATTATTATGGTGAAAAGTTAAGTGGCTTGATTCAATATTACCATGTTCATCTAGATGTTGGTAATGACTTGCACTTGTCAATAGTAGTAAAATATTGAAGTATTGTGTTGGAAAAATGATGCCACATATGTGGAGATAAAATAATATTGCTACATTTCAACTTCTAAAGAAATATTTTCCATTTAGTACCAATATAGCTATCAAGTGATGGATGTAGACATGTATGATATGGATTATGTCCATTCCCTAGCGAACTATGCCATAGCTAGATATTTTTCTATCATATAATTTGAGAGCACGAGGATAATTAAGGTGTGAGGTTTAGAGAAGGAGAGATAAGAAGCCAACAACATGTGTGTAGGAGAAATAAAGTATGTTCTTACATCCTTTTGTAGGTTTGTGACAGAAATGCAGTAGAAATAACTTTAAACTTATGAGAAAAAGAAGCACATCTCCTTTCTAAAAGTCTAGGAATTTGGGTGATGATGATGTTAATGGAATCTTTAGAAATTCAATGAGAGTAGTATTTGACAACGTGATAACACATATGAAGTAAATTAAAATATTGTTTGATAATGTAATGTTAGGTATTTTGATGTGCATCTAAAGTATCACATCAATTTTTTTCAATTCATTTCAATGCTAAATGAAGTGAAAAATTAAAACCGAATGAAGAAATCCATATATCCTTAAATGTGAAGAGTTGAAATTGTGTATATAGAAGAAATCATGAAACTATTAAAATTGGTACAATTTATATTCATATGGAAATGCACAAAATTTAATGCCTAAATAAATTAATTATTCACATGATGAATTGATGTACAAAGCCTGAAAGTTACCAATGTCATATTGATACCATAGTCATATCTATCCCAAGCCTATATTTTATTACAACCATTAGTATGTTGCTAATAAATAATATTGCTATTATGAATGGGGATTCATGTGATAATGATGATGAGCCTCAGTATTCCAAGAATGTTGCAACTACCTAGGCTACCAACTTTAATTATAAACCCAAGATTCGTACAAAATGAAGAAGTATCGGCACTATATGTGCAGCATAGAATGTGTCCTTATTTTTTTGATATGATGTAATGGAGGGAAAGTGATGAAATAAAAGCCTAAACTAATTGCAAAAATGGAAGTATTTCTTTTAAAATAAATTAATTCTAGGAAAGAACGACTATTTGTAATTGAAATCCCAAGAGAATGAATTCAAATAAAAAGACCTAATCTTATTTACGAAAATGAATTCCGAAGTGGTGTTTATTTTTACTTAATCATGTATTGAGGGCGTAGGGGTCAAGACTCAAGCCTAAGAGACAAAAACCAACCTCTGAGAGCAAATACAGTTGAGTTTGCACATGCTACAAGAGTGCTACATGAAACTATTGTTTTTCTACACGCAAGTCTATTTTGGAAATAAATCATAGAATGACTAAGTAAATAAAATTTAAATGGGATGCGGAAACATTTTTTATTAATTATGATGTCTTAGGTCTCCATTCCAAGTGGAATCATTCCAAAATACCCTTGTTTACATGTGCTAAAAAATAGCACAAAATTACCACTCTAAAATATGGAAATTCAAGAACTAGTAAGCTAGTTAACCTATAAAATGGCTAACCTAATCAAGTGAAAATGCAATGGGGTAATTTTTTTAATCAAATATAACATTGTGATAACCTAATAAAAGTGGAATAAATTCAAATGGATCTCATTAACCCCTTCTAAAAAATAGCATAAATTTACTACTATTTCACTACAAGGCATTTTCAAAAATCTTATATTCGTGAACTAGTAACCAAATCCATCTAGCTTAATGATTAAGATGACCTTCCAAAGTTATTATAAGGATGATAATTATTTTGAACCGGTAAAAAACCTACAAAAGAACTCACTTAAATCATCTAAATCAATCCTACTGGAAGAAAAGGAAACAATATACATAAATATGCAAAGCAGAAATAAGATATGCATGTGAATAAGAAATGAAAAGAACATAAATAAATTGTTCAAGAGGCCTCTAAGGCTGTTGGGATGGACAAGCCCAAGGAGGCTCATAGTCATATGGAATAAAACAAGCCCTATAATATAATAAAGGCACCAAACCTCATTAATTAAATCAACCCAAGTACATCCCTGCAAGAAAAGAAAGTGGAACTGCTAAAAAACAAGTTTTCTCCACAATAAGGCTAAAACATATATGCCCCTAAAGGCCAAATAGAATTGGTACTTATAAAAAACTATTAGGAATCATTCCCCTTGAAAGGAGGAAGCTTTCCCCTCCAAAATCCCTCAAATAGTGGATCTGGTTTCGAACACTAGGAGTTTGCAGTAAATGACAGGGAACACATTCCTAGATTTTCTCAATCATCAGAGTTCCATAATCTCTCGAGAATTTCTCAATAATTTCATGATATTTTGTTCATTTATTCTCCAATATTGAACCTTTATTAGTAGGGAGAAAGTCCCTAAAGTATATCCTTCTCCAAATCTTCATAATCTGCCAAATATTCTCATAATATTATACAAAATTAAATAATATTAGGCACGAAGATGAATTTATCTCTAAAACTTCCTAAGAACGTATTAAAGAAAAAAACCATTATTAAGTGTAGAATGAGAGATTTAATATATCTTTTATGTACATAAGAAGGGTTATATGGGCCTTAATTTATGTCTAATTTAGAGGCCCATCATACCCCCTTACTGAAATTGTTGCTCATCCTCTGAGAAACCTATTCATCATCCTTGCCTTGTGGTTCTTCTTGTATGCTGGTCTATTTAATTCTTTCTTTATTGGTCCATGTGTTTCTCCTCATACTCAACTTCTTGCTACTCTTCTATTTTAATTTATTCTTGCAAGTGTTGCATGGAGGTCCTTAGGTGCCTTTTCTAGTGTGTTCATCCTCTTGGTGTCTTCTAGTGGTCCTTTGAAGCCATCTTCATCACCTTATCCTCAAATTTTTGCCTTGTTGTGCCATATACAAAATTTCTACAAGAAAATTTTCAACTTCTTGTAATAATAGTCTCTTTGATTCTTAGGGCTCCATATTTCTTTGAGATGAAGGGAAATGGTTTATGGAGGTTAGGGATGGATTGATGGAGAGGAAATGGGAGGGGTCCCATGCCAAGGTATCGGTGATCTAGCTGCTAGTGGCACAACATAGTGTTTAGGGAATGAATCCTTATGCATGGAGTGAAGTGAGGGTTAGGAGTGGTAGTTATAGGCAAAATATAAATTATCATGCGTTTAAAAACCTTTGAGAGAGCTACTTTCCCTGAAAATAAGTTTCCTACAGAATTTACAAGGGTTCCTCTACTGCTACAGGAATCCTATAGCTGCTAGGACTTTCCTGTAGCAATTACAGTGAGGAGTAAAAATTGAGTTTTATGCCTAATTGAAAGGTGAAATGAGTGAATGGGTGCATGTTGGAGTTCTCCATGGAGTGTGTAAGTAGAGGAGAGAGAAAAGAGAGGAGGAAAACCACCTTTCATCAACAAAATTTGTCCTTTTTCTTTCTTGTAGAAAATCTGTTTTTTCATGTAGCATCCCTATTTCTCCTCTAGAAATTATATTTCACCTGTAGAAATTCTATTTCGCATGCCAAGAGGTGGTGGGTCCACCTTTTATTTTTTATTTTTTCAAAAATTTTCAATTTTTTTAAATAGTTTTTTTTTCATGAAAAATAAACTAAGAGTTCTTTTTCTGTTAACTAAGACCACCCTCAGTTACCCCTTGTCACTCCCTGTCTTCCATCACAACTAACTAATTACTACCCAATTTCTCATGTCCTCTTTATTTTTGTCTTGTTCCTATCCCACATGTGTGTGTGTCTTGGTGGAAAAGTGAAGATAATTGCAAGATAAGGTTGAGGCTTCTTTGCTACCAATTTTTTCTATAAAAAACTTTCGTTCTCACACTTTTAATGTTTTCTTAAGCTAGAATAGATTCGAAGAAAGGTTAAGATGATTACATACCTGAGCCTTCCCTTTGATTTGTTTTTGCGGGTAATATTGAAGTTGTTGATATGATTGTTGAAGCTATATTTGGTGGTTCTAAAACTTCTACTGAAGCTGCATGTGATAATCTAATGGAGGTCCTATTGCTGATAGCCTTGAATCTAGAGGTCTTCTAGGGTTTCTTTGTTTTTTGTTGCTGCTACTTCACATCTCTGACTTAAATGTTGTTGTTGAGATGTTCATGATTTTCATGATGTAGTTGATGATTTTTTTTCTGTACAAATCTTCATAGCATGATGATTGTTTTTTACTGATAAAGTGTTTTGTGTGTGCAGTCTTATCCCAATGTTAAATATTCTATTGGTGGAGTGGATGGACTACTTCTTGAGGGTGTGCTCTTATCAACTTCAGAAATGGCTTCATGATTCTCAAGGCGGCTGGATTCTCTTCCATGTGGCTGAAAAAAAGAATTGATGCCGAGTTTTGATGTGACTGTATAGGCTGCTCACAACAACACTCTTGTAGCAGACTTGATTTAGGCATAACTCTCAAATGGTATATCGGATTGACCTAAATATTTTTTATCATATTACCATAATATTTATACACCTCCTGATATAAAATATCGAGAAAAATTAAAAATGGTTGTAGGTGATGGAGGTTGATTTCTCATAAAATTTCCACCAGAAACTGCTGAAATTGTTTGAGCATGTTACCATCATATATATGCATTTCTCCCTAAAATATCTCGGCAAATGGATGCATGGTTTTTGGGATATAATAAAAATAATTTTCTTCTAAAAGATATTTCAATACAACCCCTTGTAGCATACTTATTTTAGGCATAGCTTTCAAATAGTAGATTGCATTAACATAAAAAAAAATAGCATATTACTATCATCCTTATGCACCTCCCAATAAAAATTCTCGGCCATTGGATGTAGAAATCGTGACAAAAATTAAAAATGGATGTAGGTGATGGAGGTCGATTTCTGACAAACCATGGACCGAAATGTGCTGAAATTTCTTAAGAATGTTACCACGGTATATATGAATCTCCCCAGGAAACAAGTTATAAAATGGATGCATATTTTTTGAAATTTTATAAAAACAATTTTCTGCTAAAAAACAATAGTTTCCTCTAGCAAAAACAAGGTTTCGTGTAGCATTTTAGGACAACAAGAAAAATTAATGACAAAAGCCTAGAAATGATAAGTGGATGTTGAAAATTTATGAGGATGATGGATTGGCATGACCTATGTCTTTTTGGAGCATCTGAGCAAAGGAGGAGCAAGTTCAAGTTTGACTTCCTTTGACTAGGGTTTTGACCAACTTTTTCTTTTGGTACCAATTTGTTTCTCTTGATTCTTTAAAAGGTTGGAGAGAACCTGAATTCATTAGAGATAGATACATGGAGCAGATAAATTTGTTTTCTTTAGATTTTTTCACCTTTTTCAATTTTTTTTTTTTTAGGCCTACTAGCTACCTCAATGAGGTTTTCAACTAGTAGGTGTCCCTAGGTGTTTCAAAGGAGGTTTTCACCTAGGATATGTTATTTTTCTCTTATTTTCTCTTTTATTCCAACCCATTGACTGCCTCATGGAGGTTTTCAATTAGTGAGCCAATATCAAGCACCTCAAAAGAGGTTTTCACCTAAGCTTCTATTTTTTAAATTTTTTCCATTTTTAAATTTTTTTCTATACCACTCTACTTGAAAAAAAATAAAATCTTTCAAGTATAGGTGTTACACCAATTTTTGGTCATCTAACCTTTTACTATTATATGGACCAAATTACACCATATAAGTCCAATTTTACCATAGCAAAATCGCTTTCACTATGAAAAATAACTTAGTAAACCATAACTTATTAAGTTGTTTATGGTATAAACAAGAAACCCCATGAGGAAGAACTAAATAAATCCTTATTTGTTTGAATTTTCTCAGGGGATAATTAATTAAAAAATAGTTTAATTAATATTCCTGGTCATATGTAACCCAAAACAGGAAAATTAATTAGATAAATAATTATTTATCTTATTATTTTCTAAGAATAATTATTTAAAACATTACTTAAATAACATTCCTTGTTAAATTTGGCTAAATTGTTTATAAATAGTTGAATAATTCATTATTTATTTAATTATTACTGAAACATATTCTTAAAATAATAAATAAATCATTTATTTATTTATTATTTAAAAATAAAGGGATTTGACCAAATTCAGACCAAAGTTGGATCTAGATTTGGTTAATAATATTTTAATTATGCACCAATATCTAGACTAACTCAATATTTTGTTATAAATAGAAGGGTTTTTCAATTCATTCACTACCTTTTGTTTCCTAAAGATTGCTCTGGATTTATATGTTTGGTATGACTTTGATTCTTCATCATTGTCATATTTTTCTAACTTTTTTCTTGTGAACTCCTCTTCAGTTCCACTTTTGTCTGGGCTTTTATGCACCATCAAGAGAGAGAGATATTAAATCTTGATCGCTGAGGACATACAAGAACCCATCCCATTGAAGGGGACTCATAAAATCTTTCTATGTTCCCTTCCTAGGTGTCATAAATATAAAAATCTTTAAAAACATTCTTGTCTTGTTCATTGGATGCATGGAACAACTCTTGATTTTATTTGTTGTTTACTGTCTTTAACTGCATAGATTTGGATTTCTGTAGAATTTATTCTGATCACTAACTGTAGATCTAAATAAATTGACAACCATATTTTACGTTTGGGTTGTTTTTTACGCACAGCTAAAGTGATCTTTTTTCGTACGCTTGTGATTAAAATTTACACTAAGAACTGGTGACTCCACAAGGCTTTATAATTACGACTGCTGTCATTTTTCAGATCCCTGCATGATCAGTTGGTTAAAACCCTATGGTTTTTATTCATATTCTTATTCTAAATTTCTTAATGTTGTTTTCAAACCTTTAAAACCCTAAAACAATAAGAATTCTAACTTTCATTTGTTTCTGGGCCTTTTGCGGAGGTGAGAGGTATCAACTGCAGTTCAGACGAAAATTTTTCTGAAAACTGCTCTCGAGATGGCCGGAAGTACAGGTATCACTTTTTGGGCCAAAACCTGCAACCTCAACCTTTAGGATAGAGAAAACAGCCTCAAGCATGTGACCTCTGCTAAAAATAGGTCAGAACCTATAACCTGTACTTTTGCGGGAGTTTTTCTGTGATTTTTCTGGGTTTGTTTGGGTTATTCTTAAGGGTTCTCTGACCACCCTCACCAACCGTATCAGACTCATAATTTATTATTTTTACTCATTGAAGTAGGAACCAAGCCCATTAGGTCTTCCGTACGCTTCCACCTTTTTAGGAGGAGTTTAGCTGAAGCAAGTCTTTTGAGATTTTAGTGTGTTCAACCATTTTCCAGATCTAAACCTGTACTTTCAGATCCATTTCATATCAATTATTCATGCATCCAAAAAACCTCTTTTTAGTTATGTTTGGTCCTCCTTTAGTGTCCCCTCTGTTTCCCTTTTGGTTGTAACCTTTCGCCACCCTTTTTGCAAAAAAATTCCCTCTGGTTTTTTGCTCTTTTCTACACCTATTTCTAGTAGATTTGACCTTTAGATCCCTATTCCTTCTGAATTTACACTCATTGGCCATTTTTTGTGTTTTGACTACATTTTTCCCACCCATAGACTAGTTGTTGGGTAGCCCTCTTGCTTGGGTTTCAATTAATGCATCTTTAGCTATTTATTTTCTGTTGTATTCAGTTTCCTTTAATATCATTTTCATATTTATTTACATTTATGGAACATATTTTCTCTTTTTTCTCTACACACGTCTGGACTTAATTAAAATTAACACACTTATCACAAACACGCACATGCAAAGGAAGAGTGCCTGGTTTACACTGCCAGGCCAAGGCTATAAGATTGTAATCAATTGATCATGCACCTCCCTGCCCTTGTTTTGACATTGTAATCATTTGATCCTGCACCTCCTTGCCCTTATTGTTCTCTCTTCCTTCTATGATCCATGTCTGTTTTCCATCATTTTTCCCCCAAGGTGTTTATCCTGGAGCCTCATATGCCTTCATCCTCAGTTTCTGGTAGAGAGACTTACTCCTTCGCCTAGGGTGTGATTTCGTCCTCCACTAAGTCCCCATTATGACTCTGCTTCTAGTTCATCGGGTTCCCCTTCTGGTTCTGTCCTCGACTCTCCTCTTGTCACCTTCACCATGTCTAGTTCAAGACCTAACACGGGTGCTAGTCTCAACCCTAATTTTGGGAATGCTACTAGTGGGGCCACAACAGGAACTATCACGGTTGTTCCCTTGCTCCCTTATATGGCAGGCCTCAATCTTCATAATTTTATCCCGTTGATTAATGACCCCATACACCATGATCCTGGTTGGCCTACTATGCCAACCAAGCTCCCTTCAGACATCCCCAAGTTTGAAGGTCTTGTTGAAAAGGATCCTACCAACCATGTTCGTTCTTTCCACATGTGGTGTTCTTCTAACTCCATCACTGATGTCTCTGTCCATCTTCAGTTGTTCTAGCATACACTTACTGGAGAAGCTTCCAAGTGGTATGTTGACTAGGCCTCCAGCTCTCATACTACTTTTGTCACTTTTCCTAGGGATTTTCAGTCTTACTTCCAACTTCCCCTTCACTATGAAACTGGTACCAAACTCTTGACCTCTTTCCGTCAATCGTTTATGACCTGATTATCTGATCATGTCCAAGAATGACAGAGAAGAAAGAGCCTATGTCGAGCCCCTACCTTCAAATACCATGTCTACATGGACTGGTTTCTCAGATCCCTTTTCCCTGTTATTGGAAAATATGTCGCATCTAATTTCCCTCAGACCAAGGAATCTTCCCTCCAGATTGCATTGAAGTAATGCACAATCTGGTTATATTTTTACAATCTTACCTGATCTCCCTAGACCCGATGGTGCCAATGCACCGGGGGCATCCCGTGCTGCCAATGGTATCATTGGAGCTCTTTCTCATCTGTACACTCATCCTCCCATGGGTTCTGGTTTTCCTCAGGGAGGGGCCATCTCCTTCAACACTTTCCCCCCTCCCAATAGTATGTATCTAGGATACGACATGCCTCCTCCTTTTTCCCAACCTGTTTACCCCATTTTTTCCCAACCTCCTTATTATCTGTATCTGCAGCCTGGTGCTTTTCCTCCTCTAACATTAGCACCTCAACCTCCCTTGCCTTATCAACCCCCACAACAACATCCATCACCCCTTCAGGGTTAGATGTATGCACAACAGGGTGCGACTAATATTCCAACTTCCAAAAAGAAGACGAAAGGAAACCAAAACCAATATACCTCAAATAATCCAGGAAAAAATCCCCAAGGGAATACACCTAACACTAGAACCCAACAACAAGGCACTTAGCCCAAGCAGGATAGGTGTGTTCGCACGAAAAAACCTTTCTCTTATTGTGGTGTCTATGGTCACTACACCCATGATTGTCCTCTTTTACCTTAGATGCATCAGATGTTGGAAGCTCAAGTATCATCTCGAGGAAAACAAGCCTCCCCTTTGGCTCCTCCTAATGTTTCCCGTACCCAACCAACTATGTTTACCAATCCTTTCCCCCAATAAGGATTCGTGGCTACCCAACCCCCTGAAACTCAGGTGGCCACTCAACCTACCCAATCTCATACCTCTCATTACCAGATCCTCATGATGAACTCTGACCAACCCATTACCATTTACCTCAAACTTTAGACTCAGTCTCGTCAGTACAACAAGCCCCCCGCTACATCTTCTCTCGAGCCCTCTTATTCAGGTCCCGTACAACCTCTTTCGACTCCCAATGGTCCTTTACTGATCCCTCATCCTAAGGCTGAGGTTCATACCAATATTCCCAAGGGACCATTACACTGAAACGTTGCTTCTGGTAAAGCTACCCACTCATACAGTATAGTAGATGACTTGGTGCAATCCCCTAATTCCATGTCAATGCTAGAAGTCCTCCAGTCATGCCCTTCACAACAAAAATATATATTAACTTCCATGGGCACTGTGGATCCTTCAGATGATTGTTTGATTTTCTTCAATGTTGACCAGTCATAACATCCCCCCCTTCCTGCTTTCGTCGCTTTCGAAATCCCTGTCAAGATCTTGAATGCCAATGTCTCTGGTTGTATCATTGACGAGGGGGCATCCACCTGTGTGATGTCTGCTTCAGTTTTGTAGCAACTCACATGTCCTAAGTTAGCCCCTTCCACTATCACCCTTCGAGTGTGGGATGGCCACTCTTCCCAGCCCCTTGGCATGTTCAGCAATTTTTCTATTACTCTTATGAGCAAGACTGTTTGTTTTTATGTAGAAGTCATTGATGCCCCCTTAGAATAAAACATTATATTGGGTCATAGCTAAACTTATGAGATGTCTGATTTTCCATATGTGGTTCACCGTAAGATGTGATTTCTTCACAATGGAAATATTGTCACCATCTACCAATTGACACATTATGAACTAAAGTCTTAGACCTCCCCTAAGTCCATCATCTCTTCGGTGGCCAATAAACGAATAGTCAAACCTATGACTAGTGTCTCACCTGGAGTATATAAAGATTCTTATTTTCTTGGTTCATTACCTGGTCTTCCTCCTCCTATCTCTAATCCTAGCTTGTCGAATGTTTTCATGATGCAATCATCTCAGTCTGACCTCAAATGGACTAATTCGACTAGTCAACAGCCCCGTCCTCCGCAAAATTCTCCTAGCACCTCGACTCATCCTTTAGGAGCCCCTCCTAAAGGCCCCTCATCAATAGATAGTTTCCATGAGCCTCTCTACCATCCTGGAATGATTCCCCCTATCCTTAACCATCCCGAAGTTGTCCCGCCTAACCATTACCCCTCTGGTCAGATACCATTTCTAGCTCCCCCTCGTAGATTATTTTCGGTACCTGTTATGGATACCTTGTCTCTTCCTAACATGACCCTGGGGATCCAAGTATGGTATATTGATCCCCCATCCACTATCCCACCTGGTCAACCCAAACCCTATACTGCTTTGACCCCAGTCCAACCGATCGCCATGACCCCTCCCTTCGCTTCTGTACCTTAGCCACCTCAACATGAACCTACTCCTATTGCGAAAGCTTTGGGGGAGGGGGAAAATCCTGTAAGAAGGCACCTAAGTACAAGGCCGCCCAGACAACCCCTGCTCCTACTCTGCCTTCAAAGTGTATCCCCCCCGTGTGCTTTGTGTTATCTTATCAGTCATGCCACCCATAACTAGCGTGAATTTCCTCGTATCAAGCCCATGGTTAATGTCATGTTTCCTGATTCTATGGTCCCTGAAACCTGTGTTTCTTCCATGAATGTAGCTAATAACCCCAAGACTATTCACACCAAAAACCTTTGTTCTTTGTGTGATCTGAAGATGATAGATAAACTCATGTGTAGGCTCAAAATGTATCCCTTGACATGTATCTGAATATGAGATACCAAATTCTTTGACTAAGATGAAATCAAGAATTATTGAAGAAGAGTGTGTTGCTGCAACTTAATGATTTTATGGAACCACATTTCAAAATGGTTGTGATACCCCTAGTCCACTTGCTGATTTGGATCATCTTGGACGCCTTCTTCTACCACGACATTCAAATCTTCCTCTTTTTTCTAATTGTTCTCTTGAACACATGGAGGATTGATGGTAAACCTGAGGGAATCTTCTCAGTCTCTAAATCTCATGTCTTCTATCCATAAAGTGCATCCCACGAGTCTTTTATCTCTTCATTTCAATCTCCTTCTTCCATATTTTTCCTTTTAATGACATCAAGAGAATCTGTCTTTTGCAATACTCTTCCTGAGCTAAGATGGATACCATTTAGATCAAGGGGAGATGTTTGGAAATGTTGTACCTCGACATTGTAAGTGGGCTAAGTTACTTCTTTGTATGGGGTTAGAAATGGTGGTACATGTAGTTGAGTGGGAGTTGATCTATGAGATGGATGTGGTTGTGGTGGAAGTGGATGGTAGGGATAGCATGGAGTTGGCTATGTACGATATTGAGGAAAATATTGAGGATATTGTGGATTTTTCCCATAATATCATTGACCTTATTGCCAATATTGGTTTTGGAGTTGAGATGGGCAAGGTTGCCAAGGAGGAAGTGTGCTCCAATTATTTTGAGATGAACGTGAATAAGCTTGAAATTGGGAAGTAGGTCTTTGCATCATATCGTGTTGACTAGGCTACCATGGTCTTCTTCGAGTTACATAACATAGCTTCTATGGTGATTGAATTGCTCCACTTTCTTCTTGGTAAACTTCCTTAAACCTTGGTAATGATGGATAATATTTAGTAGCATATTATTCTGTGTGGATATCATAGATATCAACATCTTCTTTTTTATCATTTTGCATTCTTAACATTTCTACTTGTTCACTTAGATTTCTAAGAATTTCTATTTTAAAGCTATCAAGAAAATTTCCAAGTTCATCTTAACGTACCGATGTTAATGTTGATTTACTTACTCTTGCCCTTCCTCTTGATATGCTCTTGCATGTTTCACAAATTTCTTCAAATGATAATTGATATGCATCTCCTCTACTCATGAGATCAAGGAGATCGATCCACTCATTCCTAATTGTTCTATGTAAGAGGGTTTTTAGTGTGTCAAATCCTAAATGTTATAATTTTACCCTCTTAACATTAAACACGAACATTTCTATTACATCCTCAATGCCCTTATGTTCTTCTTGATTAATTCTAAATTTTTTGTCTTTAATATCATAAAATTTATATTTTTCTAGAAATATCCTTTTCATATCATTCCATGATCTTATTGAATTAATACCTAAACTCATGAACCATTTATGTGCTCTATCCTTCAATGTTATAGGAAACAATCTCAATTTTTGAGTGTCTGATAAGTAACCATAAGATATACAAAGTATCTAAAATTAAAATAGAAATATTTTCGGATCCTCTGACCTCATACCATGCAAGTTGGGAAGGAAATATGGAGGGATTTTCTTCATGTTCACAATGACATCAATATCTTAAATGGGAAATCCAAGGAGATCTTCTTCATTATCATCATATTCATCCATTTCTTATACCTTTTCTTCCACATCTTCTTCTTCTACTTGCAAAAGTGGATCGTGATGTGGTTCTTACTGCACCACATGATTAAATGGGTGGGAGGGGGGGTTCGTGTTGGAGAAGTATTATTTTGTTCTATATATATATATATAATTAATTTAATCGGAATGTTAATGTAATGCAAGTTTATGTTTTGAAATGAAATATGCCTAATGTGATTTTTTTGGGTTTTGCACAAATAAAATAAATGAATCAACTAGGGAAAAAAACAATGCATACTTTTAAATCTCCCCGGAAATGACGCCAAAAATTGATGATCCTCAGTATTGCAACAAGAATGTTGCAACTACCGAGGCTACCAAATTTAATTATCAATCCGAGGTTCATACAAAATTAAGAGGTATCAACACTATATGTGCATCATTCAATGTGTCCTTATTTTTCTGATCTGATGTAATGGAGATAATTTAGTGAAATCAAAGACTAAACTAATTCTAGGAATGGAAGTGTTTCTTTGAAAAGAAATTAATCCTAGGAAAGAATAACAATTTGTAATTGAAATCCTAAAAGCATGAATTCAAATAAAAATACCTAATATAATTTGTGAAAATGAATTTCCTAAGTGGTTTTTATTCTTCCTCAATCATGTCTTAATTCCTATGGGCCAAGAAGCCTAAGAGACAAAAATCAACCTTTGGGAGAAAATCAGGTCGATTTTACACGTGCTCCAAGAGTGCTACAAGCAACTTTATTTTTGCTACAAGAAACTCTGTTTTGGAAATAACTTAGCAAGTGACTAAGTAAATAAAATGAAAATGGGGACGAGAAAATTTTTCTTATTAATTATGATGTCTTACGTCTCTATTCCAAATGGAATCACTCAAAAATACCCATTTTTTACATGTGCTAAAAAATAATAGAAGGTTACGACTCTAAAATCTGGAAATTCAAGAACTAGTGAGATAGTTAATTTATCAAATGCCTAACCTAATCAAGTGAAAATGCAATGGGGTAATTTTATTATTATCAAATTTAACATTATTATCATCTAATACAAGTGGAATAAATTCAAATTGATTTCATTAACCCCTTCTAAAAAATAGCAAAAATTTACTACTATTTTGCTACAAGGCATTTCTAGAAACCTTATATTCGTGAACTAGTAACCAAATCCAAGTAATTTAATGATGAATATGACCTTACAAATTTATTATAAGGATGAATAATTCTTTTGAACCTCTAAAAAACCTACAAAATATCTCACTTAAATCATCTAACGCAATCATACAACAAGAAAAGGAAACAATACAAAGTACATAAATATGCAACATAGAAATAAGAGATACATGTGAATAAGAAGTGAAAATAACATAAATAAATTGTGCAAGAGGGCTCTGAGGCTCCTGGGATGACCAAGACCAAGGAGGATCAGAGTCCTATGGAATAAACAAAGCCTTAGAAGCTAAAAATGGTGCCAATATTCATTATTCGAATCAATCCAAGTACATCCCTACAAGAAAACAAAGTGGAGCTACCAAAAAACAAGTTTTCTCCAAAATAAGACGAAACAATACATGCCCCTAGAGGCCAATTCGAATTGGTACTTATAAAAATGATAAAGAAGCATTCCCCTTGAAAGTAAGAAGTGTTCCCCTCAAAAATCCCTCAAATAGTGGATCTCATTCCCAACACTAGGAGTTTGTGGTAAATGAGAGGGAACACATTCCTAGATTTTATCAATTATCAGAGTTCTAGAATCTCTCCATAATTTCTCAATGATTTCATGATATTTATTTCATTTATTATCAAATATTTATCCTCTAGTAGTAGGGATCAAGTCCCTAAATTATCTCCTTCTCCAAATCTTTATAATCTGCCCGATATTCTCACAATATTCAACAAAAATAAATAATATTAGGCACAAATATGAAATTATCTCTAAACCTTCCTAAGAACATATTAAAGCATAAAAAAAAATTATTAAGTGTATAAGGAGATATTTAATATATCTTTATTTTCCTAAGAAAGGTTAGATGGATAGCCCATTACATGATTCATTAATTAACCAAGGAACAAAAAAGTACATTATATTTAGAATCATTCCTTAATAACAAATAGGATTACTATATAAGTCAACTGAATATAAAAATAGAAGAAAATATAAATAACAACTCACATACCCTAAAATAGAATATAAAATCACAAACATACCACATGCCTAAAGACTAACATTTGGTAATCCAAGTAGACCATTAGGATCACTTATAATACTAATGGTTTACACCAACTTCTCATGATCACATGAAACATCATACCACTTCCTTGTTCTTCCTTGATAAGCCTTGTAGTTCGAGTTTTTTTCCAATAACTAAATTTGTATAGTGGTATGTACAAAATCACCTAGTCTATAATCTTCAAATACATACCCTTTTTGTTTAATTTTCTCTCACTCTATTTTAGATATTATCCTTTGATAACCATTGATCCTATAAGAAAATAAATTCTGAAGCTCATTACTGAGATATTAAGGGTCTAATTTCGATCTAAGAAATATACCATCTAATTCTTAGTTCCATATTAATAGCCTTTTGGTACAACCATTGAATGTATGTTCCCAAAAAAAGTTTAAGTTAAAAGATGTGATTCTAGTAAAGAAAGAAAGCATACTACATTCATACTAGTTGCTCAAAATTAATAAAATATCCATCGAGAATTGTGGATTCATAATTTATCCAATTCACTAATAGTAAATGGGGAAAATAAAAATTAGATTTTTCTAGTCCATATTTCCACAATAGCATTGTATGGTGTTTGAAATCAATGAAATAAAATAGTTCCCTAAGCTGTTTTCATTCATATAACTACGATCAATCCACATTGACCCATAACTAAAGAAAATTCAACAATGGATTTTACATCTAAAGTAAGGGAAATAGTTGTGAAATTCATTTCTTTCCTATGTAATGTCATTCTGATAGACACACCCACTCCATTAGGCTTCTTTTTCCCATGTCTAGTCTACATATAGTTCCAAATATTGGTACCTTCTTCTTTTTGTGTGACATACACAACCATTGAAATGAACATGTAATTTGGACTAGCTATAAAAACCATTGAACCAAATTGAATGTCAATCTATTTTTATACTCTCCTTCAATTGATTATAAAAACAACTAAAAGTAATGGTGTACATAAGATAATTCATGGCACCTGTGATAACTTATGTAGAAGTAATACTTCTTCTATATAGCTATGTTGTCTTCACTATTATCTATCACATACCTATATGTGATATAAAACATTATGTTGACTTTCTCTAATGGATATCATTTTCTTGAATCTCATTTTGTAGTTGAAGGGTGTGGTTTTGAACAAATTCAATTGTTGATAAAATGGCGCCAACTAGAAACATGTCTCTTCACATTTTAAAATGATCGTCGTGCCATCGAGTGATTTCGATGTATTGAACATATTTTTGGCTATTTTCAATGAATTCCTTGATGTAGTAACATACTCATACTTGGTAGAACAACAATAAAAACTTACATAAATTGATTTTTCCAATGCTTTCCTCGATCACATTTGAAATTCCAATATAAAAGAAAATATATTATTTAAGTACTCATTACTAGCCTAGCAAGTCACCAACTATATCATTTTTTGTTCATTGTGTCCCTCAACATTCTACATGACATAATTGAATATTTGCAAGTCAATTGCATTCCTTAGAAATTTTATACTCATCACCCACATTGATGCACTTACCAATAATTTCAATCCGCTACACATTGCACATGTCCCATATAATGATTAGTTTTGATAAAATGTACAAAAATTCAACCTCCTCCATAATATTCTATGAATAAATTATCTAGATGATCTCAATGGAAGTATAGGAGAGCTTTCGTAGATAAGGGTCTTATGCAAGACACATTGTGTGTGGATGCGCTTGTCATAATAATAACCATAACAAATGTGGTACTGAAAAAAATATCTATAATGAGTTCTATTTATTTCAGAATACCAAGTCTTACAGTTTTGAATGATCTTTGGTCCTCTTCACTATGTGAAATCCTAAACATCTCATACAATTTTGTTTGTGTCGTGTTAGGAAAGTGTTTAATGTGGGGTTCACAATCGCTAGAACCCATTTTCAATTTTAGTACATATTTTTAGTTAGTCAAATTTCTAGCCTTCTCACGGAAAAAATCCACTATCCCCTTATTTACTCCAACTAAGTTCATATTATATTGAGCTAGGTGATTAGTGAAGGTCCACAAATCTATTTGGTCACGAGGATTTATCCTTTAAGAATAATT
This sequence comes from Pinus albicaulis, assembly GCA_034641835.2. NCBI lineage: Eukaryota > Viridiplantae > Streptophyta > Pinopsida > Pinales > Pinaceae > Pinus > Pinus albicaulis. The sequence goes on along the minus strand of CM076570.1, from coordinate 286,782,365 downwards.
TCAAAGTGTTTTGACATTTCATTTAATGAGATTGAATATGTTTTATAGAAAATTCTCACAATCAATTATGACAAGACGGGTTGTATTATGATGTTTAGAGTAAGTTGTCTTACCAATTTCTCGAAAAGAGTCTACAATAATTTTAATGATATTAATTTTTTTATAAACCTTTAACCATTTTAATTCCTAGAGTTCTTCTCTTTCTTGTTCCCCTCTCTCTACCTATTGTCTCCCATGAGTCACTCTCTTCCCACTTATGTCTCTCATAACGCTCTCTTTCTCTCCCTTCCCACAATCCCCATCTTTCCTTATTTTTCTTAGACTTTCTCTAACTGTCTTCCACACAACCTTTGTCTCCTTTCCCTCTATCACACTCCCCACACTCTCACTCTCCTTCCCCTCTCTTACACTCACTGGCTCACTCTCTCATACTCATTGGCTCACTCTCTATCTCTCACATAGGTGGTTAATGATAAAATATTCCTCAATAAGGATAATAAGGACCCCATAACATGGGGTGATTAATGATAGATTATTTCTGAGCATGCAGTCGGCTAAATATGCTAACTGTTAATATTTGTAAGTTTTGTTGCTTGATTCCAAGTCAAAATATTGATATATTTCTATTGTTTACATGCTATCTCCAATGCCACCATCAGTACCCGCAAAAAATCAAGTCTCAAGTCACGTTGAAAATCCTTAGGCAATAGTATAGAAAGAATAACAATTCCTATGCTTTTAACCATAATTTTATGAAAATATAATTAAGGAAAAAAATTATGCTACATATACATTATTAAATATATATTTTAGCTCTCTAATATGACCAAAAGCAGCGAATTTAAACCATCCAATCTTAATTATTGTTCACAACTCTCAATCTCAACTATTGATTGGCTGTTAGATAACTTTCAGAAAGAAATTTAATAAATTTTCATATATATATATATATGAGTTTTGGGACAAAATTGTTAATTTGGAAAGGGAGGATTACTTAAAAAAAAAAAAACATCTAAAATTTATGTCTGATGATGTTGGTTGAAGTTTTCATTAGCGTGTGTGAATGGACTTGTCATATTAATAACCCTAACAAATATGGTATAGACAAAAATATATATGATGTGTTGTGTTTATTTCAAGATATCATGTCTTATAGTTTTGAATGATCTTTGGTCCTCTTCACTATGTGCAATCCTAAACATCTCATACAATTTTGTTTGTGTCATGTTAGGAAAGTGTTTAATGTGGGGTTCACAATCCCTAGAATCTATTTTAAATTTTAGTACATCTTTTTAGTCAAACAAATTTCTAGCCTTAATCACGAAATGAAATTCACTATCCCCTCAATTACTCCAACTGAGTTCATATTATAATGAGGTAGGTGATTACTAAAAGCCCACAAATCTATTTGGCCACTAGTGTGGATTTCTGATTTAAGAAAAATTTCAAGGGGTTTTGACATTAATGAGATTGAATCTATTATAGATAATGCTAACAATCCATTATCACAAGACATACTCTATTGTATTATGATGTTTAGAGTAATTCATCTTACCAATTTCTTGAAAAGTGTCTACAAGTATTTTAATGATATTACTTTTTTATAAATTTTTAACTATTTTAATTTCCAGAGTTCTTATATTTCTTATTCCTTTCTCTCTACTTATTGTCTCAAACTCTCTCTCTCTCTTTCTTGGAAACACTGTCTCTTATAACTCTCTCTTTCCAACCCTCCCCAACAATCCCCATATTTCATTTCTTTTTCTTGCAATCCTTTCCCTCTCTCACACTCCACACACTCTTAGTCTCCTTCGCCTCTCTCAGACTCCACACACTCTGAGTCTCCTTCCCCTCTCTCACCCTAAATAGCTCACTCTCTATCTATCACATAGGAGGTTAATGATAAAATACTCCTCAATAAGGATAATAAGGACCCCATAACATGGGGTGATTAATGATAGATTATTTCCGAGCATGCATTCAGTTGAATATAATGTGTTAAGATTCATAAGTTTTTTTGTTTTATGCCAAGTAAAAATATTGATATAGTTCTATTATTTACATGCTATCTCTAATGCCACCATCAGTACCCGTTGAAAATGAAGTTTGAAGTCACGTTGAAAATCCTTCAGCAATAGTGCAGCAAGAAAAAAAATTCCTATACTTTTAACCATAGTTATATGAAAATTTAATTAAGGAAAAAACAATACCACATACACATTATTAAATTATGCACTTAGGCTCTCAAATACGGCAAAAATCAACGAATTTAAGCCATCCAATCTTAATTATTGTTCATAACTTTCGATCTCGACTACAGACTGGATGTTAGAGAACTTTCAGAAATAAATTTAACAACTTTTCATATATATATATATATATATATATATATATATATATATATATATATGAGTTTTGGGACAAAATTGTTAATTTGGAAAGGGAGGATTAGGTTAAAAAAAAAAATCTAAAATATTCAGTCTCATGATGTTGGTTGAAGTGTTGATCGGACACTTCAAACATTTAAAAAGCATAACATCCCAAGCAAAATAAGATACTATGAAATGTTCATTAACATTGTTACAATCATTGAATTCCACCATAACCACATATCATTGAAGAACTCATCCCAATCAAAATAAGACACACCAAAAACTACAAAAAGCTCACTAATGTTGTTACCATCATTGAATTCGACCATAACCACATATCATCCAATCTAGAGATAATGTACAACCAATTTTTTTTAAAGTTATATAGATATAATAATTTTGTTTGTATTCTAGGTATTTAGAGGAATTGGTAACTAGTTGGATTTATAAGTTAGTGATACAAGGTTTATTTAGACACTATTATTACATTTCTAATTGAATTTATGTCATGTCACAGATAAATTTGAATCTCCCACCACATACTTAAAAAGAAAATGAATTTCCCACCACATACTTTAAAAAAAAATTGAATCTCCCATAAATTGATTCATATCAGAATAATCACCATTACCGTTAACTCTATCCCTGTAACCTTGAAACACTAAAACTGTCCCTATAATCTATTAGCATTTTACTCCCAACCACCGCCATGAATGAGAAGTGGCGCAACCCACAATTTCATCAATGCTTGACAACAGAGAAGGACAACAGGAAATCTGAGAACTAGTGGCATTTTCAAAAATCCACGCAAATATCAAAATAGAGTACATGAGCCGTAAACTCTATGTTTAATTCCATCTACTGCTTTGACCTACCTTTTGACCACAGCGCGCAAATCACAAGTCTTTTTTTTACCATTTAAGCCATTCGCCATATGTTGTTTTTATCACCGATACGATATCTGGCAGGACCTACTTTATACCTTACCACATGGAAAAAACTTTGTTTTGCATTTATTTCCTTTTTATTTGACACCTAGCACTTACCATTGTTTAAGCGGCCTGCAGAGCGCATGTCGCATTGTTTATGACTTACCTTTCCACATCCGCAAGTTAAGTTATCTGACATGCGATGTGATCGTGCTATCACACATCGCATTCGCAAATGTTTATGTTTTCCCATAAAGTGTCGCAACATATGTTATTTGTTTTTTGATGTGATTGCGCCATCTCACATTGTGCTTGCAACCTTTTATTTTTACCCATGTTTGCGCCAAATAAAAGTTAAGCTCGTCGATCTGCGATATGTGATAAGGAGCCGGATGCAATGAGAACTCAAGCCGAATCACATCAAGTTTGAAGTATGCTATTTTGTGTGTTTGAATGTGTTTTCGCGTGTTTTTTTGTATAAGCATAATACGACACATGTGCCGATTAACTGCAGAAATGGGTCTTTTGACAGCCCAGGGACGAATTTTGTTGAACGTCTGTTCACAACATTTAACATCATTTATTAGAATTAGGTTTTTAGGCTTCGACCACTTTGTATTAAAATAAATTTAATTTCATTTTTGAAAGTGTGATGGAATGAAAAAGAAGTTTGTTCCTCTCCTTTGTTTAATCTATGCCTGTAAATATGTGACTGTTCATAATTCCACATAAATTTTTTGCATTCTCTGTGATTGGGGAAACACATTTCCTCTATTTGATTACATTCAGAATTCCAAACATGGTATCGGAGCAGGTCTAGGCTCTCAATCAAAGAATCATGAGCTCGCTTTCTTTGTTGTAGAAGCTGTAAGATTGGTTTGAGAAGCACATTTCTCCAACAGTGAGAAATATTTTGTTTTACATAGTCAAGAAGATTGTTTGTTTAACACAGTCATGATGGGAGCAACAGACACCATTCTATCTCTATCAAGTAGTGCATGAGAGTATATTCCCAAGGATTGCAACAACAACAAAGTCTAAGGAGGTGTGGGTTATTCTCAAGACAACCTATCAAGGCATGGAGAAAGTGAAGACAACAAATCTACAAATGTTGAGGAGAGACTTTGAAACTCTCTTTATGAAAGAGTATGATAACATAGACTCATTTTTCAAACTTGTGATTGGGTTGGTCACCCAGATAAAGTATCATGAAGAGACACTTTAGGAAAGACAAATAGTGGAGAAAATCTTGAGAAGTATACCCTTAAGATTTGATGCCATAGTAGTGCCAACAGAAGAGACAAAGGATCTCTCAATATTTTTAGTGGATAAGCTTTGTGCATCCCTAATGTCTCATGAACATGGACTGAACAGAACAACGAACTCCTCATTGGAGAATTCTTTCAAGACACAAATGTGTTTTGGCAAAGCTAGAGGTCAAGGTAGATCTAACTACATAAGAAAATGAAGAAGCCCACAGACAAGTGGAAGAAACAACCCTACAAGCACAGGTGGAAGAGGCAGCAACCAGAATCAAAGAAAAGTCTCAAGCCAGAGTCAAGCACATGGAAAAAGGTATGAGAAATCCCAATTCCAGTGTCATTATTGTAAAAAGTATGGGAATTATGCCAATGAATGTAGAAAGAAATATAATGACATGAATAATAGGAAAAATGCTAATTTTTCAAAACAAATTCAGAACGAGAGAAATGTGCTTCTAACATGTAATGTAGCATAAGAAAAACATGAAGATGTTTGGTTCCTAGACTCAGGTTGTAGTAACCACATGACTGGAAACATAGCAATGTTTTCTAATCTGGAATAAAATATGAAGTGCAAAGTGACAACGGGGACTGAAAGAAAAGTCTCTGTCATGGGAAAAGGAAGAGTCAACATATTGACAAGGAAGGGAGAAAATAAATTTGTGCCAGAAGTATATTATGTACCTGGCCTGAAATCTAACCTTCTGAGCATTGGAGAGCTCATGAAAAAGGGATACAATGTATTCTTTAAGAATAATGTATGCACTATAATGGACATACCTCCATGTAAAAGGGTCATTGCATAAGTGTTCATGACAAAGAATATGATGTTTCCTTTTAAGCTCAGAACAAACTTGAAGGAAGGAGGTGTGGTAGCAGCAGTCACACAAAAGGTCTTTCAAGAAGAAGTGAAAGACGAAAACTGGTTATGGCATTTGAGATTTGGACATCTCAATTTTGGAAGTTTGAACTTCTTGCATAGAAAAGGGATGGTAAAAGGATTACCACTCATTGAGCAACCAGACAACCTATGTGAAGGTTTCATCTTGGGCAAACAACATAGAGAAGCATTCCGAGCAGGGAAGAGTATAAGGGAAAATTCACCCTTAGAGATTGTCCACTCAAATTTGTGTGGACCAATGCAAATGCCATCTTTAGCTGGCAATGTTTATGTTTTGAAATTCATATATGATTACACCAGAAATACATCGATGTATTTCTTGAAACAGAAAAGTGAAGTGTTTGAACAGTGCTAGCACTTCACAACTCTTGTTGAGAAGTAGAGTGGGCACTACATCAAAATGTTGAGGACTGACAGAGGTGGAGAATATATCTCCAAAGATCTCCTACGTTTCCGTAGGGAAAATGGCATACACAAGTAGTTTACGACAAGGTACACACCACAGCGAAATGGTGTTTGAGAAAGGAAGAATAGGACCATCATGGACATGGTCAGAAGTATGTCGAAGGAAAAACATTTACCAAATGAGTTTTGGGCTGACGCTATTAATTGTGCATCATATATTTTGAATAGATGTGCAACCAAAGCTATTATGAACAGTGTTCTGGAAGAAGCATAGAGTGGAACAATGCATTTTGTCATTCACATGATAGTATTTGGATGTGTGGCTTATTCGCATGTCCCAGATCAACTAAGTAAAAAGTTTTACAACAAGGGGGAGAAGTACATCTTTGTTGGATACAGCGATGAGTCCAAGGCATACACACTCTATAATACATCAACCAAGAAATTCATAATCAATAGAGATGTGCAGTTCATTGAAGAAGAAGCTTGGGTTGGAAGCTTAGAGAAAATAGTGAATGTGAAGACATGTGTGTCTCGCGAAGAGCAAGAGGAATGCACATCAGCAAATAATTCCTCCACAGTGGTTCCTCCTCCACCTACACAAGCACAGCAAAGCACACCTCAAGCATGAAATAGAAAAACCTTGATAAATCAAGGAAGTGCTTCTCCAAGCACACCATAGGGATAAGAAATTCCCTCGAGTTCAAGTGGAACTCCAAGCGCACCAAGAAGATCAAGATTTAGAAATTTCAGTGAAATTTATGAGCAAGAAGTTGATAATGATAATGGTCTAAACTCTTTATTTCTTTGTATTGTCATGTTGATGACCTAATTCCTTTTGAAGATGCAGTAAAAGAAGAAAAATGGATTGAAGTAATGAATGAACAGATTGGTGCAATTGAAAAGAATGACACATGGTAGTTAGTGGGCCTCCCACAATATAAAGAAGTCATTGGATTTAAATGGGTCTATAATACCAAGAGAAATGTTGAAGGCGAGATTGAAAGACACAAAGAAAGACTTGTTGTGAAAGGTTAGAGGCAACAAAAAGGAAGAAACTATGAAGAAAAATTTTCACATGTTACAAGGTTGGAGATACTGCAGACAATGTTGTCCATAGTAGTGCAACAAAAGTGGAAAGTCTACCAAATGGATGTAAAATCAACATTATTGAATGGAGTGTTGAAAGAGAAGGTATATGTTGAAAAACCTCTAGGTTATGAGATTCATTAGGGGAGTTTTGAGGTCTAAAATGGGCCTCCTAAGGAAATTATAAAATAATAGTGGAAATACTAAAATAATATTAGATTACAAAATCAAATTTTAGAGGGAAAAAATAATAAAATAATAATAATATAATAAAACTACTTTTTCAACTCATATTTTCAACTTATCTCTCTAATTTTTTACTCAAATTTCAAGAGGAAACACTCGTTGGATGCATAATTTAATTACTCATCCAAGGAGTACCAATGTTGCATACTATCAATGGACCCTGCTACATGAAAAATGATAAATACATGAAAAATGTGATTGCAATCATGTTTTTTTTATGTATTTCTCATTTTTCGTGTAGAAGGGTCCATCGGAGATATGCAACATGGGTACACCTTGGATGAGGAATTAAAATTTTCATCCAATGAGTACTCCTCGAAATTTCACTAAAAACTTAGGGAGATATGTTTAAAATATGAGTTGAAAAAACAGTTTTATTATTTTATTATTTTTTATTATTTTTACTTCAAAAATGGTGAATCATCCCCCATGGTTGACATCATCATCTTGTATCCTATTGGTTCTTATAAAGTTTATTTTGGTTATACATTTTTTTTAGGAGGTCCATTTTAGACCTCAAAATTCCCCTAATGGAAGGTCAAGAGCACAAAGTGTGCAAGTTGAAGAAATCTCTTTATGGGCTGAAGCAACCACCAAGAGCATGGTATAACATAATCTAGGCTTACCTGGCAGAAAATGGGTTCGAAAAATGTGATGGTGAACCCACATTCTACATCAAAGAAAATGATGGTAATATCCTTATCGTTGTTTTATATGTATATGATTTAATCTTTATTGGCAATGAAGTTTCTCTCATTGCTGATTTTAAAGCAGTCATGAAGAGTGAATTTGAAATGACTAATTTGAGTTTATTGAAATACTTCTTAGGCATAGAAGTAAAGAAAAATGAAAAGGGAATTTTTATTTCCCAAGAAAAATACATTGCAGAAGTTTTGAAGAGGTTTAACATGCAACACAACAAAACAACAGTAACTCCAACTATCATGGGGTTAAAGTTAAGAAAAGAAAATTGTAGCAAGAATGTTGATCCGACATTGTACAAGAGCATAGTTGGTAGCTTCATGTATTTGACTGCAACTAGGCCTGATATTATGTATGTTGTAAGTTTAATTTCCAGATTCATGGAAACACCAAAGGAGACACATTGGCAAGCAGCCAAAAGAATATTGAGGTATGTGAATGGAACGAAGGAGTATGGTGTTCTATACTCCTCAAATGATAATTTTAAATTTTTTGTTTACACTTACAATGATTGGGCTGGAAGTGTAGATGATAGGAAGAGCACATCTGGGTATGTGTTTCATTTGAGATCAAGAGTTAATTCATGGGCTTCCAAGAAGAAACCAATAGTTTGTTTATCAACAGGAAAAGTAGAATATGTGGTAGTAACACCAACAACATGCTAAGTAGTTTGGATGAGAAGGATGCTGAGAGACTTATGTCATGAGCAACACAAGGAAACCAAAATTTATTGTAATAATAGCTCAGTAATAGCATTATCAAAGAATTATTTTTTCCACAAGAGAACAAAGCATATTGATGCAAAATATCATTTTATAAGAGAATTGGTTAACAATGGTGAGATTGTTTTGCAACACTGCAGGATAGAAGAAAAATTTCCTGATATCCTCACAAAGCCATTAGCACATAAGAGTTTTGAGTATCTCAGAAGATATCTGGAAATGATCGATGGTGGCAGTTGTGATTAAGGGGGAGTGTTGGAATTTTACTACCAACCACCGCCATGAATGAGAAGTGGTGCAACCCACAATTTCATCAATGTTTGACAGTTGGAAGGACAAGAGCAGATTCAAGAACTGGAGGCATTTTCACAAATCCACGGAAATATAAAAATAGAGTACCGGAGCCTTAAACTATACGTTTAATTCCATCTACTTCTTTGACCTACCTTTTTCCTGCAACACGCAAATCGCAAGTCTTTTTTTTTACCATTTAAGCCATTCGTTGATGCGATATCTTGCGGGACTTACCTTATACCTTACTGCATGGACCAAACTTTGTTTTGCATTCATTTCCTTTATATTTCACACTTCAAACTTATCGTCGTTTAAGCCGCCCATAGAGAGCATGTCACATTGTTTATGAATTACCTTTCTACAACCACAAGTTAAGTTATTTGAAATGCAATGCGATCGTGCTATCACATATCACATTCGCAACCATTTATGTTTTTTCTTAAAGTGCCGCAGCATATGTTATTTTTTTTGCGACGTGACTGCACCATCGTACATCACGCCTGCAACCTTTTGTGTTTACCAATGTTCACACCAGATACAAATTAAGCTCATTGATTTGCGATAAGGTACCAGATGTGATGAGGACTCAAGCCGAATCACATAAAGTTTGAAGTCTGCTAGTTTTTCTATTTGAACACGTTTTCACATGTGTTTGTGTATAAGCAGAATATGGCCTATGTGTCAATTAAATGCAGAAATGGGTCTTTTGACAGCCAAATGTTGTTGAACATCCGTTCACAGCATTGACTGACATTGATTAGAATTAGGTTTTCAGGGTTTGACCACTTTCTATTAAAATAAATGTAATTTCATTTTTTGAAAGTGTGATGGAATAAAAAAATAAGTTTGTTCCTCTACTATGTTTAATCGCTGCCTATGTATATATGATTGTTCATAATTCCGCATAAATTTGTTGTATTTGTTGATTGGTGAAACACATTTCCTTTGTCTTATTGCATTCAAAATTCCCAAGAGAATCTTGAAACGCTATAAACATAATAATATGAGAAGTAAATTGAACTAAGTATTGATAAAAAACGTTTAACACCGCCTGCATCTCCAGGTATATACATAATTATATGAGATGTAAATTGAACTAAGTATTGATAAAAAACGTTTAAGACCGCCTGAAACTCCAAATTTATGATGTAAAGAATATGTAGCCTTAACTAATTCACTCGGGAATGGTTTCTAATGATGGCCTCCATCTATCATTTCTGCATTTTGGTGTGGCAACACAATCTTCATTGTCGTATTCGGCTATACACCGAAACCGAGGAAAAAATAGCAAAAATGATTTCTCTTTAATAGAACGATATGAAAGCAAGGCTTGCACTTCTAGTTTTGAGCATACCATCTTAACCCTAATAATACCGCTGCCATCCCCCACACACTTAAATCAAGGAAGGCAAGTATTTTCACTTACAATTTTTCCATTATCGATGCTTATGGCCTGTGCTAAAACGTCCTCGGAAATAGAAGGCAATATAGGAGGAATAGGTAGTAGCCGATAAAGCTGCCCGGAAACCAACCTATGGTTCGGTGAAAGAGGGCAGCATATTGCATCCTACGAATGAATGACCGAATGTTTTGGGTACGCCACCATGAGATCTGTGACGAGAAGGAGAGGCATGTATTGCATTATCTTTCCATCCGATCTCATCACCATTATAATTTCCTCACAACCAATGAAACATGCAGACAACTTTGCGCATCCATAAGATGATAAAAAACTATCTATAGTTAGTTAATGCCAACTTTGTTTGGTTGATTTCTTATACAATGATATTTTGTAGAGCGAATTCTTTCACAGGATTGCTAATGAAATCTATACTCTATGGCTCTGTTGTTGTAACAAATTATGACAGAATGAGATCTGTGAAGAACCAACGTTGCTCAGAGGAAATGAAATGAATAAAAATATGAAGTGTGAGACGAAGGGCATGGTTTTTCTAAGCGAAAGAAACCCCGAAAGAGCCGATGTTTCACGTGTATGCATGTCATTTTTCAGCAATTGAGAAAGAAGAATACCTACTCTTATGCTTTAATTTTATTTAGAGTGGAGACTACGGTTAATTGATTTAATGCTAGGTGTGAAAATTTATTTTTGGGTCATGTGGTTGGATCATAGCGGCATTGAGGATTATCTTATCGCACGTTAATAATGGTACGTTCCTCAAGAATCTATGTAAGTATCTGTACTCATATTTTTAACATTTTAATGGAGTGCAGACAAAGATAATCATAAGCGCTACTCATGCCACGTAAAATAATTTTTGGAAAGGTTTGGTTAAACGGTTCGTCTCTCTAATTTCTTTAATACTTGGAAAGTATCAGTAAAATTGAAATTATTTGGTGCATCAAAGGTTTAAAATAGCTTTGATATTATAAGCGATTTTGGACTTAAATATAATTATTTTAATGGTGAATAGATATGTGGTAAAGAGTATTGGTTATAGGTGAATATATAATATAAATTAGTATATTTATATTAATAAAGTAGTTGATATATGTTAGATTGGTATAAAATTTTGAGGGTTAGTTTAATTGGTCCAGTTTTTGTTGTTAAAGCACCATTCCTATTGAAAGGTCACAAGTTTAATTATCTTAACACTCTTCATGTGAGGTTCCCTAGTTGAGCTGGCATGAAGTGATTCCTCCAAGTGGATCTGTGTGGCACAAATATTTCGTGGATGTAACAGTCACTGATCTCTAGGGTCCATGAACCGCACATAAATATATATATATGTGTGTGTGTGTGTGTGTGTGTGTGTGTATGTGTGCACGCATGGTAAATTAATATTATATTCCACTTTTAATATGCCAATTACGCCATTAGTTTTAAAAGGTGGAAACTAATGTGAATTTATGGATATAAACCACTTTATTAATGTGGTTGTGCTAGTTGATGATCCATATGCATGGAAGGATTAGTAGATAATGGTTGACTATGGTTAAATATGGTTAATTTATGCATGATGACAATTGACCATGATTGATTATGGTTGATGAGCAGTCACCATGGTTTGCTATGGTTGATGAGGGATGGCCATTGTTGACTATACTTGATGATAAGTTATTGTGGTTGACCATGGTTAATGATGGCTGACAAGGGGCAATCATGGTTGATGGTGATTGAAGATGGTTGACCATTATTGACAAAGTTGATGAATATTGACCATGTTTCACCAACGATATATGAGGATTCACTATTAGTGACCATGGGTGACAAGGGTTGAGCTTGGCCAACTATGGTTAAATATGGTCGACCATGGCTGACTATGATAATCATGGTTGATCATTATTGAACTTGTTTAACCATGGTGGAACATCTGTGACATTGGTTGAAGTTTTTGTCCATGTTTTTCCATTTTGACCATGTTTAACAATGGATGATATTATTTCAGTATGGCTAACTATGGTTGAACATGTTTGACCATGGTTATCAATTTTTAACTAAAGATGAATATTTTTTACCATATTAACCATGGTAAACAAGGCTGACCACATAGATTATGGTGGACTTTGGTAGACTATGGTTGAATATGACCAACTTATGGTTGATGAGAGTTAACCATGATTGACTATGTTTCTTGGGGCTTGAAAATCATTAAAGATCATTCAATGTGTTTAATAATGGTGGACCATGGTTCATGATGGTTTAAAAGGGTCAACCATGGTTTACAAGGACTGAACATACTTGGCCAAGTGTTGAAGAGGAGAAACTATTACTAACCATGGTAGACCACTCGTGATAAGGGTTGACCATTATTGAACTAATTTTCCATGTTTAACCATGATTGGCCATGGCTAACATGTTTGACCATGAATGAGCTTGTAAGAGGATGACTTAATATGGTCAAATGTGGTTGAATATGTGTCAACATGGTTTATCATGGTTGGAATTGTTTAAGTATAGATGAATAGGTTTGAGCATGCTAACTATACTTGACAAAGTGATTGACCATGGTGGATATTTTTTACCATGATGACCATGGTTGAACATTGTTTAGTTGGTTCAACCATAGTTAAATATGGTGGACTAAGGTTAAGTTGGTTGACCATGGCGATGAGTCCTAGTGTCAAAAAAATATTTTTGAGACTCTCAAGGCTACCAAATTTCATTATCAACCCAAGGTGCGTACAAAAATAAGAGGTGAAAATATTATATGCACAGTAGGTCAAATTTAAGCTCTACTAATGCCACCTTAAATCAATGAATCAAATGAGGGCATACATAGACCACTCCTTTGACTATATTTCAAAAATATCTTGCATGAAAAGACAAGAGTCTACTCTAATTGCAGGAAATTGTATATTATTCTATTTGCAGACATGGAAGTGCCATTCATTAAATGTAAAGCATAACTAAAATTTCATGAAGGTAAAGGATTGTACTAAGTGCAGAGATGAAATATGATAATCTCCTTGTAGATGCAAATCAAGATTCTACTTGCGAAATTTAAATCATTACTCTACTTCAAAATGTGAAGAATTATTTGAACAAAGAAACTTGACCTAAGCCCGTGACTAAAAGATCTAACATAACTTCAAAAACTAGTCTAATCTTCTTTCATTGAAGTGTTTCCCTTCTTATCACTGATTCCAAGATAATTTAGCTTTATTAAAGAGTTCTTAACAATTTCATAAGAGAGAAATATTTATGATTCAAATGTGGAAATATGTCACACTAATTCTAATTGTTGTTTTGTACTTGGAGTGAAGGAAGGATGGGTTTAGAGTGGTCCTTAGTCCTCCCCAAACATTGATTAAACGTATAGAGGTAATTATTGAATCAAAATACATGTAAAATAAAGCTCTAAAATAAATTATGGTCAACTTTAGACAATGTTATAGGATTCTACAAGGCTGTTACAGGGTTGCTACAAGATGCTACAAGATTATCATGTTTTTCTACAAGATTAAATCTGAGAGAATTTTGAGGGTAGAAAATGTTTTCTGAAGGTGGGGGAAGGTAGACGAGCATGTATGAATGATTTGTGAGGATTTTTTCCAAGATTAGCACCCATAATAGGTCCATTTTGCACAAAATTACATGCCCATGGTGTCCCCCAATGACCCTAAAAAGATGGTCTCAGTGACATAAATTTATAGTAGTCTGAGAGTTTAAGTAGGAGGATGGTGATGAGGAAATGGATGTAGGATGAGTGTGCCAATCCATGCAAGTCACTGGTAGTGCTTCTCGTAATCAAATGCTACCTCGGGGGTCCAGGGGGGGTGGCTGCGACTTTATGGATCCACCCCCTGGTGGGGGATTTCGGGAGCAGCACCCCCGAAGCTAAAAACAAATGTAAAATTTCCTTGTAAAAGTATATTGATTTCTATTCAATTTGGGTCGTTCATTAGGCAGATGATCTGACAGTAGAAGTTATGTTTATTTTATGGTTTTTGGCCCTAGAAGGCAACCCCTCACTTTGTATGAGGGTATTGTATTGCGGCTGTGAATTGTATGTTTATTCTCATAGCGAGAAACATATAGGGAGACTAAGACAGATATAACATAGAATATTACAGTGGATCTGCTGTAGGTTGTGTCTCTTCATTTTTCTAGATCTATAAAGGAAGGACTAGTTATTCGGGGTGGATGTAGCCCAAACTGGGTGAACCACGTATATTTGTGTCTCTCTAGTTTTATGTGTTTTGTGTGCTTGTGTTTTTTGCATATTTTATGTGTTTCATTGGTTTGTAATATATAATTTTCTAACACAATGTCACCAAAGTCAATCTAGTATATAGCGATCGTGAGATGGCTTAAGGAATTCATGAAAATGAACCTAATGAGGCCATGATGGGAAATGCATTGGTGCTTTTTTCCCCTCATTCTATTGCTCATTTCGATTATGGACTAAAGGATTAAATGTGGAACACTGAGCCATCTTGGATTGGATAACTATGCCTACAACCTCAGCTCGGAGAGTAGCCTAAATTGAAAGGCATACACAACAGTAAACCTCCCTTCAGATGATATGTACTTAATGGTTATAAAGGCCACTTAATCCCAAGGGTAGGGGAGGCTTTCCCTTCTTACTCCATTTTTGTCTTCAAGAGGCTTCTCTTGAGGGAGGAAGAAGTTTTTCTTGGCTGTGATGGTTATTTTCCTATCTTCCTTTCCCCATCAAACTCCTAAGGGTATCAATTTTTTGATGAGATATACATTTTTTATTTTTTTTTCTGAATTGGTATACTCCTATATTGATACAAAAATAAAATTACAAAGAGGCAGTGGCCTCAAGAGATCTGGCCCATAATTTCAGCATTCACACCTTACAATTCTGAACATTGACTAACAGAACAAGCTGGAAACTGACCAAGAGAACTTCAAAAACCATGACCTTGTCTGACTCAAGGGTGCAACTTGCATCTATAACTAGAATTTGAACTACCCTAAGCTAATTCAAAGACCCTATCCAATTGACTGGGCACATACAGACGCTGCCCATTTCAAAACCAAAAACAGACACATTGTATTGCTGAAGCAATCGCCCAAAAACAAAGACATAAGCAGTAGTATGCCACCCACGCAGGGGAAACCGGAAATTTAACATAAGAGTAAACATCTGTGCCTGAGAATTATAGAACATAAGTTGACTGTTAAGCAATAGGGAATTGAACACCTCCGTGCCACCGGAAATCAAAAACCAAGTAGCGCAAACCTAATTAATCATCATGAGAGGGGGATGGCACTTCTTCGACGATGCGACAAGCATATTGGTAGGGATCTTATTCTTCCAAAGGAGGGCCATCCTTGCTTGTAGAGACACCACCAGTTGGGACACTAGGGCCTGCTTGCAGGCTCACCTCCTGGGTAGCGATGCCACCCAATTCCACCCTCTTCCTATTGTCATTCGGAGAGGTGGCATGCATGTCTTCCTCCCTTGTCGCCAGAGCCACTCCAGGAGTAGCTATTACAAGACCAGCAGAAGATTCACAAAGCTAAATGGTGATAGTGGCTAAGAAGGTGAAATTACTTAGAGTGTAGTGGTATTGAAGACGAGCAATGTGAGAATGAGTCCTGGAGGAAAGATGAAAGAGCACTGTAGAATTAAGCTACCCTCGACCTCGTCCACAACCCCTCCGGGAGGCTAGATAGAAAACAGGGCTGAAGTTTGAAGAGTAAGACTAGGATGCAGAAGTGGAGGAGGAGGGGTGGCGATCAACTTGCCCCCGTGAACTTCCCCTTCTGTAGCACATTCCTTGGTGCAGTCTTGGCATGGTATGAAGAGCAGGGCGAGCGGAGCTATCAGCAGTGTTGTTGAGACAGGGGGAGACAGAAAGGAGCCTGGCTTCAGCTCGCAAAGGATTCCTGGAAAAAACGGAGGACGAGTGACTATAATTGTAGAAAGGGCTATCGGAAACATGAATTCCCGGCATAAGATCAACACAACAACCCAAAACGCATCATTTCCCTGTGCTGGTGCGAGAGAGAGTCTCAACGACAGCAAGGGAGCAGCAAGTGCATAGGGGAGGAGCACGAATGAGTTTTCAGAGGGGCGCCATGACAGAAGAATGAGAAGCTTGGCGTGGAGAGTCGGGCTGCATTAACGCAGCATTGAAGATATGAGAAGGAGAATTAAAAACAAACATCATGCAAGGTTGGATGGCGGTGGTGATAATCCACGCATCGACCCACCAAATCGCCATCGTACAACTTTCCTTGTTACCCACCTGCATCCGGGAGAGAGAGATCTTGTTGCACTAGGAGAGTGCATTATTGTTTGAGTTGTATGTCATTGGAGCTGCTCAGAGGACCAGAGAAGAATGGGAGTTGCTGATAGATGCCCTGATTAGTCAATCTGTCTGCTACCTTATTGGTTGTTCGTTAGATATGCTTGAAGGTGACGCTTCGGGGGGCCCTTATCCAATCTTCAATTTGTTCCAATATGCATAGAAGCCTCCAGCTGGACGCGATCTTTGCTGTAGAGGTGCCAGAGTGAGTTCTAATCACTGCTTCTATTAAAATTTGAGAGTCCCCTTCTATCTCAAGAGGGAAAAAAATTTCTTTGTCTGCAATGCATATGCCCTTCCACAAGCCTTCAAGTTCGACAGTGTTATTGGATTCTCTACCTACCAAACCATGGTATATGTGCTGGGTTGAGCTGACAACATCTCTGAAAATACCACCATACCTAGCTAGTCTAGGATTACCCTTAGCAGCTCTGTCGAAGTTCAATTCGTAAGAATGAGGGGCAGGAGGAGACCAAGATTGGGGTGACTCCAGATGGTAGGTGGGTCTGGACTTGCCTTGGGCCGAAAATGTAAGGTCCAGGTTCCAATTTTTCAAAATGAGGCGTTCCTGGGGGGAGGTTGGAATTTCGGAATCTTGCCAGTGTCTTAGAGCCAAAGATTCTTGAAGATATTGTTTGAGAAGTAACCACAGGATGTCAAGGGGCATACTGTGATTTTTAAAGATCCTGTTGTTTCGTTCCTTCTAGATGATCCAATAAATAAAGCCCAGAAGGAGGCCCCAAAGGGAATTAATAAAAATAATTTGGAAAGGATTCCAAGGCCAGTTCCTAATGATGTTGACAATGTCTCCCCCACGTCGACCTGTTCTTTTGTTGCACTGAGCAGTTTTCTCCCAAAGTTGATCAGCAAGAGGGAAAGTATCCAAGAGATGTGTAATGGTCTCTGTATGAAGGTTGCAATTTGGACATCTGGATGGTCCTGTAAATCCTCTCTTTTGTAAATTATCCCAAGTGAGGATCTGATGTTTTCTTCGAAGCGAGAGGAAAGTTGAAACCTTAGGCCAGATGCTGGGTTGCCAAACCTGATCCCAAAGCTGGTCCTTTATTATCTGCGTGAGTTGATAGAGAAGTTGGTATGCTTCCTTGGTAGTGAACATACCTTTGGGACTATATCCCCATCGCACTTTATCTTTCTGATCAGAGAGTTTGATTTTCCTGAGTTTGAGCTCTTGATCTATTTCTTCATAATTTTCCTCCCGCCAGTTGGCCTACCAGGTTTCTGCTGATCTCCAAATTTGAAAACCTTGTGAGGATTGCTACTGCCAGAACTGATGGACTAGGATTTGATCATTATGCTGCATTGTAGCCTGCCATTTGGGTTTGTGAAAGAGAGAGACGAGTTTGGGAGATTGTTGCCAAGAGTCCTAGAATTTTGCTGTGGTACCCGAATGGATTTCCCAGAAACTATGCGCTTGAATGAAGGCACTGTGTAGCTTTGCTGCATTCCAAATCAGTGAGCTAGGGGTAGTCGTGATGATATGGATGAGTTCCTCCTGAGGTAAACCTGGAGCATATTTGGCATGCCGGAGACAAGCCCAGGGGGTTTGAGATTTGGAGATCCAGTTCCACCAAATGGGGGCACCCATGGTGTTATTGCTGTGAAGGGGATCCCGTAGACCAAGCCCCCCTACTAACTTTGGTAGACAGACTTCAGTCCATTTTACAAGAGCCCATTTTTTATTGAGGCCTGAGGAGCCCCAAAGAAAGTTTCTTTGTAGATTGTGAATTTTTTTGAGAACCCATTTAGGGGTTGCCAATATAGAGAATAAGTATAAAGGCATGGCTTAGAGAACGAATTTAATTAGGATGAGCCTGCTAGAAATTTTGAGTGACTGGTATGTCCAAGAGGAAATCCTGGGTTCTAAGTTATCAAGGAGGGTTCACCATGAAGCATTTTTGATAGCAGAGTCAAGGAGGGGAGCTCCAAGATATTTCAAGGGAAGCACAACTATTAGGAAGCCCAGAATCCTGGGAATATTTCACTGAGTGAAAATGGGTGCATGGAAGAAGAAGAGCTGGGATTTGGAAGCATTGATGGTGGTGCCAGAAGCTTCAGAGAAGAGATTCAGCAAGGACTAGAAGGCATAGGCTTCTTGAACCGAAGGATGGCCAAAGAGCATATTGTCGTCAACAAACTGTTGATGAGAAATGGGGGGTTGACCATGAAGGGAGATGCCCTTTAGGTAATTTGAAGAGATAGCGGCATGAAGGAGGCGGCTAAGGCCTTCGACCATGAGTACAAAGAGGAACGGGGAAAGAGGGTCGCCTTGACGAATGCCTTGGGAGGGACGGAACGAAGAAGAAGGAGAACCATTGAGAAGGATGGAGAAATAGGGAGAGGATATAAGGTTCATCAACCAGCATGTCCAAGTAGTGCAGAAACCAAATGCTAATAACACTTGATTGATGTAATTCCAACTGAGTTTATCGAATGATTTAGAGAGATCTAACTTGAGAATCATACTTGGTTTTTTTAGAATCTTGAGAGAGTGGATCACTTCATGCGAGAGTATTATACCATCCAGAATCTGGCGACCTTCTACATAGCTTGTTTGCTCCAGCGAGATGAGGAGAGGGAGAAGAGGTTTCAGCCTATTCTCTAGGACTTTAGAGATGAGCTTATATATTACATTGCAGAGCACAATGGACCTATATTTGTCAGGGGTGTTGGATTATTCCACTTTGGGTATAAGTGCTATGAAGGTTGCGTTCAAGGAAGGAACGATCGAATGCATCGATCTTGACTCCTCCACTAGCTCCCAAAATTCTATCTTGATTAGCTCCCAAAAAGCATGAAAGAAGTTGGCTGTAAAGCCATCAGGGCCAGGCGCTTTGCCATCCTTAAGTTGGGCCATTGCATCTTCCACTTCCTGCATAGAGAATGGTTGTAGTAGTTTGCTGTTGTGATCCACCGTAATAATTTTTGGAATATGCTACATGATTGATCGAATGGCCTGATTTCTGGAACCCTGAGGCTCCCAAAGAATATCCTGAAAATACTCTTTGAATTCCTATTCCATTTCTTCATGCCGCTCCAATCATTCCCCTTGCCGATTGTTAGTGAAGGCGATATTGTTGTGCATTTGCCTTTGAATAGTGGATCTGTGAAAAAATTTGGTGTTCTTCTCCCCCTCCTTAAGCCATCTGACCCTTGATTTTTGACGCCACAGGATCTCTTCTTGTTGTCTCCGTGCTTCAATCTTGGCCATGAGGTCCTGCTCCTGTTGTGCATTATCTTCCATTCTTCCCTCAAAGATAATACACTATTGCAAGGTTTGCATTTGCTGGTCTAGCACTCTCTGATGGTCAAAGATATTGCCAAACTGAGTGTGATTCCAAGATTTGAGAGCTTGTTTGAGGTGTTTTAGTTTTTTTTAAAACTATAACATCTTGGCTCCTTCAGGGGGAATGAATGATTTCCAAACATCACTGACTACTTCTTTGAAGTTAGGATGTGAGAACCAAAATGATTCAAAGTGAAAAGGTCTATTGCACCTAGAACCCGGACGCGTCCACTGTAGCATTATAGGCCAGTGGTCGGAGCCCACTTGGGGCACGATGGAGGCATCAAAGTCCCCACTCAGGTGAATGGCATTATCCGAAATAAGGAATCGATCCAGCCTGGAGGCTGTGTGTTGTGGTCCCCTCCTTTTGTTGGTCCATGTATACATGCCATTTGAAGTCTCAAGGTCCATTAACTGATTTATGTGGATGAAGTATCTGAAGCCGATGCTGTCTCCTTCCAACTTCAATATCCCTCCTGTTTTTTCCTCCAGAGCTGTGACAATGTTGAAATCCCCACCGCAAATCCATAGGGGAAAGCTTCTGATAGAGTTAAGAGCTGTTAGAGTGTCCAGAAGATCCAACTTATTTTGAAGATCTTGAGGGAAATACACATTGGAAAGGTGACCATTGATATTGGTCCCGCTAAGATGGAAAGTAGTCTGAATGATGAAGTGTGAGGCATGAAAATCATGAAGGTAGAGAACTTTAGGGTTCCAGATAGCTAGCCCTCCTGACGCCCCAGAAGCATCCACAGGGACTGATCGGAAGCCGGCCCAGAATTTGTTTAGGATCTTTTCCAGCGCAGTGCTATTGCATTTTGTTTCCTTTAGATAGACCAGTGAAGGCTTATCTTGCTGAATCATATTTTTTAAAATTCTTTGTTTTGCAGGGCTATTGAGCCTCGCACGTTCCATGAAATGAGCTTCATGAGGAATAGTGGGGGAGGGTTTTGAAAAACTTGGTCATCTTGGGGAATCTTCCCGATTCCACTAGCATTTCTCAAATAATAATGGTTCACTGGAGATCCGTTTTGCACCATCGCTTTTTTGATTCTTTCAGTATTTTTTTCCCATCCCAAGGGCTACCTACCTGAATACCAAGACATTTGTGTTGCTGTGCTCTGGCTAAGACCACTTCAATACTTTCAATTTTCCGGGGGTGTATTGCGTTGAATTCTCTCTGGCGACATGTTGTTTCTAGGCTGAGAATGTCCAGATCCCCCAGATCTATACTCTCTAGTTCCTCCTCCATGTGTATTGGTTGGGTCTGTTCTTCGTTGTTTGGCTTTTGATGAATAGTGAGATCAAGAGCTGCATCTGTCTCCATGTTGGAATCTTTAAGACCTGTATCTGGATTTGTATTGGCAGTGGGAGTAGAGGCAGGGATGAGGGTCAGATCGGAGGCTAAAAGCAGAGCTGAAGATGTAGGAAGAGGGGTGAAAGAATTAGGAGGTGGAACTGAAGAAGAAGGGTTAATAGGATGACTCTCCAAGTTGTTTTGAGAGGTCAGGATTTCAAATCTATTTCGAATTTCAGGTTTATTGAGATGATCTGGCATGACTAGAGATTTCTTTGCATGTTTTCTTCGAATGGTGACCTTGGTGAATCCTTCCACATCTTTGCTATTCTCAGTGACAGGGGCTTTAGCTTGAAGATTCAGAGGGAAATTCCTGAATAGATGGCCATGTTCATGGAATTTTCTGCATCGAAAGGGAACATGCTCGTAGTCTATTGTTTGGACCCATTCAAAAGCATCATGAAATAGACTTACCGAGTCGATTAGAACTTTGGAAAAGTGCATGTGTACACAAATTCTGGCATAGGAGGTGTATCATCGGTGTTTATTTTCCTCGGCTAATTTGATAAAGACCCCTAGGCCATTGCCTATGTCCTTCAAGGTCTCCTCGTCCCAGTACTCTAGAGGCAGAGAGTACATACGGATCCACACTAGAGCCTAGTTGAAATCTTCTTTGTATGGATTGAATCTCTCGACCCATTCACGAAGGTATAGGCTGGCAGAGTTGAAGAAATAGGGGCCTCCTTCGAAGATTCGAGTTTTGTCCTCCAGACAATTGAAGATAGCCATGAAGAATCCTTTGGGACCAAGCTGCGGGGTGACTTGTCCTTTAGGCTTCCATTTGGAAACGATCCATCCTTGCAAATCCTTTTCAGTTGGCCAGAGACCTAAGAACTTTCCGATGAGGGCATGATCCCTCATTTATTGGATCTGGCCGTTGATTCGGTGGCTGGGGAGATCTATTTTGGTTCTTTCAGAGGTTTTTGAAATACATGTAGCATAGGACATCTTTGGCTTTGACGTCGATGCGTTCTAGTCGGCATCTTTGTCTATAGCGGCTGTGGTGCTATCAACAGGATTATCAGCTTTGTCTGTACCGACCATGGTGCTATCAGCAGGAATGGTGACATTTGTAGCCAGGGGGGTAGAGCCAGACCTGGAAATATTGTTTGCACTTGCAGAGTTGTCAGTATAAGATCCGTTGGGGGGAGGGGGGACCATGCCCACCCCTCTAGTGGCTGGATGCATAGAGAGATGTCAGCAGAAGAGCCCGTGGCGTCGAGCTACGAAACGAAGTGCGCAGAGGTTCAGAGTATCAGGGTTTGCGCAGAAACCCTAGCCCATCGGGAGAGGCCCAATAAAAAAAAATCTGATGAGATATACATTCATATGAATGGAAAGTCCCATAAAAATAGTGGGTACACTATCCTCTCCCTGAGAATGGAGGGCCATGGAAAATTTATGGGTTATCTCATCATCATACCCCTTTAACTTTTTAAAGAAGCTAGTCCACTAGTGGCTTAGGGAAATTTCTATAATAGTAGGATGATTATAGATTATATTAGTGTATGCAGGTTCTCTTATAATTAAACCTACCCCCATGACTCCTACTACTTCCTTCTTAAGTTATCCCAAAGAGAATTTTTATGAAAGCTTTTTGCTTGAGCAGTTTAGGGTGTCAAGGTAGGGTAAGGAGTTTGTTTCATCTTTTTATCAAAGAGAGAGAAGAATTATATCTCATATTTCAGTAAAACTACCTATTCTCCAAATTTTAGTTTCTCATGTAAGAGAAAAAAAATTCAAAATAAATCCAACTCTACAAGGGTTTGCTACTAGATTCTTGTAGCGGGAAGAATTTTACTAAACAATTCCATGCAGAGTAAGGAGAAAATATGTGACTTACTCTCTTTGGATGATGTATTCATGTTTGTGGGGGTTTGGCGGAAGGTTCTTGTTGGTTTGCACCATTTTCCACCTCTCGATCTGATCATGTAGCTCCTCCTCTGCAATCTTGTAACATTTATGGTATTCCTATAGCAACTCTACCTATTCCCATATCACCTGCAATTCAACTATGTATCTCCTTTGTCACAACCTATATTAGCCCTGGTCGTAGCTATGTTGACCTTAAATGCCTTAATGAGACTCTCTAGCTATTTTTGGAATGATCATAGGAACAACTGAAGTCAAGCGTCATCCTTTTATTTATTTTAATTATAGTGGGCTCAGCATGCTTGATGATGTCACCCCTACACATATTTCCTTTTTTAGTCATTGTCCCCACTCCTCGTAATTATCAACCTCTCCACTTTGAATTTTCCACATTCCATTGGTGGATGAGTAGACTAAAATTTTATTATTTCAAGGTTGCCAAGTTTATTTCTCCCCTTCATCCCATGAAAACTCTGTTATCTCTCATTAAAAAAATATTTTTAGCCAATATCATAAGGGAAGAGGAAAGGGGTATCATAATTCGTCCTACCTATTATGTCGAGTTTTTGTATATGCATGCATGTTGTTGTTTAACCAGTGGTTGATAAAATACTCTCTGAAGGTATCAACATCCATACTTTTTTCTCGCGCACATTTCTTAATTTGAAAAAAAAATTTGATGACGCTTTTTTATAGGTATTTGATTGAAGAAGTCTCTCTTTCATGCAGGTTCTTCCAGTGTTTGATCGGATACCGTTGGAGTATGTTAGTTACCTTGTGAATTCCTCTCAAGATTGTGTGCCTTCGTCAAATCTCCAGGATGGACTCTTCATGCTTAAGGGTGGCCAAATATTCATTTTGGAACATAGAAAATTATTTGCATCTGGCTTTGTTTGATTTTTGAAGGCTACTACATGATTGGATTATTTCCTATAGCAGTCACAAAAATCCTTCCAAAATATCAACTTACTTCATGTAATGCACCTAGTGGCTTTGATAATTCATGGTGAGATTATAGACAGGGATTGGAAATTATGATGATGATGGAAGCTTGTGAAGAAGGGGTGAAAATGTTTCCTTATTATGAACGAAGGTGGAATTTTTGGAAGGAAATTGGTTAAATGGAGTGGGTTAGAGGAGAAGGAGGTTTGATGAACATCTCCTGACATTTCCCAAAGGAAAAAATGAGTTTTACACATTTCCCTAAGTATATATCAATCATGTAGCAGTTTTGGTCGATCATGTACTAATTCATTGCAATCATGTAGCACTACATGATTGAGTAAGAATTGAGTGTATTTTCTTGCTAGGTCATTAAGGGATGTAGGGAGATGGGTGACATTATGGAGTAAATGCAGGGGCTAGGTATGGGAGATGGATAAATGGGATGTGGACTCATTTCATTCAATTTTTTTCATTTTCTCTGTCTGGAAACCTGGAAAAGAATTTTTTTAGAAGAACAGATCTAAGGAGTCCTTGAACTCTATATTCACCCCCCTCTCTTCACTTTTTATTTCTCCTTTTTTTTTTAGACCTGCAGGTTGGCTCCTAAGAGGTTTTCAATCAACAGGCCTTCTGCAGGTGCTGTAAACAATATTTTCACTTGGGGATATTTTTGTTCTTTCATTATTATTTTTTTTTCTCTTGGGATGCCTCAAGGAGATTTTCAACCCTATAACTTGCCTTAGGTGGCTCATGGAGGTTTTCACCTAGACATTTTATTTTATTTTGTTGATAAAAGTTTGGGTGAACTAACAGTTGTGATAACCACAATCATATTCCACTCATTTCTTATTGAACTGGTAAAATCTTCTTTTGACGGAGGCTTGTTGTAAAACTTTAATCAGTAACCATTAAAAAGCAGTGGAATACCTTCCTCATTGATTGTTGTGATTTGGATAGACCCATTCTCATAACATTTTTCCACTAAATATGAGCCCAACCACCTTGTCATTAAATTCCATTCCAAATATTTGAATATTTAATCATACATAAGGTCCTAATCACCCTCTTGGAAGTATCTCTCCCTGATGTCCTTGTCATGCCAAACCTTAATTTGTAGTTGGAATACCTTAGTGTGCATGAGAGCTTGCAATTTGAGCTCATTCAAACCGCTAAGTTGGAGAAGAATTTCTTGTTGTGTTATAATAATATCCAAATCCAACTATTATGCCATGCTTAGGTATTGTATTCAAATTGAATGGAGAGGAGGGCCCTTTTTCCATAGAACAACCTGAATGGGGAAAATAGAATGTGTCTTTCTAGGTGGTGTTGTAGGCCCAAGTGGCCTCTGCAAGTTGGTCTACTCAATCCTTTCAACTGATGCTAACAACCTTGGTCAAAATGTTCTCCAGGGCTCGTTTGTGTCCTCGACTTTCCCATTTTCCTAATGGTAATAGGAAATGGAGTTCATATGCTTGATGTGGTGCTTCTCCATGATGCCTTAAATTAAATTTGAGGTGAATTATGTCCCTTTATCAGATACCAACTCCCTTAGAAAATAAAAATTGTAGAATATGTTCACCCTAAAAAACACAACCACTTTCTTCTCAATTGTTGTCTTAAGTTCCTTTTCTTCAGCAAATTTATTCAAGTAACCAGTGCAAAAAATGATGAGTCTTATTTTTTTCAAGGATCAATGGGCCCAATAACCTCATTTCTCAACTGGATCTAAAGTCACATGATGTTGTAGGGGCATCTCATCCTTGTTTTTAGGCTTGACCATCCTCTGGCACTAGTCACACCTAGTGGTGTACCTCCTTGCATCTCAATATAGATTAGGCCATTACTAACCATCTTGTAAATATTTAAAGGTTGTCCTCTTGGTAACAAAGTGGCCCCCATAATTTCCATAATGGCATGCTCCACTCCAAAAAAAAGGTCTGTCACCAATGTTGCACATGGTGAGAATCCTTAAAAAAGAGTTGTTGTAGGTATAGTGATGGTCTTTTGAGGTTTGTCACTGAAGCCATATTCAGTGATGCTATTGGCGAGGGTTGTAAAAGTCCTACCACTAATTCTCTCTTTAGTGAAACTTCTAGTGACGATATTTTATTGACCCTCACCAATGCTCTTTTTGGTTACTTTTGGTGACAGTCAACAAACATTCTTCATAATTGATCATTCTAATGATTTTTTGATGACGCTATGTGCATGTTACTATATTTTTGTCAAAAAATAAAAATTTAAGACCATTGTTGTGGAGTCTTTTTCATTACATTTCCACGGCCATAATGGTTAGATATAGTCAATTCTTTAAGAAGTAATTAGCATGTATCATTTCCCTCAAGTAATGAGAATATATGTTTCCTTTGATTCAACACATTATTCATCTCTATTAGGGTTATTACCACTAGTGTGTGTAGGAATTATATCATTTAATACGTAATCAAGCTCTATCAATTCTATTAATCAGAGAGACCTAGCACTCCTCAACACCCTTGGCACACATTAACATGCTTTGACACACACTAACACTCCTTGACACCTCACATGTCATGGAACATCTTTGTACCTATAACATCTTCCCATGAATATGACACTGAAGCACATGTTGGTTGGCCATAGCATATCATAACACTCTCGCTCTGGAACACTTTGGAATGCATTAGCATACATTATCACTTGGCATAGATTGACACATGGGATGTATTGGAGCCTATTATTTATGTGCCTACGATGCCCCTTTTGAAAAATAAAAATTCTTGAGTTATTTACCCTCTTATGTGTTCATTTACTTTCACTGTAGTTTGGTTCTTCCTTTTTTTTCCTTAACACTCCTTGACACATAATGGCATTCCTTGGCACCCTGCACATCCTAGCATGCCTTAGCATATTGCATGCATTGGCACTATTTGGCACATGCTAACACACACTGGAACTCCCTAACACACTCTAACACTTCTTGAAATTCCTTGATATTCCCTAGCATGAATTACCAATGATTATAATACCTTGTCAATCGCTCCTTGGCATGCCAGCTAGCACTTGTTGACACTCCCTGACACACCCTCATATTCAATCACTTCCATGCATTTTGACTTAGTTCTACCTTGTTTTTCCCTAGTATTGCATAACACTCCTCAGCATGCATTACCACTATTTGGAACACCTTAGCACTCTTCTACATTCCCTACCACTTCATAGCATTTGTATCACTCCATAACACACATTGGAACTTGGCATGTGTTGGTGCTTGGAAATTATTACCATGTATAGAATTAGTTGAGACGTCATGGTATGATTTGGCATGGTTTAATATTAAATTTATTTGAGATAATTTATTGGAAAGTAGATGAGAAGTAACAAAGGAAGATTTGGCACTTAGAATGTAGTAACACTTCGCGCTTGGCACCTATTGGCACCTAGAGGTGGTGTGCCTAGCATGCCCCTCTTGGAAAAGTTAAATTGATGACTTATTAATACTCTTACATGTTAATGTCCTGATACTTTAAATTGTTTCTCCTTTTCGTTCCCTTGATAGTCCCTAGCACGTATTGTCACATTCTTCCACATCTTGGCATGACTTAGCACATGGCACATCTTATCATATTTGGCATGCCTTCATGCTATATGGAACATGTTGGAATTCCCTAGCATGCCTTGGCACTCATGCCCTCACAACTAGCCTTGTATTTTTTCACGACTTGGGAACTGAATTAAGTCCTTAACTATTGCAATTCATGTGACATTGGCTTGTTTCAGCAGTAAAAACTTGACCAATTTCACCTAATACAATTATATTGCACCCTTTTTAACTTAATAACTACCTATAACTCATATTATGCCACTCATGTGAAATATCAAATTGTCCTACTTAAGAACTTACCAATACTAAAGGATCATATCTAGCCACAACCATAAAAAGTAAGCAACATAGCTTACACAAACAATATTTCACATCTTTTTCTAGTTCATATAAACAATAGAGAATTAAATGAGAGCTTGTAAGAACAAAAATATGCACAAGACACAGAAGATATAAGCTGACACAAGCCGAGTGCCCCCAAAATTATACCCAATAATGTATAGTACACAATTGTCTAAAATAGTTTAAAACATGAGCATTTGGCCAAAGTGTGCCACATGTCATATAAAAATAATAGATAAAGAAAAAAAAAATTGTTCCCAACACAAAGTATCCCTTTTTCTAAAACTGCTCTAGTTAGCCCCTTGTCATAATTGTAGGCATGCCTCCTATAAATTCTATTATGAACTTCTCCTAACACACTTCATCCTTGGCACACTCAAATTCACTGACACTCCCTCGCACGTGTTGGTATACCTTAGGATGTAGGACATATTTTCATGTTTCTTTGGACTCTATCATGCCTTAACACTTCCTAACATACCTTGTCACTCCCTCCTTAGAAAAATTGGAAATCAATGACACTTCCAATCACAAACTCTTATTTTTTCATTTCCATGCATTTTGATGTAGTACTCCCCTGTGTTTCCTTGGAACTCCCAGCTAACAATTCCTTGCACGCGTTGGCACATCTTGGTCACATGATGCCCTAGCACTCTAGCATTCCTTAGAACTACCAAGAATTCCTTGTCACTTCTCCTTAGCACACTTGGAACTCACTGACACTCCCCATCAGATGATATCATTCATTCATTTCCATGCTTATGACCTAGTGCTCCATAATGTTTCCCTAGCACTCCATAACACTCCTTGGCACACCCTAGCACTTGGAACATATTGGCACAAATTCCTATCACTCTATCATTCCTTGGCACTGCCTAGCATACCTTTTCACTCCCTCCTTAGCACCCCTATAACTTTCTAACACACCCTATCACACTCATATTCATTCATTTCCATGAAATTACAATTGTTCGTCCCTTATGTTTCCCCAACACTCCCTAGCAATTGTTGACACCACAGCCTAACACCTAACACATCTTGGCATGCCTTAGAACTTGGCATGTATTGTCATGCCTAAATTTCCTTGGAACTATCTTACATGTGTTAGCCCTTATTGACATTCGTTGCACACTTTGGAACTCCCTAGTTGTCATGCCCTCATAAATAGCCTTACTTTTTTTGCAACTTGGGAACCCAACCAAGAAATTGAAAAATTAGTGTTCTGCCTAGACTAAAGTATCATTTTGTCTGAAATTACTTTCTCCAACCCCTTATTAAAATAACACAGTTTCTCCTCCAAGTCCTATTATGAAATTATCCTAACAAAGTTTGTCCTTGGGACACTTGTAATTCACTGACACTCTTATTCACTCGTTCCCATGCACATTAACCTAGTTCTCCCTTGTGATGCCCTCACACTTGGTAACACTAATAAACATGCATTAACACTGTATGGCATATTTTACTTTTCCTTTTAATTACTTTTCACACCCTTGCACTCCTTAGCTATCATTCTCTCATAACTACCCTTATTTTTTTTAGACTTGGAAACCCAACCAAGTCCTACCTCAACTACAACAACTTGACTAAGTTACAATTACTACAACTACACTATGCGTTTTTAACCTAAGAATGGCCTATAACTGATTTTAGGCTACTCATATCTATTCTTAACTCATCCCACTTAACAAGTTACAAAGTCAAGGCTCACATCAAACTGTGGCCATTTAAAAACTAAGCAACATATTTTACATCTTGAATTTCCATAACACCTAGCATGTGTAGCAATCCATTGGAACTATGTGGCATGTGTTAGAATTTTATGCATTCCTTGCCATGCTTTGGAACTCCATAGCACACCATACCACTCCCTGACATTCTGTAGCAATCTAGCGTGCCTTAGCAATGTCTAGCATATAACCTTGTCACTCCCTCCTTATCAGACTTGGAACTCACTCAGACTCCCTGTCACACACTCTTATCGATTCATTTCCATGCATTTTTAACTAGTTATCCCTTGTGTTTCTATGGCACTCCCTAAGACTCCATGGCACCCATTGGCATAATCTGGCACTTGGGACATATTTGCATGTCGCCCTGACACTTCAACATTCCTTGGCACTACCTAGCATACCTTGCCACTACCTCATTAGCACACTTAGAACTCAATAAAACTCCCTATCACATACTCTTATTCATTCATTTCCATGCATTTGAAACTATTTCTTGCTTTTTTTATCTTGGCACTTCATAACACTCCATGGGATGTATTGTCACACCCTAGCACCTAACACATCTTGGCATGTTTCCCTGACCTCTAGCATGCCTTAGCACTACCTAGCATACCTTGTCACTCCCTCCCTCACACACCTGGAACTCATTGACACCTCCTGTCACAAGCTCTTAATCGTTCACTTGCATGCATTACTTTCACCTAGTGCTCCATTATATTTCCATAACACTCCCTAACTCTTCCTAGAATGTGTTGGTGTACCCTAACTCCTGGCACATATTAGATGCATGCCGCTCTGGCATGCTAGCATGACTTAGCGTTTCCTTGCATACCATGTCACTCTCTCCTTAGCACACTTGGATCTCACTGGCACTCCCTGTCACAAACTCTTATTCATTCATTTCCATGCATTTTGACCCAAACAAAGTTACCTATAAAACTAGAATGATTACCTCAGAATGAGAATTCTAACCAAAAAAAAATTAAAAAAACATGAAAAAATAGACCGAAAATGAAAAGTGTTATTTTGGAATTAGCTTTTTTTTCACTGTAAACTTTCAACATTATTTATTTCCATATAATTTGTCTATTTATATTTTTGTATATTTATGATTATGCTTCCTTATATTCTATTATTATTATTATTGCTATTAGTGTTATTTTTATCTATTTTTATTTTATTTTTATTTTTTATTTATATTTTATTTTAGTTTTAGTATATTTTATTTTATTTAGTTATTTATTTTATTTTATTTCATATATTTTATTTATTTAGTTATTTAATTTATAATATATATATTTTATTTTATTTTTATTATTGTTATTAACTTTTGACTTTTTGACTTTTTTGGATTTAATTCTTGTTTTATTTTCATTTTTATTTCTTAGGGGTAGTTGCTTTTTAGTTTTTATTTGTGGTTTTATATTTTTATTTTTTGACTTGGTCCTTATATAATTTTCCTGGGTTAATTCGTAGCTTTTAAGGTTAGGGATTTGTATTTCTTAATTTATTTTATACTTTTATTTATTTTTATTTTATTTTTGAATGTTTTTATTTTATTTTTGAACGGTTTCAACAATTTTAATTGTCTTTGGGTTTTTGACCATTGCTTCTCTCTTCCTGGTATATAAATGGATAGTCTGATAAGCCAATCTTCATTATCCTGATGATGAAATACAGTTGGTATTTCGAAACGCTTTTATTACAAAATTCATCATGTGATTTCTCGGAAGATTTAGAATTTAAAATGTTATGGATCATAGAAGCTTGCACTCTCAAAAAATAAATAAATAATTATTTTTTTTATTATTAAAAAAAATTAAATAAAATTAAAATTAAAAATATAAATAAATCAATAAATCAATAATACTAAAAAAAAAAGAAAAAAAAGAAAATAAATAAATAAATAAAGGAACAATAAGCAGGGAAGGGTAAAAAAATAAAAAATAAAAATAAAAAACAATCATGAATATAAGGCAGGTATCCAACACCTGCTGATGATCCAACCATCATCTCTATTGAGATTAATGGGTATTTTTTCAATTTCTAAGGTCTCTCTTAACTTCCGATGATGGAAATGGTCGATCCAAGCAATGACCTTACCCTCTTCGATGCAGATATGATGGTTAGTCTTTTTTGCATGTTCAGCTAGGGCAGACGAGCGGGATCTTCCATGTTTAATGTCAGCAACATGCTCACAAATCCTTTGATTTATAGACCAACCCATTTCACCAATGTAGGGAGTCCCACAAGAATAAGGAATTATGTAGACACCTTTCCCATCCCTAGGGTCAATCGGATCCTTAACCGATTTGAGAGAGCTGCGAATCGTGTTTAGGGGCTTGAACGACGAAGACACCTTATGCTTCCTAAGGACCCTAACAATTTTATCAGTGGTTCCCTAAATGAACGAAAGACGCACACTACTGGACCAATGGCTAGGGTCTTGATTATTTTTAATTGAAAGACCTTTTTCTGCTTTGAGGAAAGCTTTAAGGCCTTGCGACCTTCTATAACCATTTTTACAAAAGACACTCAACAGATGGGACTTTTCTCCCTCAAGGTGAGACTCATGAGATATCCTCAATGCCCTTGTGGCTAAGGTATTTAGAACACCTAATTTTTTAGCATGGAAATGGTGTGAACTAGCATGAATATATTGCTCAGTATGGGTTTTCTTTCGAAAAACTTGATTGGAGAAAGTACCATCATCTTTTCTAGAGATAAGAACATCAAGGAATGGAAGACTATCATCCACTTAATATTCCATGGTGAATTTTATGGAGCGCGATTGATCATTAAGATGAAGGAAAAAAGCATCTAATTTTTCTTTGCCATGCGGCCCCATGACACAAATATATGATCATATATAAACTTTATATATGATAAGGATCTATGATCCTTATCATTTATAAACTTTATAGCTCATAATGATCTATAAGGGGTTTCACCCAACCTTTGGTTGCCCCATCACCCCACCCTCAACCCCAACCTTTGGTTATCTTCTTTACTGTTAAAGTATTAGCACACACCTCTCAACTGCAAGGACCTTCTCAAAACCGCCCTTTTTACCTTTCCATCCCAAAACATCCATTTCACTTGCCCTAAATAGCCCTAAATAGCCCTCTCAAGGAATTTTTTCCTTGCCCCTTAACCGCCCTCACAGACCTTTTTACTGGCCATCCTCAAAAACCATTTCCCTTTCCCTCAACTCTAGGCCTTTTCTCAACATCCTTCCTATGCCTCCATCCGCCCTTTAGGCCTTTTCCTTCCTCCAAAATGGCTATTGAGGCCCTATTTTTACTACTGGGGGAATTTTTTATGATGGAGAACTTTTTTGACACAAGTTCGCTTGTGCATCTCCATTTCATGAATGGGATGAAAGTATTTAATGCCAAACTCAAATGAAGTTTTCCTGTAATCAACTGTTGTCTTAGGCTGTGAAATTTGTGCCTCAAGAAAGGCCATTTTAATTTTACCTTTCTCAGAGTCAAAAGTTGACAACAACCTACTCTAAGAAATGCCAAATTCTTCTTCCAGAATTGGCTATATGTACTATTCTTCAAAATCTAATTATTTAGCTTGATTTCCCTGAATGTATCAGACATTGTCTTCTCTTTCTCCCATGGGACAACCTTAGTTGTCTTAATAGTTTGTTGTTGGTCCTGTGAAGCTATAGAAGTAGTTGGATAAAGGGTGGATTGGCCACCAACTTGAGAGGATATAGGTGTATCTTTCGTGATTATGATAACCTCCTATTCTGAATATTTATGTGGACTGACATTAGGATTAATTTCGGTTCTTTTCCTATACATTATCCTCAACTCCTTTCTAGTAGTATGAGTCATTGAATGTGACTCTTCTTCTCTCAATATTTTTCTTGATTTTTCCTGTGGGAAGGGAGTCTGTGATGTTGAGGTAGATACTAGCTGCTCCTGAGCTTTCTGCAAAGTGTTTTCAGCCCACTCCACTTGGTTCATGTACTTCTCTATTTATGGACTATGAGTATGTATACAAGGAGTAGTCTTGTTTTCTACCCTTAATTTTGAATTGGTTCCGAATGGATAATAGGACCAGGTAAAGCTGACATTGAACTTGATTTCCTTCAAGATCCTGTCTTCTTCCTCCCCTGTTGACCTGCTATTGCAAATGAATGGCTCAATCTATGTTTTAATCCTGAACTGTGATTTCTTCTTTTCTGATACAAATTGGATTTCATCAGCATTCAACATCTGCCTGAGTTAATCTAAGGAAAAAATCCTCATTGGGAGGAATTTTGGGAGCTTTTAAGGAGAAATATCACAACCATAAACTCTCAACTATGTTTAGTTCTGGTATAAATATGAGTCTCCTATATTTTATTGATGTGATATATGTAGAATACTTTTTATGTCCTCACTAAATCTTGGTTCAACTGTACTGCTAAGAAGGCTCATTGTTGGATGTACAAACAATTCAATGAACTGTTTGTATGAATAATCCTTCTACTCTTTCATCACCGTCGTGCTCCAGAAGATAACTGACTTTTGATTTCCATCATCATCTAATTTCTTCATTGCAAATCTAAATCTATCTGCTTGGAAATATAGAAACATGTAAACTAGAACAAAGGAATATTTAAACACCTCTTCTGTTTGAAATTTGACAAATTATTCAGGAATACTATCTGCTAGGAATTGGTTGAAATTGAAAAGGATAGATGGTTTAGAATCTATAGAAAATATGGAGAGGAAACCTAATATTGAATCATATATCCACTAGTTAGAATAGTATCCTAGGAGATATGAAATGACCATGATTATTTTCTTGGCTCCGTCAGGGAAAATGGAGGAAGAGTAAGGAGGGTTCTTTTTGGGCAACTAAGTATCTTCATCTAAGAACATTTCAAAGGCTTTAGCCCTTTTGGAAAAAACCAGTTTATGATACAACTTACTAAGGGATTCTAGGGAGAAAGGAGTGTCATTTTCTACAAAAGGGGCCTATATCATTTGATCGATCGATTTTTGCCGTGATGGTGAAGATAATTTAATCTGTGGGGGAAATTATAGCTCTCTGGTTGCGTATATAAAATTCTTAGCATTTACTGATGAATTCAAGGGAATTGTGAGTATGGGGTGAAATATAGTGTGGTAAGTTTGATTCCCATATTCCACATCATCCGACTTATCTACATATTTTTCCTCTAGCCAACAATTCAATCTTGAATAGTTCAAATTCATAGAGAGTTGCATGGATTTTAAAGTCTTTGTTAGCTAGAGGGACATGGTCTAAATCAATAGGAGGATGGGTCAGAGGGTTAAATGGTTCCTCCTAGCCTTTCTTCTTAGGAGGCATTATGAATTAGTTTATGAGAAATTCAAAGGATTTTTAACAGGGAACAAGATTATCAGGATTGTGTAATGCTCTAGATTGGTTGAAGAAGGTGCAGTGAAAAAATTAGCTTGGGTCAGAGATGGATTTGTGGATCGAAATAGGAGCACTATAAAACCTATCAAAAACAATGGGAATGGAAGAAAAATGAGCACAGTAAAGGTTAAATTGATTTACAATGCCTAATTTTATACTGATGGGCTACTAAATTAGACATAAAATAAGGCCCATCTAACCTTTCTTAGGCCCATCTAACCTTCATTATGTAGATAAAATATATATTAAATCTCTCCTTATACACTTAATAATGTTTTCTGATGCTTTAATATTTCTTAGGAAGGTTTAAAGGAAATTGCATATTTGTGCCTAATATTCGTTATTTTTGTAGAATATTGTGAGAATATTTGGAAAATTATGCAGATTTGGAGAAGCATATAATTTATTGACTTGCTCCCTACCACTAGAAGATTAAGATTGAAGAATATATGAGAACAATATCAAGAAATTATTGAGAAAAATTAGAGATATTCAAGGGGTTTGTCCACCCTCCTTAACTATCAAAGGCAACCAAGCAAACTGAAGATGATGTGCACTCAATCTATGGTTTACTTGGAGTCAAAGTGGACTCAATCACTATTTTCTAGGGAGATGTTGGTAGCTGCCCTTGAGGATAAATAAAGCTCATACAGAGCTAATTAGTGTCAATTCTGGTCAATTTTCCGAACCATTTGACACTATTCGATTCCATTTCCATTAAATTTTCATTCCATTCCATCCCATGCCATTATTTTCCATTATATTAGGCTTTTGGTGTTTAAGACCTTTGAGATGTAATAAGAATGTATTTTAGTAATGTAATGAGTAGTCAGATGTTGTTTTACTAATCTAGTTTTAGGGAGAGAGGCTCATGGTTTAGGGCCCAATCCATGTGCCTCAACTTCTCTTATGTTTCATTCTTTCCTTTCTACCATTTAGCTAGTTTTTTATTTTCTATTATTTAGTTAGTTCTGCTTATGATAGTTTCATTGATGTTTAGTTTTTGCTTTCACTTTGTTATTGTAGTTCTTCATTTCCTTATGAGAGTAATAGAGTAGAGATAAAATTCAAAATTTATTTTCAAGGATTCCCCTCTTATCTCTTTCAATAGAGTTCGAGTAGGGTTGACCTCCCCACAGGCCAAAAAAACCTGCTTTTTGTTCACCGGTTTTATCATGCATTTTGTCTATTTTTGTGCATGAATCAACAAGTTTGATTGCAGGAATAAGTATCAACAGTTCGAGAAAATTTCATCAAGCCATCCCGCTTCATTTTCAAGCTCTGCTTTCACACCTGAACACTGTTTTTGCGCCTTATATTCCCTCCTTCTCCTCTCCTTAACAACTTCCGCACCCTTTTTATTCACAAAAACCATTAAAAGTTTGACCTCCACCTTTTTCCTCGAAGCTCCCACTTAATGCACTTCACGTATCACAGGATCTCTTATCCCCTTTATTTTCCATTCTATAGCTCTTTTGCAATTTTCCTTTTTACCTTACCTTTGCGATTATTCATGAAAACAGTCAAAAATTCTCTAGAAACCAACCTTACCCTTTTCCCTTTAATACTTACCACAATTCCTTTTCGCAGTCGCATTTCACAATCTCCATCTGCTTCGTTAACACTTACCGCTTCCAAACCTCGATTGCAATATCCTTTCACACCTTACCTTTGACGCTCATTATCAAAAACCTCATAAAACATTAGACCCCGATCCTCTTTCCTTTAAGACTTGCCACAATTGCAAATCTCTTTTTTCATTTGGTTCCCGTTAACACTTACCACTCCAAATGCCAATTTCAATAATTCTCCATATGTTGCCACATTGCAAATCAAAAATCACATTTTTCATTTGGTTCCCATTAACACTTACCGCTTCAAACGCCGATTGTGATAATTCTTCGTAGTCTGCCACAAAGCAAATCCCAAATCACATTTTTCATTTTGTTCCTATTAACACTTAACGCCCCAAACGCTGATTGCGATAATTATCCATACTCCACCACATCGCAAATCACAAATCTCATTTTTCATTTGGTTCTCGTAAAATGTTCTGATACCAACGTTGATTGTAATATCACTATCATACTCTTCCACCAACCCTTCTTTTCCACGTCACCCATCGCATTTCGCAACCTTTTCCCTTTTTCCTTTTAAGACTTACCGCAATCGCAGATCACATTTTCATGTGGTTCCCCTTAATACTTCCCACTCCCGATGCCAATTGTGATATGGTTATCACATCCGCCTCCCAAACCGATATTGCATATCGCACTTCCATCTCTCCATAATAATTCTTCCATCACACTTTTCATTTGCGATATTATGTGCTTTAATAGAGTCCAAACACCTTTTTCACTCGTTTGAGCCTTCTTTCGTGTGTTAAGAATTCCATTAACATCTTTAGCCCTTTCCCTCCGGACTGAAATCAACACTTTTTTAATTAGAATTAAGTCATGGATAAGTTAGCTGCATGGATAGAAGGATGGTAGATAGAGCATAAGATAAGTAGTGTGTTTAGCCGATTGGCCAAGTTATGTGTCATTTAAATTAGTTTTTTTTCTGCCATTTCTTTTTAGCAAGTTAAACTAGTTTCATTTCCTATCATTTCATTTCAGAAATTTAGTTTAGTTTCTTTTCTATCATTTCCTTTCTACAATTTATTTTAGTTTCATTGAAGTGTGACAGAATTCATTGAGAACCCGTAGAGGTAGCACCCTTTCATAAAGTGTAAGAGGATGGCATGAGTATAATGCATCTGTTGTGTATATAGCAGCGTCACCTCCAAGTTTGTATGAACCCCAGGTTGATAAATTAAAGTAGGAAAGCCCGTGAAAGTTTCTTGGTGCAATACCAGGGCTCACCACTTTTTGGTGTCGTTGCTGGGGAGGTGTCTAGTAGATGCTTTGATTTATTTTAGCATTATTTTTGACTTCCCTTTTTCATGTTGTTTCCAAAATATTGAAAAATACAAAAAAATCTGATTTTCATGCCCCATAGGCGTAGGGATACTCAGATTTAAAAAAAATAATTATTTCCCCAATACCAACCCCCCCCGGCCAACTTGACCACATGGTGCAGTAAGAGCCACATCACCATACACTTTTGAAGGTAGAAGATATAGATGGATATGATGGCAATTAAGAAGATCTTATTGGGTTTCCATTCAATATATGGACATCAGTGTAGATATGAAGAACATTCCTCCATCTTTCCTTCCCAATTTCCATGGTATGAAGACAGAGGATCTGGAAAAAATTCTCTTCGTATTTGAGATACTTTTTATATCTCATGGATACTTATCACACAGTCAAAATTGAGATTGTTTTGTGCAACATTGAAGGATAAATCTCTTAAAGGGTTCATGATTCTAGCTACTAATTCAATAAGATCATGGAATGATATGCAAGAGATATTCCTAGGAAAATATAAAAACGATGATCTTAAAGAATAAATTTTTAGAATGAATAAAAAAGAGGATGAGATCCTTGAGAATCTCATAGATATGTTCATGTTTAATGTTAAGAGGGAAAAATTGCATCATTTAGGATTTGACACACTAAAAATCCTCTTAGAAAAATTAGGGTTGAGTGGATTGATGTCCTTAATCTCATGATTCGAGGAGATGTATACGAATTGTCATTTGAAGAAATTTGTGAAACATGCAAGCACATATCAAGAGGAAGTGAAAGAGTAAGTAAATATGCCTCAACATTGGTAAGGCCAGATGAACTTGGAAATTTTCTTGACAACTTTAAAACATAAATTCTTAGCAATCTAAGTGAACAAGTAGAGATGTTAATAATGCAAAATGAGCAAGACAAAGATGCTAATATTTTTGTTATCCATGCAGAATCATATTATACTAAATGTTGTCCATCATTCCCCAGGTTTTAAGAATTTTACCAAGAAGACAATCGAGCAAGGCGGTCACTAAAGAAGCTATGTTATGTAGCTCCAAGGATACCATGGCAGCCTAGTCAACTTGATATGATGCAAGGGCCCACTTCACAATTTCAAGCTTATTCACATCCATCTCAAACTTATTTGGAGACACTCCCTCCTTGGCAACCTCGGCCATCTCAACCCCAAAACCAATCGTGGCAACATGGTTAGCAAGGACCTTATTGGGAAAATCCACAATATCCAAAATATCTCCCTCAATATCCTCCATACCCAACTCCATGCTATCCCTACCATTCACCTCCACCACAACCACAACCTCAACCATTTCCATATCATATATACACCCCCACTCAACTACCTGT
Source organism: Pinus albicaulis (assembly GCA_034641835.2). Taxonomy (NCBI): domain Eukaryota; kingdom Viridiplantae; phylum Streptophyta; class Pinopsida; order Pinales; family Pinaceae; genus Pinus; species Pinus albicaulis. The sequence continues at coordinate 286,742,887 of CM076570.1, read as the reverse complement.
ACCACCATTTCCAAACCCATAAAATGAAGTATCTCAGCTCACGTAAATTGTTGAGGTACAACAATTCCAAATATCTCCTCTTTATCTAGATGGTATTCATCTTAGTTCATGAAAGGTATTGCAAAGAAAATATTTTGTTAATGTCATTGAAGGAAAAAATCAAGAAGAAGTAGAAGATCCAAATGAGGAATCAAAACATCAAGGGCTGCACTTGATGAAGAGTCGACATCAGAATCAGATGTTGAGAAAGTTTTTTCATTTTTATCAGCATTTCCTCCATGTGTTCAAGAGAAAAATCAGCAAAAAGAGGAATATTTGAATGTCATAATAGAATAGGACATCCAAGGTGATCCAAATCAGAAAGTGGACTGGGGACATCACAAATATATTGACATATGGTTCGAAACAGTCATTAAGTTTCAACAACACACTCTTCTCCAACAACACCTAATACAATCCTAGTTAAAGCAATTTATCTACTATATTGAGGTACATGTGAGAGCATGTATTCCAAGTGTGCACCTGATTTTATCTATCATATTGATGTGTACATGGCTCCATTGGAAGTATTCCTATACCTGAAAAGGGGTTTTTCTTTTTTTTTAAGTAGAGTAGGAAAGTGAAAAAGAAAAAAAATGAGGGAAGAAGAATAAAATCTCAGGTGAAAACCTCTTTTGAGGCATATAATATTTTCCCACTAATTGAAAACCTCCATGAGGTAGTCATTGGGTTAAAAAATAAAATAAAATATCCTAGTTGAAAACCTCCTTTGAGGCGCCTAGCAAAACCTACTAGTGGAAAATCTCATTGAGGCAGCTAGTAGGCCTTAGTAATGAAAAATAAAAATAAAAATAAAAAAATAATTTCACTTCTCCATATATCTCTCTCTAATGAATGCAGGTGCTCTCCAACATTTGCAAGTAGAAAAAACAACAACTTGGAACAAAAATAAAATTTAGTCAACACCCCGGCTAAATGTAGTCAAATTTGGACTTCCTCCTCGTGTGCTCAGAAGCTCCAAAAGGACTTCAAGCAGATTATCACATGCAGCTTCAGACCAGCTTAAAAACCACTGAAGTCAACTTTAGCATCCATATCACCAGCTTCAATATCACCTACAAAAACAAATAAATGGTAAGGCTCAGATATGCAATCATCTAAACCTTTCTTCAAATCTATTTTAGCTTAAGAAAACATTAAAAAGTATGAGAAAGAAATTTATTTACAACCAAAATCAGTAGCCAGGAAACCTTAGCCTTATCTAGCAACTAGCCTCACTTTTTCCATCAGGAAGAGGAATAAGAAAAAAGAAAAAATGACTTGAGCAAGCAGGTAGTAAGCAGTTCATGTAATGGAAGACAAGGAGTGCCAAAGGGCTAACCAAGGGTGAACTAAGTTCACAGAAAAACAATTGAGTTTATTCTGCATGCAATTAAAAAAAAATGAAAAAAAATAGAAAGAAACAAAAGAAAAGAAAATAAAAGATAAGATAAAAGGTGGACCCACCAGCCCTTGGCATGCAAAATACAAATTTTCTTAAGGCATATGAGAACCTCCATGCAACACCAATAAGAAGAAATGCAAGAAGAATAACATGAGGAGTAGTGCATGGGCCAATAAATAGAAAACGAAATAAGCTAGCGTGCAAGAAGAACCAGAAGGTAAGGAGGATGGATAGGTTTCTCAGAGGATGAGAAACAGTTTCAATAGGGGGGTGATGATGGGCCTCTAAATTAGACATAAGATAAGGACCATTTAACCTTCCTTATGCACATAAAAGATATATTAAATCTCCCCTTATACACTTAATAATGTTTTATTATGATTTAATATTTTCTTAGGAAGGTTTAAAGGTAATTTCATATTTGTGCCTAATATTGGTTATTTTTGTAGAATATTGTGAGAATATCTTGTCAGATTATGCACATTTGGAGAAGGAGATAATTTAGGGACTTGCTCCCTGCCACTGGAAGATCAATATTGAAGAATAAATTAGCACAATATCAGGAAATTATTGAGAAAGGTTGGAGCGATTCAAGGGGTTTTTCCACCCTCATTAGCTATAAAAGGCAGCCAAGCAAACTGAAGATGATGTGAACTCAATCTATGGTTTACTTGGAGTCAATGTGGACTCAATCACTATTTTCTAGGGAGATGTTGGTAGCTGCTCTTGAAGATAAATAAAACCGATCAAGAGCTAATTAGGGTCAATTCTGGTTGATTTTATGATCTGTTCGATGCTAGTCAATTCCATTTTCATTCCATTCCATCTGATGTCATTATTTTCCATTCTATTAGGCATTTTCTGTTTAAGACCTCCAAGATGTCATAATACCATATTTTTGTAATGCAATGAGTAGTCAAATATTGTTTTAATTATTTATTTTCAGGGAGAGAGGCTCGTGAGTTAGGGCCCAATCCATGTGCCTCAGTTTCTTCGATGTTTCATTCTTTCCTTTCTATCATGGTTCTTCGATGTTTCATTCTTTCCTTTCTATCATTTAGCTATTTTTTTTTTTTTTAATTTTCTATTATTTAGTTAGTTCTGCTTCTAATAGTTTCATTGTTTTTTAGTTTTTCCTTTCACTTTGTTGTTTTAGTTCTTCATTTTTTTATGAGAGTAATAGAGTAGAGAAAAAAATCCAAAAGTTGTGGTCAAGGATTCCCCTCTCATCTCTGTCAATAGAGTTCGAGCAGGGTTAACCTCCCCACAGGCCAAATTTTTTTATTTTTGTTCACCGTTTTTATCACGCATTTTTTATGTTTTCATGCATGAATCAAGAGGTTTCATTGCAGGAATAAGTATCAATAGCCCCATAAAATTTCATCAAGTCATCCCGCTTAATTTTCTATCTTTGTTTTCATGCCTAAACATTGTTGCTACACCTTCTATTCCCTCCTTATCCTCTCCTTAACAACTTTCACATCCTCTTTATTCACAAAAACCATTAAAAGTTTGACCTCCACCTTTCGCCTAGAAACTCCCACTTATCAAAACTTTGCATCTCGTATGATCTCTTCTCTCCTTTATTTTTTGTTTTGCAGATCTTTTGTGATTTTCCTTTTTACCTTACCTTTGTTGATTATTAATGAAAATAGTCGAAAATCCTTTAGAAATCAACCTTACTCTTTTCCCTTTAATACTTACCGCAATTCATTTTCACAATCGTATTTTTCAATCTTCACCCACTTTGTTAACACTTACCGCTTCCAAACACTAATTGCAATATCCTTTCGCAACTTACCTTTGCTACTTATTATCAAAGACCTCATAAAAAATATACCCTGATCCTCTTTCCTTTAAGACGTACCGCAATCGCAAATCGCATTTTCCTTTTGGTTCCCATTAACACTTACCACTCCAAATGTTGATTGTGATAATTCTCCATACTCCTCCACATCACAAATCACAAATTGGATTTTTCATTTGGTTCCCATTAACACTTACAACTCCAAATGCCAATTGCAATAATTCTCTGTACTCCGCCACATCACAAATCACAAATCACAATTTTCATTTAGTTCCTGTTAACACTTAGCGATCCAAACATTGATTGCGATAATTATCTGTACTCCACCACATCGCAAATTTCAAATCGCATTTTTCATTTGGTTATTGTAAAACGTTCCGATACCAATGCTGATTATGATATAATTTTTGTACTTTGCCACTGACCCTCCTTTGCCATGTCATCCATCACATTTCGTAACCTTTTCCCTTTTTCCTTTTAAGACATACCGCAATCTCAAATCACATTTTCATGTGGTTCCCGATAATACTTCCTACTCCTGACACTGATTGCGATATTGTTATTATATCCACCTCCCAAACCGATATCGCATATCGCATATCACACTTTCATCCCTCCATTGCAACTCTGCCATCACACTTTTCATTTGTGATATTATGCACTTTAATAAAGTTCATACAACTTTTTCACTCCTTTGAGCCTTGTTTTGTGTGTTAAGCCTTCCATTAGCATCTTTAGCCCTTTCCCCCCAGACTAAAATCAACACTTTTTCAATAAGAAATAAGTCATGGATAACTTAGCTGCATGGATAGAAGCATGGTAGATAGAGCATAAGATAAGTAGGGTGTGTTTAACAGATTGGCCAAGTTAAGTTTGATTTAAATTAGTTTCTTTTCTCCCATTTCTTTTCAGTAAGTTAAATTACTTTCCTTTCTTGTCATTTCTTTTCAGAAATTTAGATTAGTTTCCTTTTTGTCATTTCCTTTCTGTAGTTTATTTTAGTTTCATTGAAGTGTGACAGACTCCACTGAGAACCCCTAGAAGTAGCACCCTTTTGTAGATCAGAAGAGGATGACATAAGTAGAATGCATCTGATATGTATATAGCACTGTCACCTCCGAGTTTTGTATGAACCCCGGGTTGATAAAGTAAAGTAGGGAAACCCCTAGAAGTTGTAGCACTCTTGGTGCAATACCAGGACTCACCATATACATATTTGGATTTGTTTGTTGAGTTAGTCACGGGTCTGTTACATTAACGATCATTTATTTGATTAAATGCATTATAAAATTGATTTCCATGGGAAGGGAAGTGATTGGAAAAGGGAATATGAGATGATGCGATGGGACTGGCGGGCACAACAGATAGGTGAGTATTTTAATAATGGCCGAGAAAGTAGTTTTTTGTTTTGGGGGGGAGGGGGGGCGTGCTTGAAGTGGTAAGTTGTATGAGAGGATGGGGGTGTGAAACACAAGGAAGGTGCCCTGTCTCCATGGGCCTACAACTTTAAAATAAAAAATCGGACACCCGCCCCCCCCCCCCCCCCCAATTAGTGGTAAAGCTCAGATGGGGGGGGGGGGGGGGGGGGGGCGAAACTGGATGTGGACCATTGATTTGTAAGTAGAGGATGATGATGGTCAGATAGGTTTGGGACATTTAAATTGGAATGATTTGATGGGTTGTCGGATAGCATCATGCCTTAGTCAAGTTAAAACTTAGGATATATGGTTGATGTGCCAATATTTTTCATTTATGCACCCAAATGCATAGAGTGAGGATAAAATAATAATATCACTTTTTCCTTTTATATGCATAGATATAATTGAAAATCAATATTTAGGATAACCATTCTAATCCTTTCTAAAGCTCCAAAAGCACTTCTACATACCCATTTAATTTGATTTATTTTTCTAAGCTAATATTTTTTCCTCTTTCTTCTTAGGGTGCATTTAGGCTAGCAAACCCACATCATTTTTTTTATGCAAAATTCTAATCTACTCTATCACTTATTTCTCCTATTGATTCATATTAAGTTGTTCAGTCAATTTCATTTTCTACCTAACTACTCACTTACCAAGATTAAATGGTTTTTCAAATGTTTATTCACTAACCTAATTAACAAAAATTCAGAATTTTTCAATCAATTTTAAACTATATGATTTGAAAAAAATTCAAGTCATTGTGGCATTTTGAACAAGATGCACACAATATTATTTAATGATGATATAAAGAAAACAAATCTATCAATAGTGGAATTTGAATTTGCAGCACTTTCAGTGTTAATTATATTTTTTCATTTTTAGGATTCTTATTTTCTTTTTATTCTTTTCAAAATTTTCTTTCTTTTTCATATACCCTCTTTTCATTTTCCTTTGTATATACTTTTTTTTTGGAAATCATTTGCATGGTGAAAATTATTTATAATGTGAGATTACTAAAACAAAATACACAATCACCTTCAGATCCTATAATTTATAGGACCCTAACAATGGCTTCAGCTTGGGACAACACTTCTCCATGTGAAGTGTAAAGAACTCATGATCAATAGCCTTGAGAATCTTCATTTCAACAATTTCTATATCTCATTTATTTTGTTGTTAAATACTTATTGTAGCATATCAATAAAATCTTAGGGCCTTCTTTGCGAGCTTCAGCTCCACTTAATAAGTTACACAATTAAAACAATGAAGAGTATGATATTTACAATGATGTAAGAAATACTCGTATGCTAAGGAAAGTAGTGTTTTAACATTAGTGTGACTGACACAACCACCATGTATTTCAACTCCATCTATATCTTTGAGAAAGAATGCATTGTGTGCTCTAAAATCATAAATGATGTAAGGTCCCTTCCAAAGGTTTTCAAACTTCCCACGTTTTCCTTTGTCTTCTCTTCTGGAATCCCACTTCAAAACTGTATCACCCAATTTAAAATCACCAGCTTTAGTTATCCTATCAAATTTTTTTTTGACATTCTCTTGATTGAGTTGAGTATTATTGTAGACTTATTCCCTTGATTTTTGCATCTGGATAGTCTGATTGACCCTCCTATGTGTTTCATTTGGCTTCACCTGTAATTATAGAATTATCTTCATCATTGGAACAACCAAATAATATGGAAAAACAACATCCTTCCCATAAACCAATTAGTATGGTGACATGCCAGTTTTCTTCTATGTAGTTAATCTGTCAGCCCAAAGTGCATTAATTATTTTGTCATGCCTTGAATTTTTGTTGTGGGCGGACACATGAAGCTGGGTTACACTTTTGTGAGAATCGGGGGCCGAAAACTTTTTTCGGCAATAGTTCGGCCGAAAATTTTATAAAGTTCAACCGAACTATTTAATAGTTCAGCCGAACTTTCTTAGAAAGTTCGGTCAAACTCGTGATTTCGTTTAGATTGACGACACACTGATGGTGTGGGAAAACATAATTTTTGTCAGAGATGGGAAAACTGAAAACAAAAGTTCGGCTGAACTTCCAAAAAAAATTCAGCCGAACTTTGAGTTCGGTCGAACTTTTACTTTTAAAATAGCTCGATCGAACTAGTTTCTATAAATAAATCGCCCGCAAAGTTGATTTGTTTACCGGTCTCTTTGTTTGCGCATATTTTTGTCACTGCTGTTGCAAGTCTGTTTGTTCGCGAGTTTTCACTTCTCCCGTCCACGTTGTTGGTCTACTCCAGGTCTGTTTGTTTGCACGTTTTTGCTCCTCCCATCCACCCTGTTGGTCTATTGTAATACGAGATATGGGCAATAAAAATGGTGCATAGTTCTTTTATAGTGGAAAATATTGTTTTAAATGGTTCTTTTTCTGGTTTTAGTCGAAAATATGTCGATTCTTTGCTTTTCTGGTTTTAAGTCTTTGATCATTATAATAATTTGTATATTGTTGATTTATTGTTGATTTGTTAATTTTTCTCTATGTTTCTGAATGCCTACTATAACAGACCTCAGACGTCCTTGTAAGTCCCAACCCAGAAAGACAATGCTCTGTTTTTTTCCCCTATGTCTTAGCTGGTAGATTTTAAGATGACTTAAAGCACATAGAACAAAAAAATGTTTTATTTACATTTCGACCCCTACTGGATCATACTACATTTTTCATTTAACCCAAGAAAAAAAAAGAAAAAAAAACATCTCCTAGTTTTTTTTTTTTTCAGATTTCTATGCTGATCATGGACTCTTGTAGCTCACTGCTCATAAATATAAATTCGCCTCTTCTACCAAGGTCTTATAAACAGTAGTATTTTCATTGATTTTATTTTCAAATGGTATTTTATCGAAAATTACAGTGTCCCATGAGTTGTGAATCTCTTTTTTGCTAATAATTGATGAATTTTTCCAGTTCTCGTGCAAATTACTTTGGGTTGGTTTTCCCTCTTTTGGATAATCTTGGCAGCAATATTATTTCACGTGTGTTGCAGCATGGATGTACCAAGTTTTCAGGTCTGGTGGCCCTCGTGGATGTACTCAAGGTCAATAATGAATGACACTGTCCGTCCAATGTTTTGAGATGATTGTATTCTTTTCTAGAAGAATTGTAATTGTATTATTTATGCTTGTTACATAAGTTTCCAATCACTCAATTTTTTTGGATGGATGTAGTGCTACAGTGCCTGGTGAGCAATTGTTCTTGGATGTAGCATGATGTACCCCCTCCTCCACGAAGATGATCCATGCCAGTCATAGTGCCGATACCTTGAACAATGGGGCGTCTGCCTAACTACCGGCCTTGTCCTGCCAAGCTTCTCTTCCGTGCACTGTGGTTGGGATTGGGAACTATACCAGGCTCGGAATAAAGAATAATGCTCCATTTCTTGAACCCAATGAATACTGAAGCTGGTAAAACAGTGGCTACTGAAGCATAAACTACTTGTTGTTCTTTCTCTGTGAGTATAGCATGATGAGCCTAAGTATTTAGATTCTCTTCGAACTTAAGACATGAATGAATGGATTGTAGTAGTGGCTTCTGACCATTACAATTTCTTATGTAACTGTTTAAGATAAATATGAGTCATACTTTTCATGATGATCCTCAAGTCTTACACACAGTAATGTTTTCACTGCTTTTATTTTCAAATGGTATTTTATCGAAAATTACAGCGTCCCATGAGTCGTGAATCTCTTTTCTGCTAATAATTCATGAATTTTTCTAGTTCTTGTGCAAAGTACTTTGGGTTGGTTTTCCCTCTTTTGGATAATCTTCGCAGCAGTATTATTTCACGTGTGTTGTAGCATGGATCTACCAAGTTTTCAGCTCTGGTGGCCCTCGTGGCTTCTGACCATTACAATTTCTTATGTAACTGTCTAAGATTTATGAGTCATATTTTGCAGGATGATCCTCAAGTCTTACACAAAGTAGTGTTTTCACTTCATTTATTTTCAAATGGTATTTTACCAAAAATTACAATGTCCCATGAGTCATGAATCTCTTTTCTGCTAATAATTCATGAATTTTTCTAGTTCTTGTGCAAATTACTTTGGGCTAGTTTTCCCTCTTTTGGATAATCTTGGCAGCAGTATTATTTAACGTGTGTTGCAGCACAGATGTACCAAGTTTTTAGCTCTGGTGGCCCTTGTGGCTTCTGACCATTAAAATTTCTTGTGTAACTGTCTAAGATTTATGAGTCATATTTTGCACGATGATCCTCAAGTCTTACACACAGTAGTGTTTTCACTGCTTTTATTTTAAAATGGTATTTTACCGAAAATTACAGTGTCCCATGAGTCATCAATCTCTTTTCTGCTAATAATTCATGAATTTTTCCAGTTCTCGTGCAAATTATGTTGGGCTAGTTTTCCCTCTTTTGGATAATCTTGGCAACAGTATTATTTCACGTGTGTTGCGGCACGGATGTACCAAGTTTTCAGGTCTGGTGGCCCTTGTGGCTTCTGACCATTACAATTTCTTGTGTAGCTTTCTAAGATTTATGAGTCATATTTTGCACGATGATCCTCAATGGACTATAACATTTTCTTTAGTCCATGTACGTTCTCTGTTTACATTTCCATTTTTGTTCGCTTTCAAACCATCTATACAAATTTTCATTTGTTTCAATAGGAATTAACATATTGAAATATTAATTGTATTTATGTCTTGTGTGCTAAGGAAGGGAGGTCGTGAACCTTATGGGAAGAGATATTATTTGTTAAGTTAGGAGGGCTACTTTTTATGAGATAGAATTAATTTAAAATGCTTCTTAATATTATGTAACTTTCGAACCATAATTACAAATTTATTCATTTTTTTACTTATCATTTAGTTGCTAAAAGTTGAAGAATTTATGTTGGTAAATAATTAATTAGGTCTATTTAAATCATTTACCACTTTTGGGTTTTTCGTTTTCGTGGTTTCATTCATAATTTCACTTTCTTTCACTGTCAATCTCAATTTTTCACACCACATGTGCACAGTCAAAGGACCTAAGGTCTTTCCCATACCAAATTATGTTCTTAAACATTTTTTCTTGGTGATATGGGTGATTTAGAAATGATTGGGAGAGCGAAATTCCTCATTTAATACACAATATGTTTGGTTCATGCCACTAAGACAATAATTTTAAATTCAATAGACTTTTAATATAAACAACTAAATCTTGCAAAAAAGGAATAAAACAATTTATGTTAGGGTTGTGGATTTAGGCATTGAAACAACACACCATGATATTTCAAATTTAAAAATAATGGTTTGAGTCCTAGGTAGCTTAGAATCCTATCTAGAGGTTTGTTTTCAAAATAAGGATGCACTCCCATTTGATTCTCATGATTAGGTTGTAATCATGAGGCTCTCGCTCAAGAGTGGACCTTCCCAAAATCTTGTGACGTCTTGTCACAAACAAAACCATCAAATTGAAAAACACGTCATGCAATAAACATAGCTCACTAACATATCATTTTTCTCCTTTAAAGAAAAAAATTCACATCATGTGAATATATCCATGTACTCTTACATATTGGTGTACAAAACCATCAACCAAACACAAGTCGACAAAACATGGCTCTTCAAACAACTCACTCTCAAGTCAAATAATAGCATGTACAAATTTCCATATCTGTTGCATCTAAGTGTGTCAACATAACTCTACTTTCAACATCTTGCTTCATGCAACATGCACCATACTTTGAATTTTCAAAGAAATTCATTAAACATCAAAACACATGCAAGGGCTTAATTGGATAAGAAATCTAACCATCCCTTACCAAACCATTTCAATGGCGCTTCTTTCAGCTACACTTTATCATCATGTGAATCATCTTGACCCTCATCGATTATGGAATCCTCTTTTCCATTCTTGTCAATATCTCTTTCCACCTTCTTCAAATGTTGTGGATGACTTTTTGGATACAAATTCCAACACTTGTCTACAAGGTGACCTTTCTTATGGCAATGAGTGCAAAACAATTGCATCTTATTTTCAACATCATTTTCCTTGTCCAATGGGCCTTGAATTTTTGCCTCATTTATTTAGAAAGTTTCATGTGCATGGATATCTTCTTCCAACATCTATAAACATTATGATTATTCAAACAAAAAAAGGAACATGCAAACTTTTCCAAATCTTATGTGAATATTTACCATGTTTATCATAATCAAAATCAATTTGATTAAAGTCAGATTTATACCTTGAACATTCACCTTTGCCATCTTCTTGAGGAGGTGAATTTGATGATGTAGTGGCTCTCCTCAGAATACTAGCAATGAATTAAATGACTTTAGAGCTTTCAACATCATCTTCTTTTACATTCTCATTAGCTGCATGATTATTAACATCTTCTTGCAAAGTGGGTGTCATACTTTTCCATTTATCATGAAAACAAACTTCACAAGCTTGAGATAATGAACACGAAATGAAATTCCTTCTTGGAACAGCTTCATGTGCCTCCTTGGCTTTGGAGCATTCTCGATCATGTTTTCCATAACCAAGACCCAAATAATTAGGCCTTTCCTCAACAAAATTTGGCTCAACTATGCCTTGTACATGTTTTCCTTTAACCCTTTACTTTCATAGCCCATTTTAATTAAAAATTTGGACCTTATTCCTCTAGTGTGTCTCTCAAAAGCACGTACACATTCACTTTGAGAGGAAATTGAAGACAAAATTGAATTGCATACCTCTTTTTCATTCACATACTTGGCTAAGGCTTCCTTTGGATCATAGAGTTGAATCTCCATGTCATGCATCCTTGCCTGGTTTTCATTTGCAATATGGAGTTGACTCTATCTCATGCATATTTTCAATAATTTCTTGCTTCTCCTCATTCTTGGAAATCAACTTCTCTTGAAGGATAATGTTCTCCCTATTATCTTCATACATCTCTTACACCATATCATTCATGATGTAGAGATTCTGCAACATCTCTTTATCAAATATTTTTGCTAAGGAAGATTGATTAAAAGAGATACTCGATGAAGCTTCCATCACACTTGTAATGCATAAAAAGCTTCTTTGTCATGATTTTAGAACTGAGCTCTCAATATTGAATTTGTATTCACACACAAAATTGCACACAACTAAACTCTCCTTGCATAAATAAAAAAACCAATAGCTAATTCTTCTAGATAAACTTGACTAAAATGAGCTAAATTGTACTTTGATACCAACTTGATTTGAATACATGGACAGACTAGTTTTGTTGTGCTATCTCCCTCATCAGTTAAATAAAAATGTGTAAATAGGATCGTCTAAAGTTAGCCAATTGGGAAGGGGTTTATGTGTCAAGCTTTAAGTGTATTTTGTGAGAAATTTATGAGTTAATTAGCTTTTAAAAACTCATGTGTACAACAAATAAAATGAAAAATTTTTATTTTGGAATTTTTTTTCCCTCAATCCAAGTTTTTATCATTGGACATGTAAGAGGAAGAAAGAGGGAATTCACTTTTCAAATTCTAGACCTTGTCTAAATCAAAATAAACTAGAGGTTCAATTTTCAAATACATTCACTTATTTGGAAAAGTTATAGCTACCAAAAGTCCATATGCTTATCTACCTCCCAAGAAATCCATTTATTACACCACTGGTTAGTTTTTTGTCTTCCTATATTCTTTATCAACCTCTTCTAGTGATTCTTGAAATGTGGATACTTAAATCCTTCCTAAAAATTTGAGCTCTAAAACGAGAAGACATACAAGGTCATTTTATGTCATCCCTCTAACCAATTATAAAAACCAAGTGAATATTTCTACATATTGATTTTTGTCCCATAAACTGTACAATATAGGTTATTTTTTTCATTTAGCTTATTTAAATATTGTTAGCACACATTTGTTCAATGGTCTAATGAAATTTCATTGATAAAGGCATGATTATGCCAATCCATGTTGCATATTTCCATTAACAATGTTTACTTAAATGCAAAACAATGTTGTCCCTGCTTTTATGTTAATTTGAGTTTGCTTTTAGTGCTGAAATTGGAATATATGATATTAATTTATGACTTGAAATTATAGCTGCTGAGATACTATTCTTTTTCTCTACTATATTGTTATTTCTAGTCCTCTAGGTGCTTTCTTCATATTTTTTTTTTTTACTAATTGAAGGGATTCGTAATTCTATATTTTACCATACTGCTTGCTAGTTCCATGTAGATTTAATTGACATATAATAGGTGGTTTCTATTTTTTGGATTTCTGTAAAGTTTTTGGCACATCATATTGAATTTCTATAATGTGTAGCTCCCTAACATTTAGATAGAACCTTCATTGAAAAATGTGAGGGGGGTTTCAAATTCACATTGGATAACACCCTCCTCTGGGATAAACAAGTTTAACAAACACAATAACAGAGAAACAATTAGTGATGTCACCAAAAGATGTAGCCTCTTCAAGGTATCATATCCTCTCATCAAAGTCAAGAATCTATTCACCAAAAACTTCCTATGGAAATGATGGTTTAAGAAACAAAACCAGACAAAAACCTTCAGTGAGAACAAAAAAATCTAAAACCTCTTCAAGGTCTTCAATCTGATCATAAATTTAAATTGTGTCTTGATCAATTCCAACAACAAAGAAACATTAAGTGACAACACCAAAATCTACAACTTCTTCAACATCTTCTAAAGCATCTTCAAAGTCAATATTGTGTGCATCAAATTCCTCAGCAAGGTCATCAATGGAGTCATCAAAACTACTATTTCAAACTTCAATGCCAAAAATAAGTCAAAAGAATTCAATTTCTCCTCCAAAACCTTCTTCTCTGAGCAAAGATAGCATCATGTCATCGAGAAATTTAGTAATTCCACAAGGAAATTCTATCAAAGTTAAAACAAATCTTTTTCATCTATATTTAATGCCTACTTTTTGAGGTGGAACACCTCCAAATTTAAGGACCACAATGCCATAAAATACAACTTTACCTAATAGGTGGAGACCTAGAACCCCCAACTTTGTGTGACATGTACAACTGAAGATCCTATGGTAAGAAGTGTGAGAAGAGAGTCATGGTCACTGAGTTGAGCAAGAGAAATAGTTTGGTATGACAACCTTACTTGTGATATTTCTAGCTATCAGACTACCAAAATACATGGTAATGGCATTCAAAATGTGAAAATTCCCATTTCACTTGGAAATAAGATGGTAGAGAAAGGTATAGATGAAAGGAGATATCTATCTATGGTAAAGAAATCAAATAGTTCCATCAATTCCACCTTGCAACTCTAAGAGACATTGAATTAAATTTCATCTCAAGACAGGGCTTTGGGAGGACACTCTCAAAGCCAACCTTCATTATGGCTTTGAAACACATGGTAAGTATTGACTCAGCAACCTTATTTGCATAATTTTTTCTAGCATGGACCTTAATGTCATAGCCTTATTTTTCCTAAAATGAATGCAAATTTCCTTGCAATTTGGCTTGCAACATTCATAATTCATGCTCATCGAACATGATTGTGTTGCAATTGTGATAACATCTGATGTATGCAGAAGCTTTAATAAAAAATGAGCGAAAATGACATTTTTGCTCTATTTTTTTCAATATTTAAGGAAAATTAGACCAAGTGGCTTCCAACCTCATATGACCATCATGCCAAACTCATCTCAGGATATTTTCCAAGTAAGATCCACCAAAATCAAGAAATCTAGTATACATGACTCTCCAATTTCAATTAGCAGCAATGACAGTTCTAAGTATGGTGCAAACATTGGTCCAGATCCTCAATGGGGCATGTTTGATGACAATAATTTGGGCAGTGAGAGAGGGAGATGGTAGGAGAAAAAATTCAAGGAATCCATGAGAAATTGAAAAATATATAACTAATAAGGTTTTGAATAGGATCAAACTAAAATTCCACAAGACAGGAAATAATTTGTGCTGGATTGAGTTGCTACCCAGATAATAGATGACATCTGGCATAGTACTGTACACATTTTGTGCTTAACATCATGAATATTTCTAGTAATGGGTAGTTAGTGTGCATCAATTTCAGTGTTGAATCATCATGAGGATCATGACATCATGTCCTACCATAGCTTTTTTCCTATTCATTTCTATAGTTCTAATGCGATGGATGTTCTATGGAAGAATGTTTGAACATGATGAATCCTAGTTTCAATGTTGAAAGTTTTTTTTCTATTTCATTTTCAATATAAAATGATTCCTTTAACTATCAATAAAATATATTACATGTTAGTAATGTCACGAAAAATGGTTCCCAGTTGAGAAGTCTCAACGATTGAAAAAAGTCATGTGAAAATCCCTTGTATCTATAAAAAGTTGCTCAACAACATAAAGCCTATTAAAATTGACACATGGACATAAATTTTAGAAGCAAAATTTCTTTAAATCTGCTTGAAATAAGAGGGGGAAAAACCAAAATTCTTTCCATAAAGGCACAAAATCAGTTTTCATAGATTTCCAAACAATTCACTAACTATCATGATGAAACTTGCAATTAAAGGGGTACCTTATTTGTCATTAGGAATGGACCACAACCATTATTATTTCCCTTAAAAATTGTGATAATTTAAATTCAAACATCATTAACATGATAAAAATATTTGGTTGGCTTCTTATTCTTTGAAATAATGAGGAAAATTGTTAACAACTTATCAATCTAGGGTAGTGGTGGAGGACTACATGGACTAGCTACGGTGATTCTCACCTTTGGCAATCAAAATTAGATTCATGACTTGGCCTTCTACTAGAATTTTGTGATTCCATAGAGAAAGCAGCTCGGGAGTATGAGAACCAATAAATTTTTTCCTGATCATAGTCCAAAGAGATCCCCTAAATATTCCTGCAATTGGAATAGATATTGAACACCCTACTAACTTTTGCATTTGAAAAAAAAATTGCATATAAATAATGAAGTCTTGCATATGTAGTTTATTTGTTAAATCCGAAATAAAAATTTGACCGTCTTAGCCATTGTTAAAATCTAAACAATAATTATTTCTTCTCTTACACACTTGAGAAATAGAATTCCAGCTCTAATAATCTATTGAGGTCTATGGAAGTTAATGGCCTAAGAAACTTTGTAACCTATGAGAGAAACTTGTTAGGAAATGGGTGAAGTTGGCATTACACACCTAATTGGATAACCTCGAGGAGAAAACATTTCTCCCACTTTATTTGTTGGCATAACCTAGTAAGTGTTATTCACTGGCATGTATTTTGTAAAGGCCTTGACCTAGTTCCAATTCAACTCCATCCACCAGGTTGTAGAGGATTCCAAGCCTAATTTCATGAAAAGTAAGTTGGGGATGATCACGTTGACCTGCTTGATGACATGTCTATGAATATTAACTACCTTCAACTATTTTTCTGCATATGGAAAGATACAAATTCCCATGTCTGAGCATGAAAACGTTCTTTGATATTGTTAATGCCTCTAGTGTTTACTTCTAAAATTTCTATAGGCAGAGTCTGTAAAGGGCCAGGTAGCCTCTAGATCTCATATTTTATGGAAGGTGACATATCTAGTAAATGCCCCTACAGTTAATCTCTGGAATGAATCTAAATAGAAGTTCTTCATTTTAATATCCATAAAACACAAAAAATTTAAGGTAAACTATGTACATGTGTCATTTCTCCCACAAACTAAAGTGTATAACTGGTAAATTTTATACCAAGTGTGCTCCCACCATGTAAAGCGCAATTTGGTGAACTTATCATTTTTATAATTTTTTTTTTTTCTTAAATTGAGTTTCACATATCAATTATTGCTTTGAAAGTTCTGTTCTACATAATTTGTGTACACTAAATTACAAATTGATTTTATGAAATCTATTTTGTGTAAATTTCCACCAATAGATATATATATTATGGAGGATGAATGACGAAGATCAGCCAAATCCCATATGGAGGTTCAGGGATCGGGGGATGTTCACAGTATTTAAATATAATATTAAATCTCCATACATGTGTGTACATATGGAATTTATTTTTTATTAACTTTGTGAGTTAAATTAGTTGTTAATAAGTTTCATTTTTTAATTTTTAGGAGGTAAGAGGAGAAGGGTTTCTACTCCATCCATGGAGTGTGCTCATGGTTCAGCCAGTCGTGGTATGGTTCACGCAATTTAATCAATGAATATGTATATGTATTTATATGTACACATGAATGTATTTTTCAATTGATTATAAATTCGTATTTGTTTATGAAGCTTCTCTCTCGTCTCGAGAGGTTGGTGGTGGTTCAAATCCACTTAGAGGGCCATCAATGAGTGGTAGCAGGTTGCGTGAAGGGGGTGATATTTATTCCCCCGAAGGCCAATCAACGGCTGCTGGTTCTCAGCAGGGTCATTTTGGGTCTAGTTCTCAACAGGGTCATTTTGGGTCTGGTTCTCAGCAGGGTCATGTTGGAGAAGATGCTAACCAACAACGTCAAGGTTGTCATCAATTTCAATATTTTTTTCATTAAATTTGTATAACTTTTTTTACATGTGTTTTTTCTAATATACGAAATTTTATATATATTGATGTAGAGGCCGAAAATGTTCCAACTAGTGGTCAAAATAGACGCAGGGAAAACCACTACATTCAAGAAGAAGGTTGTCTACCCAACACAACTTATCCAACCGAAATTACTAATATACCATGGGAAACAAACATGGCGCAATGCACCTTACAAAGGTGTGAAAGACTTCATACAAAATTGGAGAGAGATCTCGTGGTTTTGTCTCTACCCGTTGAGAGTCGACAAAGCCTTGAAGTAGTTACACATTCATTGGGCGAAATTGTAAATGTGTACAAAACTCTTGGGCCAACGACTGATACATTTGTAAAAGTGATGAGAAAGAGAAAGGAAACAGTAATGGGTCCAGATAAATTGGAGGATGTAAAACAAAAATTTACAAAAGATGTGGCCAAGTCAATGTTTAATTTCAAGGAAGGGCCAAAAAGAAAAATGTTGAAGGTGCAATATTTCAAGCATCCAGACATAGCTCGCTTTTTGTATGATAGACACCTTGCGGCCTATGGAAGGCTCTCATGGAACGACGAGGTTCCTGTTTATTTTGCGCAAATGTTTTATGCAAAATTTTTTTTGGGTATGAAACCCAACTACAATGACCTTCCGTCAGAATTTTTTGGCCAGGGGAAAGATCGATTATATAACCGTAAGGTCACTAAGCGAGATGTGGAGTTGCCTCGCCCTTAGCCGCCATTGGTGAGTCGACCTTTTTGGGTCGAAACTCTGCGGTCAGAGATGGATGCTACTTCTCAAATAAGTCGAGAAGCAAGGGATGTTATGATCGACAATGTTTGCAGCGGATTGGGTGGAGTCGATGTTTGTTTAAATCGACAAAGAGCACGTGAAAATGCACGTGCCAATTTTGTGTATTGTACAGATGAGGAGATTGACAACATGAATGTTGAAGATCTCCGAATATATGCAAAAAATTGTCGCAATGGTTTGCAAGACCTAATTTTTCATGAAGAAGAGGGCACCGGAATGGTATGTGTTAGTGACCTTAGGGTTTGAAATTATTTTAACATACATATACATGTGTACAATTTGTAATAAATACATGTGTATGTACATGTATACATTTATTTTTATGTACATTAATCTAACAAAAATGTATGATTATATGTTAAAACACCATTTGCAGTTCTCACACATGATGCATGACGAAAATTTTAATATCACGTTTGGGACCTCTGGTTCAAACAATGTAGATGGGTCTGACCATCAAGATATGTTGGAAAATGTTAGTGTTTTTTAAGTGATTTTAAAATAAATAATTGTGCACACATGTACATGTATGTATATATAATTTGATAAAATGTTTTAACAGATACCGATTCCGTCCGATGTTTTTGGGATGGCGGTACCTTCTTCTTCCTTGGGAGATGTACCTTCTACTTCCTTGGGAGATGAGCCACAAGTATGGACAATTTTTCACAAGTTTAAAATTTATGTTTAAAAATTATATATATATAGATATTCCACCTCAAAATGTTCCATTAAAAATTGAGGTATATATATATATATATATTGATTTATTTAAAAAATTTTGAATTTAGGTTCCTATAGAAGATTTCTTTAATCCGCAGACTCTAGCGACAGAGATAGGAACATCCACAATATTTGAACAAGTTGTCTTTAGTTCCTTTTTTTAATATTGTCGAAAATAAGTTTATATATGTACACGTGCATTTTCATTTGAAATTTTTTAATATATATATATATATATATATATTGCACAAATACTACCCACATGTTCCTATGCGTAACTTGCTCATCAATGGAAACTTTTTTTTTCTTTTTTCTAGATATATATATTCTCACTCATTTTTAAAACATCAAATTTTAATGTTCAACTACATGTGCATTGTGTATGTAGGTTTCCCATGATGCTTCACATGAGAGGGTGCAGATTGATACCCTTATAGGAAATATGATAGATCCATCTCTATTTGATGGATACGATTTGTATATTTGATTTCAAGATTTAGATGGTCTTAAAATTTGTTAAACTTGATACAGTTTGATACTTGTGAGATCTACAATTTTTGGACATATTTTATTACATTGTTAATATAATTTGTTTTGTTTCAAAAAGTTAATTTTTTGATGGTTTTAGTACTTTTGGCATGTGAATGTGAATTAATGTTGTCATCTATAAATTAATGTTGTCATCTGAACTACATTTGGCATGTTATGCAATGACATGTGTTATAATTTGTTTTGTTTTTAAAATTTAAGTTTTGGATGCTTGGAGTACATTTGCCATGTGAAGTAATGTTGTGATCTATAATTTTTTGTTAAATTAAAAGTTAAAAATTTTGGATGGTTTCAATGTACATTTGGCATGTGATATATGTTAAATGTTTTTATTGGATAGTTGAATTATAATTGGCATGGCATGTGAAGTTTTTAAAACTCAAGTTTTGGATGGTTTCAATCTACATTTTGCATGTGATATTTAATGTTTTAAATGTTTAATTTCTTTTAATGTTGCACGATATATAATCAAAAGGTTTTTAAAAATTAAGTTTTGGATGGTTTCAATCTACATTTGGAACATGTGGTATATAATGTTAAATGTTTCTATTGGATCTAGTTGAACTATAATTGGCATGGCATGTGAAGTAACGTTGCACGATATGTATAATCAAAAAAATTTTAAAACTCAAGTTTTGAATGGTTTCAATCTATATTTCGCATGTGATATTTAATGTTTTGATGTTGCACGATATATTATCAAAAAGTTTTTAAAATTTTAAAGTTTTGGATGGTTTCAATCTACATTTGGTACATGCGGTATATAATATTAAATGTTTCTATTGGATAGTTGTTCACTATAATTGGCATGGCATGTCAAGTAATGTTTGCACAAATCCCTTTTGGATGGTTGAAGTACATTTGTAATCTTAAGATTGAACAATTAATTTCATTCTAGAAGATATATATATCCAATACATGTAACATTTTTCATCAATGCACATGTATAGAAAATCTACTTTCAGTTGATACTAGAGCACGTGTTTGTACCAAAACAATTTGTACATGTGCAAAAACTTGCACAAATAACATAAGCAACTCAATTTTTAGTTGAGTACTGGAAGTTCTAAAACATATTTAATCCAAAGAGAATAAATTGCT
>CM076570.1:286358586-286722485 GCA_034641835.2 Pinus albicaulis | reverse complement strand
TAGTTCTGATCTAGCCCTTTGCCTAAACTATGCGAATCTGGTTGTTCAAAGTGCCCAATAACTTGAAGTGTTGTGTTTAGGCGTTCCGGTATAGTGTTTTAAATTTTTTAGTCCGTCTTATGTGTTTTCCCCAAAGTCTGATAGCCATTTCCCAAAGTTAGAGGGTCTTATACTTCTATGCATGGCTTGAATGTTTGTTTCTATGTATTGATTAGTTTATAGTTACATTTTGCATGATTAATGGTTTTCCCTACCATGTTTATGTTATCTATTGAACCAGTGATTCTTGAAACTCTTTGTTGTTCACAAACTTGATGTCCATTTACTCCATTTTTCCCAAAGATCCTTTCTACCTTGAATCAAATCGACCCTACAGCAGCCTTGTATCATCATCTGATAGCTTCCTTGACCTTTTTGACCCCATAGCCCAGTTGATCTGACATCTTTTTACCTATCTTACATTTTTGATCAGTTTCATCCCTCACAACCTAAAAACCAAAAAAACCAAAACTTACTTCATAACTAGCCTAATATCAGAACACCATAAGCGAACACACCGATATCTTTTACATATAATAGAGAGAGACCTCTCTGAGTCCAGGAAGGCTAGGTCCTTGGGCTCCAAAGCTTGGTTTGATGTTACACTGTCATTTGGCTTGCCAATCAGCCAAATCACGAGACCCTAACAATTTCAAGATTTAGATGGTCTTAAAATTTGTTAAACTTGATACAGTTTGATACTTGTGAGATCTAAAAATTTTGGACATATTTTATTACATTGTTAATATAATTTGTTTTATTTAATTTTTGGATGGTTTTAGTACTTTTGGCATGTGAATGTGAAGTAATGTTGTCATCTATAAATTAATGTTGTCATCTGAACTACATTTGGCATGCTATGTAATGACATGTGTTATAATTTGTTTTGTTTTTAAATTTTAAGTTTTGGATGCTTGGAGTACATTTGGCATGTGAAGTAATGTTGTGATCTATAATTTTTTGTTAAATTAAAAGTTAAAAGTTTTGGATGGTTTCAATCTACATTTCGCATGTGATATTTAATGAACTTTAAATGTCTAATGTTTTAATGTTGCACGATATATAATCAAAAGGTTTTTAAAACTTAAGTTTTGGATGGTTTCAATCTACATTTGGCACATGTGGTATATAATGTTAAATGTTTCTATTGGATCCAGTTGAACTATAATTGGCATGGCATGTGAAGTAACGTTGCACGATATATATAATCAAAAAGTTTTTAAAACTCAAGTTTGAATGCTTTCAATCTACATTTCACATGTGATATTTAATGTTTTAAATGTTTAATGTTTTAATGTTGCACGATATATTATCAAAAGTTTTTAAAATTTTAAAGTTTTGGATGGTTTCAATCTACATTTTCCACATGTGGTATATAATGTTAAATGTTTATATTGGATAGTTGTTCACTATAATTGGCATGGAATGTCAAGTAATGTTGCACAAATCCCTTTTGGATGGTTGAAGTACATTTGGAATCTTAAGATTTCTTTTGATCGCTACATGTAGTCTTGTTTGAATGAAAAAATTTCCAATAGGAAGAACATATCTTTTCAATGCAACTAACCATGTATCAATTGAGCTCTAATTGAAAAAAGAGTTTAAAAAAGTAGATATATGTACAAATTAACCCTTTAATTTTGATTGGAAATATAAGTCTAGTACATATATATGTTTTTTGAATTTGGGTCAATGTTCTTAATGCACTCAAATAGGTAGCCTTGTTGATTTAATTACATTGTGGAAACTTTTTACCAGAAAATCCAACTAGTTTTTCATAAATGCACATAGAAAAACTACTTGGAACAATTAATTGCATTCTAGAACATATATATCCAATACAAGTAACATTTTTAATCAATGCACATTGAACATATCCGACCATTGGACAAACAAATTTTGTACTAGATTTTCAATCAGGAATAGAGATGTGGGTCAAATCCCACCAAAAGTCGGAGAAGTGCTCCGAGTCTCTTGTTTGAAAGGAATTTTCGTACAAAAATATAATGCAGATGATTTATTTACATTGTGTCCATACTTTTTACCAGAAAATCCAACTATTTTTTCATCAATGCACATAGAAAAACTAGTTCCAGTTAATTGCATTCTAGAACATATATATTGAGTACGTAAATAATTTTTCATCAATGCACATAGTAAAACTAGAACAATTAATTTCATTCTAGAACACACACACACACACACACACACACACACACACACACACACACACATATATATATATATATATATCCAATACATATAACATTTTTCATCAATGCACATGTATAGAAAAGCTACTTTCAATTGATACTAGAGCACGTGCTTGTACCAAAACAATTTGTACATGTGCAAACACTTGCACAAATAACATAAGAAGCTCAATTTTTAGTTGAGTACTGGAAGTTCTAAAACATATTTAATCCAAAGAGAATAATTTTTGGACAATTCAATCAAAAAAATTCTAATGGAATTCCATCTTCAATAATCCGTTTATGATCGGATTTTGACATTTTCCATCTCTTAATTTTCGATTTTTTCTTTGATTGAACTTCTATCAACTTTATGTGTGCTACACACACCAAGTGACTATATTGACAACTTATGGAATCAGGTTCATAGTCTTCAAACTAAACAAAGTCTCCACTTTGATGATTTTGTCTGAAAAAATAACCTTTCAGTATAATAGACCCTCTGTCATATTGAAATCCGTGATCATTATAGTTTTGTAATAATTTCATTTTTCGTTCAGTGCAATGCATCAAATAATACTTCGCATTTTCATCGTTGTCAATAGGTGCAATTACAGCAAAAACATCTCCTGCACAATAAACAAACTTAACAAAATTATACATATTTAAATTTATTTCTAGATCTTTAAATCATTAGAAAGTAATTCAAATGTTACCTTCTCTAACAAGATCAGAAACTCGATCACCATCGGATGATATTGTAGTTTCCTCTGATTTCATTTCTTCAAACATTGCAACAGACATTTTTCCCTTTGTATTTAGCTCTGTATGTTTCCAATCGTTCACATACATTTTGTTTTCCCAAACGTCATTGGATTTTGTGTTGTCTATGCAAGCATCACAAAAACAAGAATATTTTCTTTTATCCAATGCAAACACATTTCTGGACAACTTTGTTTGAATTGAATGCAATTTTTGAGTCCCTTTTATTGTTTCAACATCACTTCCAATTGATCTATCTACGACTTCGATCCCAATATGCCATAAAAACCTTTATATGGAAAATTAGAAGAAGAATTTGTAAATATGATATCAAAATACAATCAAAGATAATCATTGCATGATAAATGTACAATGTTTAAAATTAGATTTCCAATATAAATTAAATTGAATGTACCTTCACACTTCCATTGATGGTTAGTCTCATGGCTTAGAGCAGCGATGCACCATTGAACAACTTCTTTAGCGTTCACAAGTCAGCTTGCAGAGTGGTTCATTTGATATCTTCGAAGTGCTCGTTTTATGCATGCTCCTGCACCGTCATGTTCTCCTTTTCCATGGCCAGTCTCAAAGAAATTCCAACAATGTTTAATGCAGTTTTTCTTATGAAGAAAACACAACCAAAAGAATGATCGTGCAAATTTGAATTGACCTGCACATCCGTCTGACCATATCCAATGTTCATTGAATGTTATTCCATGATTTTTCAAGGAATCATAAATTTTTCCAAAACAATGTTGTACAAAACATGTATCATGTGTACGATCGTCATTGATATAAAAGTGATATTCTTTAATGATATGTCAATTTTCACTCGTGCTTTCTATATGATCGACATTTTTTTCAACATGTCTATATAGCATATGGACGAGCATGGAGACTTGGTCAGAATGATACTATTCACTCTGAATTTCTTTTTGTGGAACAAATGTGTAGTTTTCTGCAAAATCAATCACTGACAAAATGGTCCCTGGTGGAAAAAATTCACGATATTTTTTGAATTGCAATTCTTGCCATCAAGCTCTATGGGAATGCTTGGTGTATTTGTAAATTTCTGCCTCAAACTTTCTCAAAAAGTCTATCAGAAAAATTTTGTCTTCTAGTAATTCAATTCTTTTAACACTATTTGCACCTTGAATCAATGTATTGATATATTAATATCTCTGCCATTTCACTTTTATGTTGGACAATGATTGATCATTTATATCAATATGATATTTGTTTTAAAATTTAGTCAAATTTCCACAATCATCGCATTTTTTACCACCAACACATTTCTTTTTGTAAAATAGTTCATTTCTTTCTCTTTCACATAGAATTTGAGATATGAAATCACGGATAGTGGAAGGAGGAGGTGAATCCTTCCATAATGTTATACCGAAATCAAGGAATGTGTCATAATATAACTCAAATTCCACATGATAACGGCAACAACAAGTGTCACGTACGGTGATAGGTTTTACATACCATGGTTTTTGTTGAACAAAAGCAATGAGTGAAACATGAATTTGACGATTCTCTTCTTTGAACTTGTTGAATAACTCTATCTGAGTGGTTTCCAAGAAATATTTTTCATGTTCTTCGTACTAATTTCGTGCTATTCTTCTTCGCATCACATGCCTTGCAGTTGGTGAAACACGCGAAATGTTTTTCCAATATTCATATATTATTTTTTTAACATTTTCTCCAAGTCTATCTTTGTATGGTTGCCTACAAATAGCTCTCCAACAAGCGAGTTCATCGTTTACATCTATTTGCAGCAGAAATTTCCGATGTTTGTGCAAATTTTTTCACGAGGTTCCCAGTGCTCATGCCATAGATGTTACCAAACAATTCTCTTGAGTACTTGATGAAACCATTGCCATCTGTATTCCTCTACGTACAATTGAAACATATTTCTCTCTAGATCTCTTAATTGACTTTATAGCACTACTCATATTTTTTATCACATCTTCCTTCATTTTTTTATCTTTTGTTGATTTTCGATTGCCTAGTAGTGTCGTAGATTCTTTTAATTTCCTTAATGATAGGAGACCTTTCAAAATTTTGAGCTTGAACTGTCACCTGCTCATTTAAGAAATATTTTTCAAAAATGCAGTTAACACGATATCGTATAGCACGGTCAAGTTTTTTATCTCCATATGTGTGAGTGTCAACATTTTCTAACATCTCATTATCGATAGTGATTTCATCTGTACATATTCGAAAAAATAGTACATATTCAATAAATAACTAAATTAATAAATATATCTATAATTTCAATAATACGTGCATGTGTTTAATATATATATATATATATATATATATATACATATATATATATATATATATATATATATATATATATATATATATATATATATATATATATATATATATATATATATATATATACATACCTTGTGATTCAATTTCTTTATTTGGATTTCTTTCAATATTTTCACCATCTTCAATCATTGGTTCAATATCTCTTTCACTTTCTCTTTCAAAATTTTGTATCTCATCATCAATGTTTGGAGGAATATCTCTATTTGTTTACATTAAACAAATATTTTTTCAAATTAGTTCATCAAATAAAAATTAAGCTTCACATTTTAAATATATCAATAGATCATAATATTTACATTTACATACCTGCTTCAATTTCTGCTTGAGGTTGAATTCCCTCTTCAATATTTGAGAGGGCTTCTAACTTCCTTTTGCGAGATTGTCTCGCCTTTTCTCTACATTCCTCAGGGTCTCTTTTTCGATCATATTTTCTCGCACAAGTCCTTCGATTTCCCATGATAATAGGGTATGAAGTTCAAAAAATTTCCTTCAAAAAATTAGACAATAACTCAATTAGAAAAAAACATCACAAAATATTTAATTTAAAAAAAAAAATCATTTTAAATTTTTTGCAAAAAATACATACTCCAATCCAAAACACTTACTTTAAAAAATTTGAGAAAAAAATGTCTTATAAAAATGAAACGAAGCTCAAAAGATTTACTTCAACTCAAAACACGTACTCTAAAAAAATGTCACTTCAAAAAATGCCTCCAACTTTTAAAAAAAAAAAGTCACTTTAAAAAATACTTCTAGAAAATGTCTTTTCGAAATTAAGCCCAACTCCATACTTTAAAAAAAAATGAAGCACAAAAAACATCCAAAAAAATGTATCACATACCTCCAAGAAATGTCCTTTGAATGTACGTCCAAGAAAATTCCTTAAGTCCAAAACAATTTTTTCCAAAATCAGGCCGCCTCCAAGAAATTTCCTCCAAGAAAATTCTTTAAACCCAAAACAATTCTTTGCAAAATCAGTCTGCTTCCAAGAAATGCTCTTAAATCCAAACTTTGAAGAAAAGTTTTTAAACCCAAACCAAGACTTTTGTAAAATCAGATGAATTAATTTTTTTTAATGATATTTACGAAGATTTTATTTGAGGATTCAACCAACCCATTAACCTGAGGGTAATAAGCTATTGAATGTACCAAAGTAATGTAGTATTTCAATCATTTTCTTAGATTTAAAGGCTGAAGCATTATGAGTAATAATTTTTTTAGGACAACCAAATCTAGAGAGGATATTGGTTTTAAGGAATTTAATGATAACAACATCAGTGGTGGATATGGAAGGTGTGGCTTCAATCTGCTTAGTAAAGTAATCAGTGGCTATGAGAATCGACTTATGCTAGGCAGAGGAAGGTGGAAGTATTTCACCAATAAAATCCATTCCCCACTGTTGGAAAGGGCTTTCAACTAATATAGGCTTTAATGGAAGAGGTAAAAGCTTTCTTTTTCCTTCAAATATCTCGCATTTATGGCATGTCTTTAATTTTTTTGTGAATATCAGGGAAAAGGGTAGGCCATTCGAAACTAGTTCTAAGGCTTTTGT
Source organism: Pinus albicaulis (assembly GCA_034641835.2). Taxonomy (NCBI): domain Eukaryota; kingdom Viridiplantae; phylum Streptophyta; class Pinopsida; order Pinales; family Pinaceae; genus Pinus; species Pinus albicaulis. The sequence goes on along the minus strand of CM076570.1, from coordinate 286,715,594 downwards.
TGGCAGCAATTTTCCAATATAGATGTCCACCACAATCACCTTCATGGAACTCTTGCATGGTTCTTTCTACTTCATCTTTCAACAAGAACTTAAGTAAAATACCACCAACATATTTATAATATAAAAAATTATCAATGATGAAAAACTTAAATACTTTTAACTTTAGATATATTTCCTTTGTTTTTGTTAGACTAGGAGGAGTGCTTAAGTTGAATAAAACATATAACAGGTCCGCATACCAGGGTGAGTTCAGAAATGCTTCATCAATATCTAGAGTCGCTTATTCCTCTTGATCATCTAATGCAGTAACAAAGTTGATATCTAATGCATTTAAATTTTACTCAACAATCAATTTGGCCTTTCCTTGTCCTTTGATTAACCTGGTGGGTTTTATTTATAGGTCATACTCAAGAATGACAGCTATCCATTTACCTTGTTTACCATCAGGTTCATTTTGGGTTAAAAGATCCTTCACCACCGAATTGGGTACATAATAAATAATATGGGAATGCAAGATATATACTCTAAAGTCTTTAATTGCTTTAATCAATGCAGAGTATTGTTTTTCCATTATTTTATACTTCAAAGATGCATCTCTTAAAGCCTTACTGAAAAATGTAATGGGTTGTTCAAATCCTTCATTATTTTTCTGCAATAAGAAAACTGCAACAATGTGTTCAGAAGAAAAAGGTAATATAATGAAATTTTTAGTAAAATATGAACTAATCAACATTGATGTTTTTTTCAATGCTTGTTTAACCAAATGAAAATATTTTCTAGCCTCAATACTCCATCTAATTTCTAAATCCCTTTTTAGCATATTTGTTATATTTCTGAGAAGATATGCAGCATTAGGAATGAATATTCTTAGGAAGTTAATCTTGCCAGTAAAAGATTGAAGCTCCTTAATGTTTATATGGTGAATGGTTTTTAATAAGGCTTCAATTCTACTAGGTTCAATCCTAATACCATCCTTTGAAATAATATCACCAAGAAGCTTTCCTTCTTCAAGGAAAAAAAATGTTTTCTTAGGATTTTAATGAAATGGAAAACCTTCTACATTTTTCAAACACTCTTTTTAGATGTAACAAATGTTCCTCATCAATTTTTCAATGGAAAGTGATGTCATCCAGATAAATGACAATAAAATGACGAATCTCATTAGCAAAGGAAATATCCATTTCTCTTTTAAATGTGGCCCCAACATTCATTAACCCAAAGGGAATCTTTACATACATGAAGGTCCCCCATGGAGTAGTGAAAGTTGTTTTATCCTGATCATCGGGATGTATAAGACCTAGTTATAACCTGAGAAACCATCTAATAAGGAAATCCTACTAGACTGTGCTACCTTTTGTAATATATGATCCATTTTTGGAAAAGGGTAGTTATATTTTGGGCAGACATTGTTAAGATTTATGAAGTCGATGCATAATATGATTTCTCTATTTTTCTTCCTAGTAGGCACTATATTAGACACCCATTTAGAGTATCTAAGAGGAACTATGATTTTAACATCATACATATTTCTAAACTCTTTCTCAATCATAGGAATCAGAACTAGATTTATTCTATGGATTTTCTATTTGAATGGCTTATGATCATCCTTGATTGGGATTTTATGCTATATGATACTAGTGTCATATGCTTTGAGATCCTCATAGCTCCAAGAAAACACATCAATGAACTCTTTGAAAAAAGCTATGTATTTTTGTTTTTGAGCAGCAGGTAGCGATTTTGAGAGTATTATCATTTTAGGTTTCTGTTCACTACCTATATTACAGTCTTCTGCATCTACCCCTGTGGGATCTATTTTTGGATTTTTAGCTACATCATTGAAATAAAATAATCGTTCTAGTGGAACCAAAAATATAGGTAAAATGTTGTATTTTAACTGAAGTATTTCAAACTCTTCTTTTTCTGGATCAATTTCATTTAATTCTAATTTATTTGCAAATTCATCTACATGAATATTTACATATATATTATCAAACTGTTTTCCCACATTATTATGTACAACTATTTGATTTTCTAATTCACACTATAATTCTATGCTATTTTATTCATACTCATCCTTAGACTGCAAAACTTTTTCAATCTGTTTGTCATTTCCAAACACTTGCCAATACCTCATATTATCTTGTACAGTTGATCGATGTTTAGCTTCCACTATATATTGTCTATAGGGGTGAGGCATTTTACATGTGCTAGCTGAAAAAGAAAGACCATTTTCTAAGACATTCTAATTTCTAGGAATAGCAGGAAGATAATATTCTACAAAAGTTTCTAGAAAATCAAGCACAACATTTATGTATGCTCTTAGTCTAGGATGCTTTGGAGAGTATTCTCCTTTAATATTCTTTATAATTAATTCAGAATCTCCATGAATTGAAATTCTCTTAGCCCCTAATCTTTTTAACAATTTCAATCCTTACATAAGTGCTTCATATTTGGCTATTTTATTGGTACATTGAAAATTTATCTTATATGAATAACCTTCTACATCGTTGTTTCATGAGTTTGAGACCCACACACCTACTTTAAAACCCTCTATTCTGCATGCTCCATAAAAACACATGTTCCAAATAGGTTTAATTTCAGTGTTTTGTTCAGTTATTTATGTTTTATTTTCATGTGTTTCACAAATATCATTTTCCGCATTGGTAGCTTGAGTATTGATATATACATCATTATAAAGATTGAAAGAGTCTAAATCTGAGTGGACAGAGTAAAGGGGATAGTTATGTGATTTATCCTAACTACTCACCTAAGTCTCAATAAATTTTTCCTATACAGTCTTCTCTACCGACCAAACGTTGGTATTGTAGCATAATTCATGTCCATTTGAAGGGTTCCTTGTATTTTTTCTCCCCATAAGCATGAAAATAGCATGTCATACTTAGGGGGGATATCTACAACCACTATATCCATTACTAGACTTTTAGTTTGGAGTTGGGCTAAAGTAACACATAGATCCTTAATGACACCTAAACATCTTAATTTGTTGGAACCAAATGAATATATGTCTCTGTAAGGCCTAGTAATGTCAAGACCAAGTTTCTCCATAACAATTTTTTGCACCAAATTATGCGAAGTACCTGAATCTAACATAGCATTATGAAGAATTTTATCATGAACGTTGAGACTGGCATAGACTGGAGGATCTCCTCCTTCCCATTTTTTACCATCTACCTCTGGATTAAATAAGAGTTCAGGTTGATCATCATTCAAATTGACAGTGTTAGTTTTTTCACCCTTATTTAGAGCCTTTATAACCTGAGTTCTGTACATTTTTTTGTTCATTAACTCGGTTGACAGGATGGTAATTTTCAATTTTTCTAGTTCATTTTTAATGTTGAATGATGTTTGAATCATATTTACATTCAGAAAGTTAGATTTATCAACAATCTATTTTGTCACGGGTTCCTTTTGGTGACTGGTGGTTGGAATATCAGTTTGAGCAGTTTTGGAGGTACTCTCAACACTCCTTTTGGGAGGAATTTCTACTATATTTTTGCTAGAAATATCAACAGTTTTCTTAACAAAGTTTTCTAGAATTTTCTTTGTAACGGTATCGGAAGTTTTCTTTCCAGCAGTATCAAAAATTCTCTTGACACGATTTCAGAATTATTTTTGTTTGGGGCATCTGAAGTTTTATTTCTTCTAATATTATATTGCTTATGGACTTCCATAATAGTATTTTCAAATCCATGTTTGTAATAACATGTTTCTTCTGAATCCAATTAAGTATGGGAAAGTTGAACAAGCTCTTGTTCTTCTTGAGTAAGAAAAATAGTTTCATTATCATTAATGACCATTAAATTGATCTGGATGTCTTCTATTTCTTCTACTATTTCCCCACCATCATAATCATAGTTGTCCTAAAATGGAGGTCTAATTTTTTTATTAGGGCCCCTTTGTTCCCTCTATTTGATTTGGGGTGGATTTATTCTCAGATTTTGACAACAATTTTGAGGTGCAGGCTTATTTTCTCTAGGAGAAGCCCTCTCATTAAGATTAATCCTTTCCATCATTCTTTCTATAGTTCTAACTAATGAGTAAATTTTAGCATCAATAGAAGAAATTGAGGGTTCTTATTTTATGTTTACTCTCCTTTCATTCCTAATTATAACCTGCTTTGCTAACATATTTGCTTCTACACTCACTGCATCCCTTTGCATTTATTCTAATGTTGATGAATTTCTTTCTCTAAGCTAGTAAGACATGTTTGCCTCAAATCCATCTGGGAATTTAATTAAGGCCAAACCTTGTGGTGGTTTAATTTTTGCAGGAATTTCATTGTATACATTGTTAAATCTAGTGCAATAGTCCCGAGCACTTTCCCCAAGTGCCCTCCTAATTCTTTCATGCTCATATAAAATATGAAAAGGGTTATTTTTAATTTCCCCCCTATTAGGGAATTGCTACTGGAATACAGCGAGATAATTTATGCTGCCAGCCGGAGAATATTTAAACCATTTCCTAACCTTTCCCATGAGACTTTGTTCAAACAACCTCGTTTTTATATTTTCCTCATCTACCTCTTGAACGTAAAACTATCATTCATCATATATACATGTTGTTGGGTAGTGATATGTCTAGTTCTGTCAAATTGAGAAATTATTGTTTGATAATCCTGTGGCATATTTTCCAAAGGAGCTTGAAGGACAAGGGGAGCATATCCAGCTTCCATTATAGGGATATGGGGATGAAAAATATGAGGATTGATCAAAGGTGGCTGTTGGATAAGCGGTGGAGGCTGAATCAAGGGTGGAAGTTGAACTAAAGGTTGAGGCTATGGTGAAGATGAAGGTTTGACTATGGATGAATATTGGCGAGAGGATAGTTGGAGTAGCTTGATGAGAAACTACTCGAGTGGTACTGGAAACTACAGAAGGGGTAGGACTAGCTAATCTAGGATGCACAAATTGTGATGAGGTGGATGACTCTACAAAGGAAGTGAGGGAAGAGAGTTCTACATACTACTGGACATAAGCCTCATGAACAAAAAGATGAAGACCTGAAACTAAACCTTGTAATTTATAAAAATCCTGGATTATTTGAAGGTCTATATCAGAGGGAGCAGACTATGTTTCAAATGAATGTGTTCTTAGTGTAGTTTGGTCTAATAATATTTGATCTACCAAATTGGATGACTCAGTTATAAAGATAATTTTTTCAAAAGGTCAGTGAAACTCGATGTCTTGCAAAGTTACGAAGTCTTTTGGAAGTGAATATACTCTATGGGGAGGGCTACTACTTCCTTGGCTCTCTGCTATAATTTATATTCTCAGCATATTTTCAGGGTCATCAACAATCACTGCAGGCTTTGGGTTAGGATGAGATCTAGTGTAGGCTCTTTTGGGAGCTAGAGTTGAAAACTTAAAGCACACACACACTTATCTATAAAATGAAAAAGAAAACAATATCTGGAAATGTTCCTAGCATACACTTTTACTAGGGTTGTGAATTTGAAGAAAATTTACATATTTTCAATTAGTCCCCAGTATGGTCGCCACTATGTTACCATTCTTTAATTTATGATATTGTGAGAATAAAAATAGAGGACAACATAAAAACCGCTTTCGAAGCTGGGATCTAGCACTAACAGCTTTAGAGAGGGATCTCTCTGTAAAATTTAAATTTGTTTTTTAATAAATTTTAGGTTATTTATGATTATGCTTGATTGTTTGTTTGATTTTAATTGTTTTGTTTTAATTGTTCGGTTTATTAAGTGAATATATTCCCATTGGGCTATGGAGTAAAAAAATATAATAGGTTTTGCACCAATATTTAAAAGAGGTATCACAAGGCAAGCTAGGTTGCATTAACTGAATCCTTTAAGATTTTAAATGGTTTATGGAGATGGAAGAAAAGTGAAATTCAGTAGAGATTAGAAAGAAATTAAGTATTTTTCAATTTGACTTCAGTAGAAAACATATAAATTGCAAAAGGAGGAAGAATAAGGTGTTCTTATTAACATGTCTTATTCATCACACTTTCCGTTTTACAATTAAGACTTTTCATATTTATAGAGAAAGGAAAAGAAATGAAAAACACAGTTACAAAAGAAGAAACTTCACCAGTGAATACACCACATGAATCCAAAAATAAGTCCTTCTATTATTGATTCTCCAACAAAAACTGAAAATTACACTTGCTCAGTAGGAAAAATATACTCATAAATCAACCTAGAATACTTCGAACAATGAATTATTTATACTAATATTTTACAAAACAAATTACATTAATGTTCTCTCAACAAACAATGTATTATTAGAAAAAATTGAATAATAAAATCTAACTATGACAAAAAATAGTCTCGGTGAATGTGATCTGGAACGCTGACACTTTTTTAGAGGAAACAGTTGCCGAGTGGAACTATTTGTGGGTTTTGCTGACTATTGTGCTAGCTGATGTGTTGGATGAAACTGACATTTATTATTTACTTTTCACTCCTGTAGTTCACATCATTTATCCAATCGATATTAATTTGGGATGGTTAATTTAATTACCATTTGGTAAATCTCATCAACCTAATTATATCTAGAAAAAGTAGGTTTTATCACAAAAATGTGATTTACCTCATGCTGAATAAAAAAGTCATTACCGATAGCTTCCAGGAATGCTCTGCCTGTCATAATGCCTTTAATTCTGGAAAATTTAGTGTTGTCTCTCGAAAATTCTTTCAACTTCGTGACATAATATTTTTGAGCTATTAAATTATCATTAATAACAAATACAGAAGGCATGCCCTTCTGTTTTAGAGCCTCAATCCTACTGAAGAATATATTCACTGTTATCTCTAAACCATGGCATTTCTCTTCTAACTGTCCCACCCGATTCATCTTGGTAAGAATCATATTCACTTCTAAGATGGTCCATTTTCTGTCATCCACTCTGAAGTCATCTAGCTCATATATATTCTTAGAGTTTAGGAACTTGATGATGTTATTTTCTATAACAGACATATCTCCAAGATATTCTTTGTTAGTTGTGATGTAATAATTTGATTTCTTAATCAATTCATTCTCTTAAAAAATAATCTAGATGCAAGGCCATATTTCATTAATAGATTTCATAATATTTGTCAAGATGATTTCCTTGGCTTGGGAAAGGTACCTTCAGTGGTTTATTCTCTCTCTGACTTTTGTAATCTCTCTGTTGATTTTTGTGCTCTTTTATTCTATGATAAATGTGAGGCTCCAGTCCTTGATCTATGATCCTGTAACACTTTGAATTGATCTTGCAGCTTCTTGATTTCCTCTATCTGGATAGACAGATTCTCCACTGCCTTTGTCAACTGTTCTGCATCATCTGTTGTTTTTTTTGTAGAAGTTGTAGCTGTGGGGATGGTTTTAACAGATATAGCATCCAACAGAACCATGGAAAGTTTTTATGCCTTCTCCCTCTCCTTGATCAATTTTCCCATTTCTGCCTCCATTTGTCTCAACTGTGCATTTTTATCCATGATGAGCTTCATCATATCAATATTTTGAGACTATATTTCTTAAATGTCTTTGGTGAGGGGGTCTTCTTTTGTTTATAACTTTAGTTGTTTCCTCAATGCTCCTATATCAATAATATTCTTATTTATTATTTCCTTTTTGGAATTCATGTTGGAGGGATCATATCCTATCCTCACCAATAAGTCCTCCAAATATTTTATCCTTTTATCTTTGGCAAGAGAGGATATTTTATCCATCTTTAGCTGTGACTGAATGTTTGCCAAGGAAACCTACAATTTAGATAAACTCATGGTTGTATTAGTTAAGGTAGAGGAAATAATTTCACTTGTTTTCTTGTGCATCTCCACTTTATCAATGGGATGAATGTATTTAATGTCAAACTAAAATGAAGCTTTGTTAAAAGAAGCTGATGTCTTAGGTTCTGAAATATGTGCCTCAAGAAACACCATTTTCATTTTACCTTTCTCAGATTCAAAAGCTAACAACAACCTACTCTGAGAATTGGATGTATGCTTCCAGAATTGGTTGTATGTACTGTTCTTCAAAATCTCATTATTCAACTTGATTTCCCTAAATGTATCAAATAATTTCTTCTCTTTCACCCCTGGGACAAACTTAATTGTTTGAATAGCTTGTTGTTGGTCCTGTGAAGCTATAGAAGTAGTGGGAGAAAGGGTGAATTGGCCACCAACTTGGGAGGATGTAGGTGTCTCTTTAGTGATTATGAAAACCTCATGTTATGAATATTTATCTGGATTGAATTTAGGATTAAGTTTGGTTCTTTTCTTGTACATTATCCCAAACTCCTTGCTTGTAGTATCAGTCACTGAAGGTGAATCTTCTTCTCTCAGTATCTTTCCTAATTTTTCCTATGGGACAGGAGTATCTGATGTTGAGGTATCTACTAGTTGATCCTCAGCTTACTGCAAAGTGTTTTCAACCCACTCCATTTGGCTCATGTACTTCTCTATTTCTGGCCTATGAGTATGTATATAAGAGTAGTCTTGTTCTCTACCCTTAATTTTGAAATGGTTCCCAATGGATCATAGGACTAGGTAAATCTGAGATTGAAATTCATTTCCTTCAAGATCATGTATGCTTCCTCTGTTGTTGACCTACTATTGCAAATGAATGGCCTAATATGTGTTTTAATCTGGAACAGTGATTTCTTCTTTGCTGATACAAAATGGATTTAATCAACATTCGACATCTGCTTAATGTATTCCAAGGAAAAAATCCTCATTGGGAATAATTTTGGGAGCTTGTAAGGAGCATGCTCAAAACGATAAACTCTCAACTCCGTGTAGTTCTGGTATAAATACCAGTATCATGTCTTTACTTGATCTGATAGATGTAGAATCCTTTTGATTTCCTCATTAACTCTTGGTTTATCTGTACTACAAAGAAGGCTCATTGCTAGATGTACAAACAATTCAATGAATTTTTGAATGAACACTCCTTCTGCTCCTTCATCACCATTGTGATCCACAAGATGACTGGCTATTGATTGCCATCGTCATCTAATTTCCACATTACAAATTTAAACCTATATTCCTAGAAATATAGAAATGTGTAAACTAGAACATAGGAATATTTAAACACCTCTTCTATTTGAAATTTGAAAAATTGGTCATGAATACTATTTGCTAAGAATTGGTTGAAATTTAAAAGGATATGTGGTTTAGAACCTACAAAAAAATTGGAGAGAAAACCTATGATTGGCTCACCTATCCATTGGTGAGAATAGTATGCCAGTAGATATGAAATGACTGTGAAGATTTTCTTAGCTCTTCCAGGGAAAATGAAGGAAGAGTAAGGAGTTTTATTTTCAGGAAACTTAATATCTTCAACTAGGAAAATCTCAAAGGTTTTAGCCCTTTTGGGAAAATCCAATTTCTAATACAACTCACTCAGGGCTTCTAGGGATAAAGGAGTGAATTTTTCTATAGAAGGGACCTGCATCATTTGATAAATTGATTGTGTAGTGACGGTGAAGAGAATTTCATATGTGGGGAAAATTATAGCTCTATGGGTGGGTATATAATAGTCGTGACATTTACGAATGAATTCAGGGGAACTCTGAGTATGGGGGGAAATATAGTGTGGAAATTTTGAGTCCTAGAGAATAATGTCATCCAACTTATCTACGTAGTTGTCATCTATCCAATAATAAATATCGCATAGTTCAAATTCACATAGAGTTTCATGGATTTTGAAGTCTCTGTCAACTACAGGTACATGGTTTGAATCAATAGGAGGATGGATCAGAGCATTAAATGGTTCCTCATGAGATAAATGGTTAAAGCATTTTTAATAGTGAAACATTTTACCAAGACTGTGTAATGATCTAGATTGGATGAAAAAGGTACAGTGAACATAGTTACTTGGGTCGGCGATGTACTGATGGATCAAAACATGAGCGATGTAAAACCTGTCAAAAACAATACGAATGGAAGAAAAATGAGTAGAGTAAAGGTTAAATTGATTTACAGAGCCTGGTTTTATACATATTTGGATTTTTTCATTGATTAAGGCGTGAATCCACTACATTAATGATAATTTATTTGATTAAATGCATTAACGGATTGATTTCCACAGGAAAGGAAGTGATTGGAAATGGGATTATGAGCTTGTGTGACGAGACTAGATGGCACAAAAGATAGGTGAGTGTTTTAATAATGGTAGAGAAAGTAGTTTTCATGGGAGGGGGGGGGGAGGGGTATCAAGTCGTAAGTGGTATGAGCGGAGGGGGTGCGAAATGTAGAGAAGTTGCAACGTCGTCATGGGCCTGCAACTTAAAACAATTTTTTTCGGAACCGCCCCCCGCCCCTCCCTCAGAGGTAAATATCAGATGGAGAGGGTGGGACGAAAGTGGATGTGGACCATTTATCTGTAGGTTGAGGATGATAATGGGCGGATAGGTGTGGGGCATTTAAATTGGAATGATTTGACTGGTTGTTGGACATCGGCATGCTTTAATCAATGTAAAACTTAGGATATATGGTTGATATGCCAATATCTTTCATTTATGTGCCCAAGTGCTTAGAGTGAGGATAAAGTAATAATTTCACTTTTTCCTTTTATATGCATATATAAAATTGAAACTAAAACTTTAGGATAACCATTTTAATCATTTCTAAAGCTCCAAAAACAATTCTACCTACCGATTGAATTTGATTTCTTTTGCTAAGCTAACTTTTTTCTTCTTTGTTCTTAAGGTGCATTTAGGCTAGCAAACCCACATCACTTTTTTTATGAAAAAATATAATCTAATCTATCACTTATTTATTCTATTGATTCAGATTAAGTTGTTTAATAAATTTTATTTTCTACCTATCTAATGATTTACCAAGATTAAATGGTTTGGAAAATCTTTATTCACTAACCTAATTAACAAAAATTCACAGTTGTTCAATAAATATTAAACTATATGATTTGAACAAAAACCTAGTCATTGTGGCATTTTAAACAAGCTACACACAATGTTATTTAATGATGATATAAAGAAAACTAATCTACCAGTAGTTGCATTTGAATTTGTAGCACTTTGAATGTTATTTCTATTTTTTATTTTGTGGGGTTCTTATTTTATTTTTATTCTTTTCAATTTTCTTTGTTTTTGATATATCCTCTACAGTTTCTTTATCAATATAGATATATATATATATATATATATATATATATATATATATATATATATATATATATATATATATATATATTGGAATTCATTTTCATAGTGAAAATTATTTACAATGTAAGATTACAGAAACAAGATACTCACTCATATTGAGATCCTATAATTTATAGGACCCTAAGACATCACATCATATTTAAGAGAAAATTATAAGGTTCAAGCAGTGGAAGATCACATTGAGAATAAACAACAATTTCTCCAACTCTTAAAGGATAACCTAAATTTGGAAAAAAATCGAATGAAACAATAGGAAGATCAACATCGCAGCGAGAGAATTTTTTATGTAGAAGACTGGGTATTTTTATGGCTACAACCATACAAACAAATGTCCCTAAAGAAATCTAATAAGGATAATAAATTATATCCAAATTAATATGGTCCTTACAAGGTGTTGCAAAATATTGGTACTATGGCATACAAATTGGAGCTTCCTACTTCTTCTTGAGTGCATCCAATTTTCCATGTTTCATGCTTAAATAAGGTTATAGGTGACAAAATTCTAGTTCAAAAAGCATTGCTAGAAATTTATAAGGAAGGAAAAATAATATTGGAATGTGAATCAGCCATGGAAACAATAACTCGACAACTAAGAAATCGATCAATTTTAGAGTATCTGATCAAGTGGAAGAACTTACCCACTGAATATTCTACATGGGGGGATGGCATCCAGAGCTACTAAAGCATTGATGATTTTTTTTTTTTGAAGGAGAGGGGAATTTTAGGTCCCTATATTACTACTGTGTTCCCATATTGTTGTTATTATAGCCCCATTATTGTTATTTTTGTACCCCTGTAACCCCTAAATTGTTCTTATTGTGCCCTTACATAATTATTGTTAGGTTGGCTAGGATTATGTTGTGACCCCATGGACTCCTATATATAGAAATGAGGTTTTTTCATTTGTATCATCCAAGAATTGTTAATTTATGTAATGTAAAGGAGGTTTACCCCTCGAAGTGGCTTATTTCTATGGCTTTAATTTCTCTTTTCTTCTATTTTTTGAGTTGGTTTCATAACACTAAACATCAGAGACCTTGCTTCCTAGTGAGACATTCCTATACCCAGTTGCAACTAATTGCTTCAATGTAAATTATTTTCATATTTGTTGTCCCACGCCTCCTATTGACTAAACTATGGCTCCTTTTCTCTTTATACTTGATCATAATATTTAAATATAATTATATTTCCACCACAAATAAACAAAATAAGTCATCATATATTATAGATAAACACTTCTTTTCAATTTTCTAAGCGTGTGGATAATTGATTATTTTTCAGGGTAGGTTGTGAGAGCTTTTCCAAAGTAAAAAGCCTAATTAGTTTATGTTAGAACTTATAACCTAGAAATTTCATGGAACATTGGGATGTATGATAGTGTTGTGAGGGAAATTTTTATTATATAGGAAAATAAACTTCAAAACTCTTTTACTTCAATTTCACAGTGATAACTAGAAGCACATTACTTTTGAATTATAAAATAAGAGTGTAGAGATCACACAAATAAAAATAATTCCTTTGAGAATCACATACAACTTTATTGAATGTATTCCATTCGTGAAGAGGAAGGAGACAAGTATGAAATATTTTAACAACATCTATAAAAATACTTTAGTACATTATTCCTAAGATCATATAGAAATTACTACTGGTATTCCAAGTTTCTAGTGATTAAAAATTATCTTGTTATGTAGCATGGCTTATGTAATGTAATTAAGAAAAAAAAGGGATATATGATGTAACGATTTATCAACTTGTGGTCAGCTTGTCAATGGATTTATAATAGAAGTCATTATATTTTTTGTTTTGACAGTCATAGAAATTTTTATCTAGAGATTTAAATAGTATTTTACTAAAAATTTACTATAATTTACAGGTTGGAAACTACCGAACAAAGTGGTGACATTATTATGAGGCCTACATCTTTCTCTAATTCTTTCAAGCTTAATGATCTCAAATGTATATATTATAATGAATTTGAGAAAAATTTGAAATTTATAATGAGATATTTATTTTCTTCTTTAGATAAATATTGTGTTATTTCACAAGGCTAGAATTTCTGGCATTTGTATCTTGAACATACTATCCCTCTTCTGAGTTTCATAAATTATCAATGCATATTTTTATCAATTTTAATTTATTAAAACTTGTAGAATTTATAATTTGTAAAGTTTCAAAGTCTATTTTTTTAAAGTATAATTCTTTAAAGGGTGTTATCTTAATGGAATAACACCTACTTTATAGGAATGAGGTTGGTGGTTTGATTCCATCGTGCCCTAATATTCTTATGGAATGGAGACAATAAGTTTTTGGTGATAGAGGCTGTTTTGACCATCACCAATGAGCTTATGCTGACATTTTTCGACCCTCTCCAAAATATGAAATGGTGATGGTCAATGAATGCCACCATATATATATATATATATATATATATATATATATAGTGACAACCATGAAAGATCCATCACCATAAATCATTGTTGTTAATATGAAATGGGGATGGTCACTATTTGTCATTATAATCATTATTCATGACAAATGTTCAATGTCACCAAAACAACTATACTTTTGAAAATGTAGCCTTTGGTGACATTCAATTTTTGGTGACAAAGGCTCTTTTGAAGATTACCAATGAGCTTATGATGGCATTTTTTGACTCACACCGAAATATGGAATGGTGACAGTCAATGAACATTTCCATATATGTGAATCAATAGTGACAGAAATGAAAGGCCCATCAAAATAAATCCTTTCTGTTTATATGAAATGGTGATGGTCACAATCGATCATTACAATCATTATTCATGATAGACCTTGAATGTCACCACAACACATATTACTTGCGACACCACCTTTGGTGAACTTTTCTTTTTTTATGACGGAGGCTAATGTCTCTCACCATTTCTCATATGAAATGGTGACGATCATTATCTTCCATTATAAATATTTATTGGTGACGAACCTTGAATGTCACTACAACATCTATACTTTTGGTGATTCCACCTTTGGTGATGTTCATTTTTTTATGACAGAGCCTCTTTTTATCGTCACCAATGAACTTATGGTGAATTTTTTCGACCCTCACCAATGTCATTTTTCTTGTAGTCTCAAGAGGATGTAAAATACCTCCTATGTCATGACACATCTTCTAAAATTATTATTTGGCCCCAAATGGAAAATATTTCCCCCAATCCAAGTGAAAGGGGTACTCTTCCTGATGATTTTTCTCTTCTCCTTGGACAATACATTAGAAAGAAATCTCACAAAAACCAAGTAGTTGGATATATAATAAAACCAAGGAGATAACACTGAGTTGGAAAATAGAAATTCGTCTAGAAATTGATCATCTACCATCTCCTTATCTACAGGCAAGGTTAGTATTGGAAAGAAATCTGCAACCACATTCTCTTTCACTGGTTTCTCTAATGATTTTGGCATTGACATGATTTTTATTCACTAAATTCTTAATGGATGCATGATCATTGTGAACAATAGGTTGATATAGAGTGATATAGTCTCTAAAATTATTCAAAGAGTGCACCACAACCAAGAGTTATTTTTCAATGTTTTTATAGTTAATATCAACATTCGAAAGGTTCTTACTAATGAAATTTATAACATAGGGCATTTTCCTTCCACTTGTCCAAAGGATACTCCTACAACTTTATTTCATGCATTTGTTTGGATATGGAAAGGAAATTCCCAATTGGGACCCATAATGATGGGTGCAGTGGTCAACTTATCCTTCGGTACTTCAAAGGCCTCTTGACATTTGTATGTCCAGAAAAAGTCTGAATCTTTAGCCAGTAATGAAAATAAATATGAAGTCATTTTACTAAAGTCCTTAATGAACCTTATATAATACCAAACCAATCCATGGAAGCTTATAAAATAGCTTTGATTTTTAGGGGTAGGGACCCTCTTAATTATAGTAACATTTTTGGGGTCAAACTATATCCATTCCTTAGATATGGAATGGGCTAATAAAGTCCCTGCATTCATAAAAAACTCACATTTCTTGAGACTAAATGTGATATTAATCTCAATGAATTGATTTAAGTGTTCACATAGATTAGAAAGAGTTTCCTGAAAGTCACATCAATAAGGAGTGACATCATCCTTGTATATATCATCAATATCATGAACAAGGTCAACAAAGATAAGTAGGACTACCTTTTGGATGGTAATAGGAGAATTACACGAAAAAAATGAGAGGAATATATAGGAAAAGGTACCCTAAGGACATCTGAATGTGGTTGTGTCCTGGCCCTCAGTGATGATCTGTATTTTGTTGTACACACTAAATCCATCTAGGAAGGAAAATAACATATTCCCTAGAAGGACATCTAGGACTTTGTCAATTAAAGACAGATGGAAATATTCCTTCTTCATAGCCTTCTCAAGTACTCTATAGTCAACATAGATCCTCCACTTCCCATTCTCATTCGGAACTATGATAAGGGGGGACAACCACTCACTGTCTAAAATGGGGTATATGAACATTGCATCCAGTAGTTATTGTTATTCTTCTTTAAAAAATTCCTTAAGGGGGGGATTCATCCTCATTTAGGTTTGAAACACATATTTTTATCCACAGTTGATGTATATATGATGAGTACAATTTGAGGGATGCACACCTTTCATTTCCTTATAGTCCCAATAAAAAGCATCAATGTGTTGCCTCAACATAGTACATAATATATTTTCTTTCTTAGTTGAAAGATAGTGGTTGATCTTCAAAGTTCCGGATGGGAAAAGTTACATAACCTTCACATGATCTAGATCATGGTTAACATATTATATATAAATCAATGGATTTCCCTCAAATTGTTCCAAGAATTCTTCAACCAATTCATCAATTGGCATGGAAGCGAGAGGTTGATTTTGTAAGATATGGCCAATAAGGTCATATTCATCAAGCTCCCTACCTCCTACAACAATTTATGGAGTAAAAAATAGGTAGAGGGATGTCTAATAAAATTCTTCCCCTTCCCCTTCCTATATGCAAAGGGACAAGTCATGATCAACAAAAGGTTGATAAAATGAATACAACACGAGCTTATTTAGTAGATGTCCATTAGTGATGGTCATGTTACAAACTATTTAATAAATATAAGCATCAACATCACGCAACCAAGGTCTTCCTAGGATGAGAGGGTGATCATTAAAATTATTTTTAGACTGGAGGACCAAGATTTTTGTGGGATACTTCTAGGATTCTATGTAGACCATCACATCCTCAATAACTCCTTCATGAGATACTATGAAATTTTCTGTAAGCTGCAGTACTGTGGTGGGTTTTCTTAAAAATCCTTGGAGTTTGATCTCGATCATGGTTTCTCTGGTCATAACATTGATTGTAGCCGCAATGTCAATCAAGGTATTAGGGACCATAATTATATTAATGTTGATATCCACCTATGGGCTACCAGGATCTATGTACTTTGGGGAGCTCACCCTCCAAAACACTATATAAAACAACTTCCCGACTAATCAGGTGTGGAAACTGAACGAGTGCAAAGATATCATCATTCTGAATATGAACCAACTTGTTTCATAGAAAACTGACACTATATGCTCCCAGAAATAAGTTTTTCTCATTTTCCCAAAAAGGTAAATTTTCGAAAAAAAATGCAGGTTGCCCAGCTACTAGTCCATACATATGACTGGCCATGGTTGACTGGTCAAATGGTGACCATAAAAATTTGACCAATTAGGCTTCTTCACTTGTTGAAGTTTCATTGGGTGCTGGTTGGAGTTATTTCATTGGTTAGAATGATGGCCAAGCACATGCTTCTATGTGGCCCAACTGGAGGCCACCATGTGGCAGCACGAGAGGCCACCAAAATTATTATTAAGGAAGAGTGGACCGGGTGGGGTTCGAACATGAGAACTATGTCCAACTAACAACAATGCCTTACCATCGTGCAACAACTATTGCTTTTTAATACTTATGTGAAAAATATTATGTAAGTTTTATATGGGTCGAATATGGGGATAGGGGCTAGTACTTAGCCCTACGCCAAAAGATATGTAATACAACCATACCACCAAGATCGGGGGTGTAGAGGGGATTATTGCCACCTAGACCACTGCCCAAACCACCTATGCGACCGCTAAAGCCCTAACGACCTCCCTTTTTTATATTAAAAAAATATTTTTAATCTCCCAGAATTATGGTTTAAAATTCGGATTTTAGGCATTATTGGGCATTTTAATGCTCCAAAATATTTTCCCATAATTACAGAAAAAAATTTCTCATTTTTTCGAAATAAGGGCGAAATTGTAGCACCGGTCCATATTTTGGGGAAATTGTGGTGCGATTAGCTGGAAAACTAAGGAAGCTCGTAACTTCTTCATTTTTTGACCAATTTCAAATCTGAAAGAGGCTAGAAATATATTTTAGAGTATTTTGAAGCTGATGGAACATGTATTGAAGCCATTTTGGCACTATAAATGTATGTAATCACCATTTTGATCATAATGAAAAAAGTGCCAAGCCATTGGAAGCTAGACCAAGGAGATGCAACTAGGAGGGGTCAACTCCTTCATCATTTTTTGTGTTGTGATCATTATTATGGTGCATTTATGTGATGTTTCTATGTATTTTAGAGTTTAATTGCATGCTTAATGTGTCTTAAAATCAACATAAAATCTCTCAAAAACTTAATTTAATCAATTGCAATTTACAAATCCTCAAGCACAATTTCATTAAGATCTCATACAGATTAAGTTTGGTAACAAATATTAGGTTTTATTCTTTGTTGTGAGAATTTAATTATTTTCACTGAATGATATGCTTATAAGGTTGAAGCTAAAGAGAGTAGAAGTAAAGCTTGTGGTTTCGAGTCTTCAATCTATGTGAAGGAAAATGAGAGAACATTTGCCACAATCTCCACCATAAATTCTTCCTCAAATTGTAGTCAAAGGTTTAGCAAGCATATCTCATGAAAGTGGAGTTGATAATATGTCAGATGAAGAAAACACTTTCAGAGAATATTTCTTTGACATGACTAAAATGGTGAAGGCTCCCAATTAAGAGAGGACATGAAGATTGCAGGGTGAAATCTCCAAGCCTTCAAAAGGAGAGGGTTATTCTGGATGAAAAGGAGGAGATGATGACAAGCCTTTAAATGGAAATGGTGATAGACCACCTTCTTCTCCACCATCATCTTCACTTCCATCCTCACCCTCATCTTCTTCCTCTTCCATAACAACTATTACTCAAACACCTCCACATACCCCAAGGGTGCATGGTAAAATTCTATTATTAAAAATTGATATCAAATTCAAACTTCCTATGTCTAATAGTGAAGTGAATGCTGAAAGACTTGATAATTGGGTTCGTCAACTTAAATTTTATTGCAGGATAACATCAAATATGATGAAAGAAATATTTATTTGGATTCATTGAGGTTGGAAAGTGTTTCCTTGGTTTTGTGGGAATACAAAACACAAGAGGATATGAAAAAACATGGCAAGCTCTCCACCTCTTGGATAGATTTTATTACTGCATTTAGAATAAAATTTTATCCATTAGCTTATATGGAAAAGGTTATTATGCATTGGCATAATTTTAAACAACTAAAGAGTCAAAGTCTGCAAAGCTACACTCAAGAATTTAGAAGAAGGTGCTTGATATTAGGTGTAGAATTGAATTGACAAGACACTTTATTCAAATATATTGGGGGTTTACACAATTATTTATGGCATACTATCCTTATGTTTAATCCTAGAATTTTAGACGAGGTTTGTGTCTAGGAAACCCATCTTGAAGCAAGAGGAAAAAACATTCCATAGGAGGGTAGCAAGAAGCCATTCACAAGTGGAGACAAGGGTAAGATCAAGTTCAAAGGGAAAGGAAAGAAGAATGAATCCATCAAAAATGAAGGAGAAAAACTAACATGCAAACATTGTTCCAAAGAGGGTCATGATGAAGCGCATTGTTGGAAGCTTCATCCTGAGATGAAACCAAAGAAGTGTAACAACAAAGGGAAGAAAAAGACAAATGCAACTACACAAAATGACTTAGGCTCTGATTCGGGAGACGAAAAAAATATCACACAAATGGGAATAAGAGGTAAGGACATAGAAATCACTAGCTCTTCCAGTTGTAATAATGATAGTCAAGATCATAAAACTAGAATTGAACTTTTCCATATTCGGGTTATTTCAAAGAAAACAAAAATTGATACACTCTTTGATAGTGGTTCAAAAGAAAATTTCATTTCTGAAGACTTAGTTAAGAAACTAAACTTAGAGACCATTCCTCATCCAAAACCTTATACTTTAGGTTGGATATGCAAGAATAAAAATTTACAAGTCATGAGGAAATGCATATTTAAATTTCAAATTATAGCAAACTTTCTTGGCAATGTTTAACTTGATGTAGTTCCACTTGATATTTCCCAAATTATTTTGGGAAGCCCATATTTGTATGATAGAAAAGATATCTTACATAGCCATGAAAACATGTATCACGTGTTCAAATATGGCATAGAGTACATTTTTAGAGAAAATCGACAAAAAACTAAATATTTCACTTGTAAATGCCTGGCAAATGAAGTGACTCACTAACTCTAGCAAGAACTTTTTGCTTCTAATTGTCAAGAAAAATAATGATGTTGAAAATGAAGCTTTTCAAGGTTTTGGATTCAATATTAAAATATGATTTTGTGGAGGTTGTTAACCAATATGATGAGATGTTCCAGGAGCCAAAAGTATTGCCTCCAGAGAGGGGAATCCAACATAAAATACAATTGTAGCAACATTGTCCTCTTCCTAAAATTTGCATGTACAAGACGTCAGTGATAGAAAGTGAAGAAATTAAAAATAAAAATCAATAATTTTTGGACAAAGGGATCATCAGACCAAGTGCTTTGCCATGCGGGTCACCTATTGTTTCGGTGCCAAATAAGGATGGGACATGGCAGATGTGTGTGGGCTTTTGTGCATTGAACAAAATTAAGGTAAATAATTATTACCCACTTCCTGGAATAGATGATTTTTTTGATCAATTGAATGATGCATAGTATTTTACTAAGTTGGACTTAAGGAGTGGCTATCATCAAATTATAATTTCTAAAGGTGACATATGGAATACAACATTAAAAACAAAACAAGGTTTTTTTGAATGGCTTGTTGTGCTTTTTTGTCTTTCCAATACTCCGACTACCTTTATGTGTGTGATGAATGATGTATTGAGGATATTTATAGATGAGTTTGTGATATTCAACTTATATGACATCTTTGGTTTTATTAAATCTCATGAATAACATGTCATGCATGTCAAAAAGGTACTTGATGTCTTGAAGAAAGAGAATTTTTTTTTAGAGTTGTCAAAGTGTGAGTTTGGAAAAACTTATTTAGCATATTTGGGTCATATTGTTGGAGGAGATGAATTGAAAATAGATCCCTCCAAGGTTGATGTCATTTTGAATTTTCCAAAGCCCAAAAAAATTACGGAGGTAAGAAGATTTTTGGGAGCATCCCAACATGGGAGGAAGTTTATTGCTAGATTCTCTTCTATCGCAACTTCATTACATGCATTGAAAATTGTGAAGCAGGTCTTCCAATGGGGAGGTAAATAACAAAATGCATTAGATGTATTGAAATAAAATATTACTTCAGCCCCAGTACTTGCACTTCCATACTTAAGACAATCATTTGAGATTCAGACTGATTCTACTGATTATGCCATGGGTGTTGTCATCATGCAACATGGTAAGCCCATCTATTTTCATTTGGAAACTTTCAATGGTGCAGTGATTAATTATCCTACATATGAGAAGGATTTTTATGCATTCATAAAAAATTTTAAAGAGTGGAAACACTAAATTATGGGTAAGGAACAAATTATTCACATTGATCATCAACCATTGCAATACTTGCAATCGCAAACAAAGTTGTAGAAATCAAGGAAGTTTTGATGGATGGGTTTTCTTCAACAATTCCACTTGTGATAAGCTATAATAAAGGTATCTACAATAAAGTTGTCGGTATGCTTTCTAGGCAAATTTTTAGTGCTACTACTATTATTAAGCATAATTTTGTTTTGCGTGATAGTTATGTTGAATAATATGCTTTAGATAGTGATTTTCAAGATGTATATGAAACTTTAAGTCAAGGGAACCTAGTAGAGGAATTGGATTATCACATGCATGATAACTTGTTGTACCATCTTGGTAATATTTCTATTCTAGAGAGGCACATACTTCTCTTATTGTTGGTCATTTAGGTATATGTGAGATGGTGGCACATCTACAAAGGTACTATTAATGGCCTCGTATGCTTGGAAGTGTGACACGTTTTATTATATTTTGTTCATTATGTGTTGTTAGTAAGCCTAGCGATAGAAAATTAGGATTTTACAATCCACTTCTAGTACCTTCTCGTCCATGGGAGAGAGTTTCTATGGACTTTGTTGGAGGTCTTCTTATGTCAAAAAGGAATCGTGATTATCTTTTTGTAGTTGTGGATATTTTTAGAAAAATGTGTATTTTCATGCCATGTAAAAGGCAAATTACAACTAAACTAACTACTCAGTTATTCTTTCATAATGTATGGGTGAATTTTTGATTTCACACATCCATTGTTAGTGATCGAGATTCTCACTTTGTTGGGATCTTTTGGTCAAGCTTGGGGGGATTCATGGAAACCAAATTGAAAAAGAGTACAACAATTCATCCACAAACATATGGTCAAACAAAGGTGGTGAACATGATGATGATACATCATATTTGCAGTTATTGAAACAAGAATCCTAAGTTTCGGGATGCAAAATTGCACTATATTAAGCATGCTTAGTACTGGGCCAAGCACTCTTCAACTCAAACATCGCCATTTGAGGCATGTTTGGGATACTTTCCTAAATATCATTTGGATTTAATTTTTGGAAAGTATGTTTATATTGATGGTCATTGCAACATAGACAAAGCTAAAAGGTTCATTCAAAAAATACAATTAGTGCATCAAGTAGTCCAAGAACAGGTGGAAAAGAGCCAAGTCATGTACAAAACAAGGAACTATAATCATTGTGTAGATCACAAATTTCAAGTCGGTGATGAATTTTTTCTTCAAATTAGAAAATAAAGGCTTCAAGGAGAAGGTAAAAAACTGAAGCCAATTCGATATGGTCCATTCAGAATTTTAGAAAAGACTGGTGATAATGCCTTCACGTTGGATTTTCCTTCATATATGCAAAGTTATGCTAGTGCTAATGTTGCAAACTTAAGGTTGTATGATCTGCCTTTGATTGAATATCAAGGAGAAAATGTTTATATTCCTTCCGTTGAGGATTTTTCTCCTGAATACCTTGATGAACTACAACAAGACATCATTCTTGATAGAAGACGAAGGTCTTCAAAATGAGGGAATGTGGAGTAACTTCCTGTGGGGTTCAAAGGCACAAATCCAAGAAAGGCCAAATGGACCGAGATTGGAAAGCTGAGGGAATTGTACCCTCATCTACTAAACAACTAAAAGAGATATTTTGGGGTCCAAAAGCTTCTGGTGGGGAGGAGTGATTAGGTGCTCAAAATTATGCTAAAAAATGAAATTTTTCGAAATGGTGTGGAACCTAAACATTCGTGAACACCTCGTCGTTCTAAATCTGGTGCAACTCTTTACATGGAAAACCAATATTGTATTCTCTTGGAAACATGTTCTGTTCATTTTCCCAAACATGTAAATTTTTGAAATAAATGTGTAGGTTGCCTAGTCAGCATCCCGTATAGATGACTGGACATGGTTGATTGGTCAAAGGGTGGCCGTGCAGAGTTTACCAATTAGGATTTTACACTTTTCGAAGTTTCATTTGGTGATGGTTAGCATGATTTCATTGGTTGCAATTATGGCCAACCACATGCTGCCACGTGGCCGAACCGGAGACCACCACGTGGCAGCACAAGAGGCCACCAAAATGATTATTAAGGCCAAGCAGAGTAGGCAAGTGTCAAACACCAAACCTCCATCCAACTAAAAAAACCACCTTACCATTGTTCCATGACTATTCCTTGTTAATACTTATGTTGAGATACTTATAAAACTAGAAAGAAATCAAGAAAAAGAAAAAAATGAATTCCACGAAGAAACATTAGGGTTCAATGTCATGATTGGCTAATGATTCAGCAAAGGGTTTCATAGATCTCGGATTCATGTCATTGTTTTCCGACCACATTGATGGATCAGGAGGGGGCTAATCCCCCTCTCCCGCCCCTCAACTTGGATGAAGACCCAGAATTCAAAGCGTTGTTTCACACACTGCAAAATAAGGCTAAAAATCGCAATGAATGTTTGAAGTTCATCAAAAGATTGGAAAATGCTCCAAAATTCCAAATTCCATCAGTCTCATTTTGAAAGAAATCAAAAATATTTTCGGAAAGAGGTCTAGTTGGGTAATTCATTGGAATGTGGTCGTCCCCTTCCTCCATGGAGAAATAGGTAGGAAATAACTGGTGACCACACACTAAAGGAGATATCTTGGTTTTTGGTGTTGGTAAGGGGTTCTTTGACTTCATTTTTGAATTTGTAGAAGAAAAAGACCTGATTTTTTAAAGTGGGCCTTATTTATTTGGACTAAGAGGACTGTATCTAAATTAATGGACTCTATATTTTGACCCTAAGGATGATATACCCACATCCGTTCTTGTTTGGGTAAATTTTCCTCGACTTCCTGTTTTTTTCTGGGACAATGGTTGTCTTCGGGCCATTTTGAATAGTTTAGGAAGCTATGTTGACAAGGCTGAACCCAAGGGTAAAATGTTTTCCTGCGGAAGGATATGCATTGAACTAGATTTGGAGAACGGATTATCGGCAGAAATAGT
The DNA here is from genome assembly GCA_034641835.2 of Pinus albicaulis. NCBI lineage: Eukaryota > Viridiplantae > Streptophyta > Pinopsida > Pinales > Pinaceae > Pinus > Pinus albicaulis. Next base: position 286,691,607 of record CM076570.1, on the reverse strand, counting down.
CCTGGAAAATGGGGGATGGTCATATATTCAACCCTTTGACTATGAACAACTCCCCTTCAAATGAAAGAAATGTCATGAGTATGGCAAATTTTCAAGATACTGTCCAAATGGAGTAGTCAAAGAAAACCCAAAAATCGGGGATCTGGAAAAGTGGAAAAATCAGAAGAAAAAGAGCTCAAAAAAAGGAACGACCTCAATGAAATCATCTCCCAGTGCCATAGGGGGGGGAACAGGAGCTTCCAAAATGCCTACGACTAAAGGAAATAAAAAATCCCCTTTGGAGATGGAAAACAAGCTGACAAGCTCCAATGAGTAGCGACAAGAGGAAAACAACTTCACCATACTAGAAAATCTGGGAGATAAAGAAACGATGCACCTAGATAGGAACAACAATGAGTCTCACCCACAGACCCAACTCCAGGAAATGGAAGGAGTAGCGGAAGAACCAATATCAAAGACCTGGTCAATGGTAGTATACCCAGACCATTAGCCCACCAACTTCACTCTTTTTCAAGATATAGGAAAAAATGGGGAAGGTGGAAAAATACCTAGAGAAAGATCTGTACCACAGAAGGAAAAGGAAACTGCACCAGAAGAAGATCCAAGAAAAAAAAATGGCTAAAATCGCAATAGGGAAGTCAAGGAATTTTTCATAGAAAGATACAAAACTCTAGGCCTAAAACTGTGCTTAGACTTGTTTAAAGGATACACACAGGAAGATATACATCAAAGAAGACACCTTCTTAAGGAGGCAAGTAGGGGTCTTCAATATAAGGGTCAATAATGAAGTTAGTGTTGACCAGGAAAAAATCGCTGCAGTAAACAAGGAGAGAAAAGCCCAATAGAGGTTCCCAATTATCCCCTTTTCTATTTGAAATAGAAATTCTCAACGGAATTATAGCTCCATTGCTATTAAGGTGGATGCCTCTACTTAAAGAGGGCTTGGGTGGTGCTGGATCAAAACTATTTTCCATTTTTTTTTTTTAGAGCAATGTGCAGCAAAGGTAGAAACTAACTAAACTAGCAAACATCCTACCTATCCTTATAAATGAGCATCTTGATACTGAGCCAAAGAGAAAAGAAACTACATTTATGTTCAACATGTTGTGATATAGACACCACTAATTAAGCTGAAAAATTTTTCTCGTTAATTGTAGCACATGTCAACAACAATAAAAAGATGCTTTCAGACATAGTTCTAATCGCACATATTTACCTTAGTTTAAAGAAATAAAAACATATTGATAGAGTGGATCTGCAGAAACAATGGTTTCCAGTATAGCATGCGAATAGAATTAAACATAACTAAGAGCATGGAAACAATACATCTGTATTAAAATAATGCATGACTAATGAAAAGTCATAAAACATAAATCCATTCATACACTTGTCAAATCCATATTGAAGATACAATCATCCTATTATGATTTCAATCTCTAAATAAGTTAATTCCCCAAGCTTTCATACGTCAAGGTCCAGAAAATTTCGTTCCCCAAGCTTACATGCATCGCTCACACTCTTTCTTTCCAAGTGATTCCCCGCCATTCCTCATAGTTCATCCCAGGGTTTTTATGATAGGAACAGACTTTCATGATTGATTCACATGATAAAAAACAAATATCCTAAGTGACTAACAGAGTGTGCATTCACCAATCACTCATAAATAGGAAAGTAATAAAAGAATTCGTGAAAAATGAGCTTCCACCTGTAAAAAATCATGATCAAAACAATAGCAGAAGCTACACACTTCGCCACTGGGGCCAAGTCCTGGGATTTTCAAATAATGTTGAGGAGTGGCAGATGGTCATGAAGGGATGTCACAATCATGGTGAGGTGGCAGTTACTACACGTGCGGTGGTGACATGTTTTCACATGGTTCACAAGCGGTAAGTGGTATCGAGGTAGAGGATGCGATACGACAAGAAGGAGACACATGGGGGTTTTAGTGATAATGGAAACCACTTAGTTTTCACCCTCACCCCATAGTTAAATTTCGAAGGCTACGGGGTGCGAAATGGAATTCAGGCTGTCAGATGCATTGTGGAGGCAGAGATGAGGAGATGCGTGAAAATGAGAGGGAAAGGTTTACATGATGGTGGGGTCCCGCTGATGGGACAGAGGTCACTACTGCATGTGCAGGTGGGGCTCTACTTATGATCACCTACGTCATTGGGAGAATACCCTTAGGTCTCGTGGTTTCATCAACACAGTGCCCTCGGAGTGATCACGGGCCGTTTATTTGGGTCAAACTGCCTACGTCACGGTCAACCTGCGAAGGCACCCTGCAGTTTAAACGTCGACCTGTTTGTGCCCGCAGGTTTTCCTTGATCTGCCACCAGCTGTTGTCATCTCACCTGCATCGGACAATGTGCACACTTGTTACACTATGGTCGGAACCACCACTCACGACTCTGACCTATGCGCAACTTAGCCCTTTGATGTGTTTCTCCGCAAACCTCATGTTTTGTTTGTAGTGATAGAAACCTGGCAACAAACAAACTAACCTCAGTTTTTTATCTATATACTACATTTAAACTTATAAAATAAGTACCTGATATGCACATATGATAGCGAAAGACTACGGTTTATCACGAAAAAATCATTTCCTAAAATGAAAAATACAACAAAAATAGTTCGGTAAAATAAAACAAGGAGTTCAGTGAAAGAAATCTAAGTCACCCGAAATTTGTTGAATCCCTAAGGAGAATTTTTTTTTGGGTTTTAATATGTTTTATTTTATCTTATTAAAACAAGGGTCATTGCTACAAAAAATGGTGACTTACTGGGTGAAGCGGTTATCTCTAAATATATATAGATTATGGGGAATGTTTCGTTACAGAGACGGATTTTGAGACACTTATAACTTAGGAGTATGCGAGGTAAACACATGTCCCACCTTAAGTATTCTGGGTAGGGAGAGACTTTCCTCATACCTTTAGGAAAGTTTAACAACTATTATCAGTAAGCCAAAGGATATGAGGTTAATTTTAACTTCTTTTGCCTGTCAGTATGTTTTTTAGATTTTCCCTGAGACCATGGCTTCTCCATTGCGAGCCGATTCAGGTGTGTCTCGCATATCAGTTTCTCTCGAGGGAGAAATTTTTTTGGTGGATCACAAATTTCCTCATTCAATGATTACTTTCTGGGGCAATGTCATGGTTTTTCCATATTTTTAAACTACTTAAGCAGGGTTAGAGTTTGTTGTTTCAACCTGACTCCTGAGCCTGACAACATTCCTTACCCCAACAAGCTAGCTATCTCAACCTGTCTCCTAAGCCTGGCAACAGTCCTTACTTTCAAGCTTTCCTAGAAGAAAAATAGTCCTTCTAGATTGGCCCAAGGATTTTTTAGAGATACTGATATATTTTCCAGCAGCACCCAGTGAAGTTACCTTGGCCTCAGGAATCTCTTACTTCACGGCTCAAATGAAAAGAAGATATTCTATAGTGTCTTGGTTAGCCGAGCCGATAGATGATAGCTGAAAAATTCACTCACAGGTGATAAATTTCAAGTTTTTATCATAGGGCTTGTGGAAAGATGTTCCTCCATGCAACAAAAACATACTTCCAAATTCCAGCGTCATCTTATATGCCCTCTCTAAAATATTTTCAGGTGTGTCTCGCATATCAGTTTCTCTGGAGGGAGAAATTTTTTTGGTGGATCACAATTTTCCTCATTCAATGATTACTTTCTGGGGAAAAGTCATGGGTTTTCCATATTTTTAAACTACTTAAGCAAGGTTAGAGTTTGTTGTTTCAACCTGACTCCTGAGCCTGACAACAGTCCTTACCCCAACAAGCTAGTTGTCTCAACCTGTCTCCTGAGCCTGGCAACAGTCCTTACTTTCAAGATTTCCTAGAAGAAAAATAGTCCTTCTAGATTGGCCCAAGGATTTTTTAGAGATACTGATATATTTTCCCGTAGCACCTAGTGAAGTTACCTTGGCCTCAGGGATCCTCTTACTTCACGGCTCAAATGAACAGAAGATATTCTATAGTGTCTTGGTTAGTGGAGCCGATAGATGATAGCTGAAAAATTCGCTCACAGGCGATAAATTTCAATTTTTTATCACAGGGCTTGTGGAAAGATGTTCCTCCATGCAAAAAAAACATACTTCCAAATTCTAGCATCATCTTATATGCCCTCTCTAAAATATTTTCACATGACATTAGCTGAGAGTACTATTTTCAACCTTGAAGTGCACTAAATATGTAACAATATTAACCCTAAGGAAAAAAGAAATATGAAAATCAAATTGCATAGGTTTGAACAAATGAAAGAAAAGAAAAGCTATGTACAGAGTCCTAACTTGGACTTCCCCTAAGAAAAGAAACCTTTCAGAACTTTCTCGTTGACGAGCAAAGGGTCCACTTTCCCTTCCAAGGATTGCAATCTGAAAGTGTATGACCCTAACCATTCTTTGATCTGGTATGGCCATACCCATAACTTCTAAAATTTAGTATGTTTCCCTTTGACTTCATTTGGCTTATCCCACTTTAGGACTAGGTCCCCGACTTGAAACTCTTTCTTGCCCAAAAATTTCCTATTGAACCACGATATGAAATTTTTTTGGTTTTTTGAGAACCTATTTTGGGCAGCATGATGCTCTTCTTCTAATTTCAACATGACATTTATGTGTTGTTGCATGGCTAGACATTCAATGTCCTAGAATGACTAGGAGAGTTGAAGAGACGGTAAAAATATGTGTGTGGGAAGAATTGAGTCCTGTCCGTAGACCAGGAAAAAAGGAAAGTTATTTATTGCAGCTTTGGGAGTCACCCTATTAGCCCAGAGAGCTAATGGAAAGTTCATATGTCAAATATGTTGGTGCTATGCTATAGTTTTCTTGATGATATTGATAAATTTTTTGTTTTTTGACTCAGCCAATCCATTCACCTAAGGGTAATAATTGGCCAAGTATTTGAATTTTATTCCAAAATTTAATGCAAACTCCACAATTTTTGCTAATGAAAAATATTTATCATTATCACAAACTTTGGAGTTAGGGACACCAAACTTGGTAATGACATGGGTCGTGAGGAACGAGATTACCTGATCATCGTTGATGACCCACATGGGGATGGCTTCTGACCATCGTGTGAAATAATCAGTAGCAGTGATGATATACATTGTTCTGTGGACGAATGTGGATTAAGTTCACCAAAGACGTCTAAACCCTCGTGTTGAAAAGAGGCTTCTATAATCACTAGCAGGAGACGCATGGAAACTCTCCGACCTCATCCTATAGATTTCTATCATTCATCTCATTTTCGTACAAACACGTATGCATCCTTAAACATTGTAGGCCAATAATATCCAGCTCTCAAGATTTTATGAACCATAATTTCTAGTCCAAAATGACCACCCGCTAGACCCTCATGCAACTCTGACATAACCTTTTCAGATTCCTTCTTCTCTAAGCACCTCAACAAAATTCCATCAAAGTTCTTTCTGAATAAAATGCCTACTACCAACTGGAAATGATCCAACTTCAATATTAAGGCTCTTCGTTTAATCAAATCCAGACCTTCATGGGGGCTTCCTATAGTTAGATAAACTTCATGTCGACATACCAAGATTTTGGAGGGGTGCTTGTATCCAAAGAGCTGGCTTTGCACACATAGGTTTCATTTTCCCATCCTTCTTCCTCGACAACTTCATTTCCTACTGACTCTGCCACCAACCTACATAATTCCTAACCTTGAACTATCTTAGTAGGCTTGATCTCTACATCATATTCTTCGAGATTTTTCATCCAATGCACTCGGGCTTCTCCAAGATCCATTTGAACAAACCATTTTCTCACTGTAGGGTAAGGAAAAATTACCTGAGTATGAGATTTTAAAATACATGGGCGGAAATTCTTAATTGCCTTGAATACCGCTAACGCTTGCTTATCTACCTCAGGATACTTGAGCTGGGCCTCGTCTATCTCTGCCCTCATGAAATAAATTGGAACTTCATCTCCTTCAGCATTATTTTGAGTCAAAACAACTCCATAAGAGTCGCCGGAGGTGGAAGTATACAAGAGAAAAACTTTTGAGAAATCAGGGCTCATCAGAGATGACAGATACATAATTGCGCTTTTTATGTTAGTGAAGACTTCTTTTTGTCTAATATCCCATTTATACTCTGCCTTCTGCTTAACCATCTCTTGCAAATTTTTCACTGTTTGGGTGAAGCTTGGGACAAATCTCCTCACAAAGTTGATTTTTTCCATGGAAGATTGCATAGATTTCTTATTATGAAGAGGAGGGATTTTATAAATTGTTGTTGACCCCTCAGTATCGATCCTCATCCCTTCCTTAGACACCACAAATCCCAACAGCTTTCCTTCAGTTACACAGAAAATAGATTTCTTAGGATTGAGGGAAATCCCATATTTATGACAACGCTCTAAAATTTCCCTCAGATCATCAATATGGTTTGCTCTGAATTTTGAGTATACCATTACAACTTCTATATACACCACCACAACCTTGCCTATGAGTCCTCAAAAAGCGACATCCATAGCATGCTGAAAATTTTCTCCCACGTTGATTAATTTGAAGGGAATTTTCTGATAAGAATAGGTGACCCATTTTGTTTGGAAGGTAGTCTTTAATCTATAATTGGGGGCCACCAATACTTGGTTATAACTTGAGAATCCTTCTAATAAGGAAAACATCTCTGAACTGGAGACTTGTTGTAAAATTTGTTCCATCGGTAGGACTGGATAGCTATCCTTGTCTAATGCTCGATTCAGATTGTGAAAATCGACACATAGTGGTTTATCGCCATTCTTTTTTCGAACATGTACTAATTTTGCCACCCACTATGTGTGTCTCACAGGGAAACTGATCTTTGCAACCAGAAGTTTGTTTAACTCTTCCTTGACCATAGGTTCAAGACTGGGATGCACCTTTCATAATTTTTACTGCACCAGCTCAGCATTTTCTTTGATGGGAATGACATGTTGTAATATCTTTGAATCGAATGTCTTCAAATCATCGTATGTCAACGTAAAAACATACTTGAATTTTCGAAATAGCTTGATAAAGGAAGCTTTCTCATCTAGTGAAAATTGAACCCACAAGTTGACATTCTGAGGATTCACCTCCATACCGAGATTAATAACTTTGTAATACATAGATGAACTCTGAGTCTTGCAATTCGTTTCCCTTCTGAATTTATCTTGAAGATCTCAAAGCTTTTCTAATTTTTCCACTGATCATGGGATGGCGTTCTCATGGACATGCATTTCTTGGTTAAGCTCTTTCTTCAGATCATGGTCATGTTGTTCTTCATCAATTTCCACATCTTTCAAAGTACCTTCGGACCTTGGGAAATGGATAATTTTTTCGTCATCATTGAATACCCTCCAATTTTTGATATTATCTGGAACTAAAGGCCTGAAAATGAGTTCAACCGAAAAAGCATCATGTTTGAAATTTTCAAATGGAATAAGATGAGAAGCAACATTAACTAGAAAATATGTATCTACATTTTGATACCTTGGAATCCAAAAAATGTTAAATTCTTCAAAACAAGACAAAAGATCCCATACCTCTTGTTGATAGAGAAACATTCCGTTTGATATGCACTATATGGAGTTTCTCACCTGATTAACTATGATCTCCGAATCACCAAAAACCTTAATATGCTTAGTGCCCAGATCGATAGCCTTCTTGAGACACTGCAAGAATGCTTCATATTCAACGACATTATTTGTGCATTCAAATTCTAACTGACAAGAAATTATGGTTTTGTCCCTTTTTGGATCTTGGAGCACATATCCTATACCTACACCATCTTTAGTTTTAGAACCGTCAAAGTGCAACATCCAAAATTCTGACTCCATGTTTTTATCTCCTATCTTCTCATCACCTTGAGGAGCTATATGATGAGTGAAAAAAGTAGCTATGAGACGGCAAACTTTGGGACTATTGAAAAATCAGCCGAGAGATTACCAAACCATGTGTCTATGCATCAATTCCCTAACAACGAATTAATAAACATGAAAGTCTAATTTGGGGCTTCTAAATTAGTGACAACATGTTTCATGTAATGCTCCCTATTCAACTTGAGCTGATTTTTGTTTTCTCTTGTAAGGAAACTAGAGGTGAGACCAATTAGTGGTGAAGTACCCATTTAACTGGCTAGACCAGTCTCTGCTCAACAAGAGACCATATGCTTCAGGAATGTCTGCTACTATAATGTCAATGATTTTCTGAACCCTAGAGTTTGAGGAAAATCCTATAAGGACGTTTTTTAATTCTCCCTATACTTTTACTTTTGATCGATCAAATTGCACTATTTGAGTACCACTCTTATTAGGTTCAAGGCCTAATTTATTGCAAACTAAGTACAACATGAAACTAGATGAGGCCCTTGAATATACCATACAATTGTGGACATTATGATCGTAAATATCGAAGGTTAATAGGAAGGGAGGGGTCTGCGATTTTGAATTTTGCCTGATCATTTAACCTTGGATTTGAGGCTCCAAGATATCCAGATTTGAAATGAGATGCTGGGGAAGATTGGGGGCTTTTCCAGGAAGTGCATTTACAATTTCCTCTATGAATTGTGCAATTTTGGTAAGTTCAAAGAGAGAGATCCCAACAACTTGAACTTATATACACCCAGTCAGGATACATTTACAACGTCCTGCCTAACGCCCCACACCTACAAACTTACAAATAATTTCCAAGCACGTCAAATACTGTAGATGGATTGATCGGGTGATTGAACCAAGGTCACTTAGGCAGAAGTATTTAGTACCGAGGTTACTCCTATGATCCTAACTAGAACATCACGGAACCTAGATACCACCAGAGTCATCCTGCACCTCTCTAGAATATGACCAATATGGTGTCGTGATACCACCATCAGTAGGGAGGATCATACCCTACTTCGCAGGGGACCCAATACGTAGCTAGGAACGCTAACGGAAGAGATCCCCATCAGAAACCATATAAAAAATAGGGAAAGGGACCCCAATATTCCACTTCCCTAGCACAAAACCCACTATCGCAAAACAATGCACTGATGAAATTTGTGCAAACTTCTCAGGCTCAGCCATGCCAGTATTATGACTACGAGAATCGTGGTAATCCTCCTAACGCTACAAGGGAAATTACAAAAATAAACAAAAGGGATATTCTTGACAGGGGGGTAGTAACCAACAATTACCTCCATGATCTAAGGCTGGGGGAAACCCCAACCGAAATCAAAACGAGGAGCCGAACAACTCCCAAGGGCAGAACAGGAGGGCCACTCTATGGACAAACCATTATTTTTCCATTTTTGGTGAGTATGGACATTACACTCATCACTGTCCATAACTCCCCGAGCTAAAGAAACTTTAGGGTAACCGTGGATAAGGGGGGCCTACACAGCAAAGCGTTGTAATATAGGATCCCTTCTCCCACCAAGGGGCAGTTAATACCCAATAGCAAAAACCACCCCCAAATTATTCCAGGAACAACATCCATGAAATATCTATAACTGGCGAGGAAATTTTATTTTATACAAGGAATTGAAGATATGATTCCCCCCCAGACACCAACTCATCAGGGGCTAGCACGAGTGCACCTATCACACCATTGACTATATCCAAAATCCCTATTGAACCCCTACCAAAAATGGCTAAGTGTTCAACAAGGTGAGTAGGACACCACTCCAAAGTGGCTCATAACTACAATATCCTAGATTATTTATCACATAGCCCACTGTCATGTGAGTGTTATAGGTCCTACAATATTTCCCAAAGCAATAGAAATCCTTACTTTCTATGTTAGGTTCCATCGACCCTGCCGATTCATGCCTAATGGATTTTGACTCAGATAAAGCCACCCCAAGGCTTCCTTCATTGGTCACCTTTCAGATATTGATGTCATTCCAAGACATCACTATTCACTGATTTATCATCAACGAGGGTGCATCTACATGCATCATCTCCAAATGCCTTTGGCAGAAGTTGGGTTACCCCGACCTGAAGCCATACAACATCATTCTCAGAGCATATGATAGATGCCCTTCTGCTCTTATCATTTACTATCAGAATCTCAATGTGAGCTTGGCCAGAAAAATGGTACTCATGGATATTGAGGTCTTGGACACTCAGATTAACTACAATATACTCCTTGGGTGGAGTTACATGTACGCCATGTTTGCCATAGTATCCTCTGTTTTCCGGGTGATGATGTTCCCCCATGAGGATCGAATCATCACCATTCGTAAATTGACATACCATGACAATCACAGATGTTGTTCTACCCTGTGTAGACACATCTACAGTCGCTCATGCAATACCAATAATATGGCCCCGTGAAGTTCAAACCGTCCTCTATCCTTAGATTATTCCTACGTGATCCCCCTGTCATATCAGAAGAAATCTCTGATATCACAGGGACCCCGGTGTGCGTGATTTTATCATAAAAGACTGAAACCAACCAGGAGATAGAGACTAGTAGTAACGAAACCTGGGCCACTAGAACAACTTTTTTACCCTACACCATCTCCCAAATCCAATTCTTATACCCTCCACCTAGTTTTGTGTCACAACAGGTCTTGGTAATGGTCATATTTCCAAACATGTCTTTCGCAATATCTATCTGGTATTTTTTCCAACCGGCCATGCTGGAAGCCCTTGGCATCACATCTATAGGAATAACACGCATCACTCCTCACGAGGTGACAATGGTTAAATAGATTCCTGTAGCAATGCCGGTTAAAGAAACCAAGAAAACCCACAAAAAAGGGACAAAAATAGAATGCTAGCATACCAAGGGCACTACAACCTTGCGCATTATGCGATATCGTAGGTCATCCTACCAATATTTTCCCAGAATTATATGAATTAAAACCTCTTCTAAGCTCTGACAGAAATTCCGTAGCCCCAATTTGCCATAAAAAGGAACCAACCCGAAGAAATCAAGGAAAATAATTACCCAACAACCACGTGTGCACTATCTGCAACAATTATGGGCATTACACTCATCATTTCCCAGAAATTCCATGATATAGGGATGCCTTACATGCCCTAGAACAATCATACCAAGAGGATCCCTTGCATCCCTCCATCTAGATGGATGGGGGAGAACCTCGAATCATATTATGCCTACAAGAGGTGAGGCAGTCACCTGAGAGACCACAGTTTGCTCCTCCTCCTCCCTTCCAATGTTGCGCACTCTGTGATGAACATGATCATTTCATCACTGATTGTGCAACCATAGAGATGTTTCAGGGATGGTATCTTATTAACCTTGTATAATATGTCAACCTACGGGAAGCCCAGTATTCATGTCATGGATATTCCGATGATCACCCATTACGTCATTTCCATTATATCCCCAAATTTCGTTCGGCTTTAACCAATTTACGCATCGCCATATTATGCCTCTCCCTAGGTGATGACTTAGATATGGAATCCATTGAAATCTAGACAACACAAGAGGATGTGACAAGAAGATCCACTCTCTTCGTGTCTGTGGAAAAGCAGGCAGTCAGGGGGCACATAGTCACCCCCAATTACCCTCCACAAAGAAGACCAACCTGTGCATTATGCAATGCACATAACCATTTGGTGGACAGATGCCCGGACCTAGAATCATTACGCAGATTGTACCCAATCACTTAACCAGCCCTAAGGAAAGGGAATACCCAAGAAATAAATTCTTGTCTAGTCTGTTAAGGAAACCATCAAACTCGACATTGTACTTACATACCCCAAGTGTTCCCATTAATAGACATCATACACTCATTGGAAATGCACCACTAGGATATAATTAGTCTAGAGCTAAGAGAACCTAATGCAAGGAAGACCGACCCCAGGTAGCCTACCCCCTATCAATACCAAAGCATTAGGAAAGACAAATCAACACACCGTCCTAGCAAGGCCCATGTCCAACGAAGGACAACATGTAGGCTATGTGATAAAATTGACCACCAAATCAAACGATGTAAGGAACTAAAGAAACTTACAAAGAACCTTCATAGGGCCACCCCCATCCCACAGATCAATCTCTCTAATCAAGAGAACATCACACACTTCTATTGTAGGATTTGGTCACAATTCCACCATACAATGAATTTTTACTACCTCTAAAGGCTAAGAGTGGCAAGAGCAATGTTAAGTCTAAACCCCGCAAAATCGCTAGACCTTCCAAAACCAAAAACTTGGAGATGGCAATAGAGGAATAATTCCCCTATGCCTGATCCTTTCCGAGAATCCAATTTAGGGACAAAGAGTAGTTTTGGTTCTCATACTATCTACTCAGTAAGCACCATCATATCATGCACCATTTTCACTCGTCATAACCACGAAACAGAGTCATGCCCCTTAATGGAAACATTTAGGCGCCTCTACACCAAGCACAATTTCCAAATCTAGGAAAGTGCAAGTACTCCTAGTATGCCTCTTGTCAAACCTCAACTTGCTCTCATTCAAGCCACCATAATTGAATTTTTTCCCCCACCCAATGTTTATGACACACAACATCATATACGATTCATCTTGTCATGCATAGGAACCATGACTCGTGTTGTCTGCTCATCCATCATTGGCATTAGGGGAATTTTGAGGTCTAAAATGGACCTCCTAAGAAAAAATTACAACCAAAATAAACTTTATAATAACCAATATGATTCAAGATGATGATGTCAAACATGGGGGATGATTCACCATCTTTTAAGTAAAAGGGAAAAAACATTAAAAAATAATAAAATAAGAAAACTACTTTTTCAACTAGTATTTTCAACTTATCTCCCAAATTGTTTTCTCAAATTTCAAGCAGGAGTACTCGTTGGATGTAAAATTTAATTCCTCATCAAGGAGTACCCATGTTGCATACTTTTGATGGACCCTGCTACACGAAAAATGAGAAATACATGAGAAAACGTGATTGTAATCACGTTTTTCATGTATTTTTCATTTTTCATGTAGCAGGATCCATTGAAAGTATGCAACATGGGTGCTCGTTGGATGAAGAATTAAATTTTACACACAACGAGTACTCCCACTCGAAATTTGAATAAAAAATTTAGGAGATAAGTTGAAAATATGAGTTGAAAAAATAGTTTTTTATTTTTTCCCTCTAAAATTTGATGATGTAATCAAATATTATTTTACTATTTCCACTATTATTTTATAATTTCATTAGGAGGCCCATTTTAGACCTCAAAATTCCCTTAATGTGTCGAGACTGCTACAACTATGAGAGTAGTTGTACCAACGACGGTGAAAACTCAATCTATATGCATCGTGTCGACCGTGTCTAGGTCCACTGCATTAACTATGGAGTCTTACTCATGTATGTCGACATGCTTTGTTAGGAATGAATCACCTCCGCACGACCTTACGCAAACTCAATCCTCCTTGGAATCCTTTTTTCACTCAAATAAGGATATTCTGTAGGCCATGACGGAACAAGATTATCCGTGGGATGACATGCATCACCGCTCGTTTTTTCTTCATGAAAATACGTTCGGCCCTAACAACCCAAGAATCCAAGAATTATACGTGATCAAATAAAAATATTTCCTTCCATCTAGGAAATTTTATTGTTTCAAAATTCTTATTCTAGCACCCGACTTGTTCAAAGAAGGGAACATTTCCTAGATTTCTCCAACCATCAAGGTAACTATCTCGAGAAATCCTGAGAATACTAAAGAAATCTCACGGGGGGGGAACATGTTCCCTATAAAAAGTAACCTCTTACATAAACTTGTAGCAAGAGTATACAGACATATTCGCATCGGACTATTCAGAAATTTCAGTTCTCAGTCCTCTATCGTAGAGCACCATATTGACACAAGACCCGACATACCACCGGTACGCGAGAAACAAAATCAATTCCACCCATCTAAGGGAAAAGAAATTACATGAAAAATTGACAAGCTTGACAGAGCCAGGTAAATATCTCCACCTAACCCCAAGCATCCGCTAAGTTGGTGGACCGAGCCTCTGATGTAGCAAGTTGTCCTGCCATCACTGCTACTCGTACCTCTGCAGCCTCAAAACGAACAAGGAAAATGGAATACTTAGCAACATTCGTACTACTACCCTCTCCTAAGGGCCCAACACCATCACCTCGCCCCCAACCTGGGGTTGAGAAGCTCTACCTAGAACCCTCCTTGGTGGCTCATGCCCCACCAATCGGGCACTCGAACGCCCAAACTCTCTCACATATGCATAAGAAACGAAGATAGTGTCAGTGTCACCACAATAGACATATAAATATAAACATCATGAGAACTAAAATATGCAAAAAAAAGGACATAAAAATACCATACTTGTAGGCTCCCACATGTAACAAACAGGAAGACCCATATTTGGATCACCCCGAAAGTGCATCCTAGCATATGGGTAGTCCATGAACATCTGTGGGTTTTCCTAGAATCATGCCTCTATCATCGCATTCCAATAGCAACCCCCCTTACCACCTCTGCCACGAGGAATAACTCGTACCCACCGCCGCATCCTAGGATCCCGACGTGGGCCAATGGCGATAGGCACAATGGGGCGCAACATCACCACCCTCTCACAAATAATACTATAGAGGATGCTAGCATAAGTAAATAACTTGGACCCACCCCAAGCCCTCCCCAGTTGCATCACCATTTTTTCATATACATGGCACGCCTAGTCATGAATATGCCTAGCCCAGAGTCAGCAGAGTACACCGATAGTCGGTCCTAACGCCCTGTTGGGCGATGAGGACCCCATCAAACAAACTATCATAGCCAACGCACACCACTAAGCTAATTCAATCATTGATACAATAAGGACACGCCCCTCAAAAAGAGGTGCACTGTCGCAGTGCTGCTCCTCCCACCGATGGATACTCACCATCCCAAGCGAGAGTGAGTGTGGAAGCACCTCACCCTAAGGCAATAAACGGGTCACAAAGTAAACATATGTCCCCAGACAAATGGATACATCTTGGCCCTGTAGAACCATCACCTTTTTCCTCATGTTCCAGTAGCAGACCAAGAAGCAAAGCGGACTATCCTAACACCTGAGGATGTCATCCTATAGGAGTCTCATAAGGCCCCATTGTGCTAGAATCCCTCTCGGATTCAAATCTTGTGCCACAGCTATGCATAGGTTAGGCCAATTGCACTCCCGCCACAATATTATGTCACCAAAAACAACGACATCAGTGACCTAAAAAACCAAAAAAAAAAAAAATTAAGAAAAAAAAATTTGGCTCTTCATTGTGCCTATCTTCTACATAGGCCAAATTTTTGTGCGTCTGTATCATGAACATATGTGCGAGTCTTCATGCAAAGACTGTCCCATACGTAGAAATTTCGCGAGAAATTTTATTTTCCTACGGAACTTACGCGTATGTAGCTTGATCGTCTACGGGATCAAGGTTGGGAAGAGGTAAGTATCTGTACAAACCTAATTTGTATGGAACCCCTTAGATAAAAGTGAAAAAATTAAAATGTTGGACATTCATGGCCCTACCTGGCACTAATGGTGTGAATCCTGGGTACACAAGCTGACCGCAACTACATGAAAGGTTCAAAAGCAAGGGCTCAACACTAAACTCACAGCTCAGCACAAATGAACTGAAATGAGCCATATTAGCCCATATATCGCCCTTTTCGAATTATTCAATAGACCGTCATGGGAGCTCAAAATGACCAATTGAAAAACTGAAAGAAACATAGTGAGTAGCGCCTCATACCGTCCAAAGGAGGCTTCACATATTCGCACTTCAGAAAAAAATCATTTTTTCAGCTGCAACAGGTACTGTTGGACCTCGAAATTGTTCTTGCTTTGACACCCTTTTTCATCATTTCTTCCTTCCTTTTTCACACATTCATGACTCCAATCAATGCTAATTAAAATATTCCATACCAGAGAAATAATTTAATGATCTCTACTTTATATTATGATGTTTCTTGTTATTTAAATGAATTTCTGTAACTAGATACAGAATGTGTGAAATTGTACATATAATCGTTGTTTCTGCAGCTACTGTTATGTTTGGAAAGATTTCAAGAAGAAAATAAGGAAATGGTCATATGGGCATCTCTGGAATGATCCACACATGGATCATATCCCATCCACCTATTTGAATTCAAAAAGAAAACATCCCTATACTCGCGGTTAAGTTCGGTCAAGGAGTGTGATCTGCGAACGTGATACTCTCAATTTTCTCTGACGCAACAAATTGAGAGACAACCACTAAGAATTTTATTTTTTATATACTTATAAATGTCATTTCTAATTGTTATCTATAAGCGGAAACACCTCAAACAATTGAATCTGAAACTTGTTTAAATATCGGTCGTTTTGAAACCGGAAACAATCCTAATTTTGATAATTCGATATACATTTTGAAACTTTGTTTTTGATACTAAGAAGACTAGTTCCATATCCTTTGATGCACACGTAGTCCATTATATTTTTGACTCATTCTGTTGCAGAGGGCCCTTGCACGGAAATGAGGTTTTTTGTTGTTTTTTAGTTTTAATTGTGTTATTTCATTTCTTGTTGAGTCGTTATTTCTTTTGTCATCAATTCATAATTAAATTTGCATTTTTTTCATAGTTAATTTCTTGTGAATTCATAGCTTAATTTGCTTACTGTTTTTAGATTAATTTCTTGAATGCTTTCTTTGATTAAATTTCCAATTAGCTGTGTAATATTGTGCTCGCTAAGTCGTCTCAAGAGAGTGTCTATGTCATTTTCCAATTGGACTAGATTTTTGTATTTGATCACACAACAGTCATAGTTCCATGCTTTGTAATTGCTTTCAATATCAATTCAACACTGTAATTTCAATTCTTAGTAATAGGGTTTATGCTTTCAATCCATGGAATAGAATTAGGTTAAGTTAAGATATAATTAAATTAGAATTTTACTTTGTTTTCATAAGACTATAAGCTTTCAATGGATAAGATAGGAAATTATTTCATGTTGTCATTTGAATGCAATTAGATATAGAATAATGCTCTGTTTTGAACTAGTTAGATATTTTTAATAGATGTTTTTTCGGCCTACTAAAATCATTCAAATTTTGATCATTTTTATGCAATTTAGATTAGTTAATGAACATTTTATTCTCTTCCTTCTTTTAGATTTCATATTACATTAAAAATAGTTTGTAATTCAATTCCTTTATTTAGAATATAAACAACATTTCCTTCTCTTCCTTCTTTAAGAATTAGTTTCCATCATTAAAATTAATTTAGATTTGACTATTCACTAACATTAAGAGATTTCATTTCTTAGACCAATTTTAGACTTGAGACACAAAATCCCCAAAACAACATAAACATACACAACGAAGTAAGAGAACAAGGTTACCTAAGCATATATAGTGCACCTCACTTCATCAAATTACTAACCTCGGTCGATAATTCATGATAGAAATTTAAGACATCAAATTGACTAATCATTTTAGCATCGTTGCCAGGGAGGTGAAATTAGGAATCCTTATTTCTTACATTATATATATATATGACATCCGTAGATAAAGAGATTCTAGGGGTTGATGCATATCTAGAGGTATAAGTTTGATTCCTACAACCCCAATCACCCCAACAATACCACATAGTGCCACACCACCATCTCAAACTCATATCACATTTTTCACCTAAAGATATAGACTTCCTGAAGACTTAAGATTAGAAATCCAACTAGGATATTCTCCAACTTCATATACTTAGGTAGTCTTATAAGAAGAAGATCCTAGATCTCCAACAGAAGGAGTAACCTTTTTCACCTGTACACAAGAACATATTCTAGCTCAAGAGTTAGAAATCCCTAGCGAGGAAGAATAATAATAAACTTTCTTCAATATCCCATTGATACAAGAACCAGAGGAAGAACAATTAACCCTACAGTTAGAACCTCACATTAGCTCTTAGGAATCCACAATGGCAGAAGGAGAAGGCCATGGAGAAATTTTGAATGGAGAAGCCTTAAGAGGAGGAGGAAAAGGTAGAGGAAGAGGTGGATGAGGAGATGGAGGAAGAGGTAGAGGTAGAGGATATCCTAATTCTGTTGTATTTCCTATAGTTTATGAGGATACAAATTTTACAATGAAAAATATTTCAACTTCTGTCCTTCACAATTTCCATGGATTAAGGACTGAGGTTCCTAAAACATACTTATTTGAATTTGAAGTCTTATGTAGATCTTATTAATACTTACAAGACTCTAAAAAATTGAAGCTATTCCCTGCAACACTCAAGGGTGCAGCTCTAACACAATCTATTTATTAGGACATGGGATGAGACGAAAAGTGAAATTTTTCAAAGATATTTGGATTATTTCACACCTATTAATAGGAAGGATGAATTATTTAAAATGATGCAGAGAGAGGATGAAAACATAGAATATCTAATTGAGAGATTCAATCATAATATTAAGAGAGATAATATGGAACATCTAGATCAAGATACTTCAAAATATCTCTTACTAAAAGCCATTAGAGGTGAATGGATAGACATCCTTAACATGATGGGAAATGGAGATATATATAAATTACCATTAACTGAAATTGTTGAATTATGCATTCATCTCTCAAGAGGAAAATAAAAAAATGGGAAAAATACAAGGACTCCTATTCTCTCTAGAATAAATAAATCTGCAGCGGGAACAGTGAGTAGGGAATAAATTGGAAATATGCTAGATGAATTTAAGATAGATATCTTAGGGAGTCTGGGTGAACAAATAGACACCTTGAAATTACAAAATAAACAGAAAGTTCAAACTGATGCCTTAACTATTTTCTGTCCTAAATGTGGAAAGAAACATGCCTTGAGAGAATTTCCTCTTGATGTAAAATTCATAGAGACCTGCATTATTTGTGCAGAAAATCATGGAACGAAAAAATGTCCCTCTATACCACATCTTAAGGATGTCTTTCAAGAAGAAGAAGCAACTCCGTCTTCAGTAGATCCTCTTTATTTTGTCTATAGAAGACCATGGAAAGGGCCACAAATTCAAGGTTTTAATAAAAAAATGTATAATCAACCCCCACCAAATAATTGGAATTCATCGTGGCAATAACCTTGGTCCCAGCCTCAACCTTGGACACAAGGGATGCAAACTCCTTATGGAAGATACTCTCAGTATCACTTGTATCCACAACCCTATCCAATTATGCTCCCCAACATTTTCCACAACAAAATAAACCACCCTAAATCCAAAATTAGAATCCACAACTATCATTGCCATATCCACAAAGAAAAATTCAACTACCTGCCTAGCCATTACCAAACCCAAATAAGAAAAATTCTCAAAATTCCTATAACATAGAAGGAAAAAACTTACCATCTTACTTGATTACCCCACTATATCTTAACAATGTCCAACTTAGATCTATTAGAATATTAGAAAGGGAAAAGCCTTTTGTTGTTATTCAAGAAAAAGTTGATTTTGAGGAAGAAATTTATCTACAGCAAAACAAAAGTTCTAAAGAAGGGACATCTCTTCAACATAACCAAAATTCTGAAAATGAAAAAAAAAAAGGATCTAATAAACTCAACTCCTATAGTATACCAACCTTCACTGTCTATTTCTAACCTTCCTTTTCCTGAAAGATTACAAATCGATAAAGGGATAGAAAAAAAAAATATTTCCCAATTATGATTTTCTAGATAAATTGAAAATTTTCTGTATTAAAATTCTTTTGTTTCAATCGATTAAAGGAATTTCTATAGTATCCAAAACAATAAGAGAGTTGAGCATGAAAAAATCAGGAAGGAAACCAAAAGAAATAAAAATAATTTAGTTAGTAGGAAAAATTGCTGACATTATGATGTGAAAAATAGCCATACAGAAATATTTGGACCCAGGGAGTCCAGTTGTAAAAAAAAACATTAATGGCATTCATATTCCCAACACAATAATTGACATAGGAGAAGCCGTCAACGTCATGAGAAAACATACTATGGAACAACTTAGGCTTCCAAACCTTTAGTATACACCAACATTACTGCAATTAGCAGACAAATCAGTAAGCCAGATAGTGTATTAAAAGACAAATATGTGTCCTTAGACTCTTTGGAATATCCAATTGAATTCATGATCCTAACTCCCAATAACAACCTAGGGGGACATCCATTAATTTTAGGAAGGCCTTGGTTAGCTACAGCTGCACTAGATATAGATCCGGTGATATGTTTATTTCTTATGGCAACTCAAATAAGAAACTAAATCTACATCCTCGACAAAAAACAATCACAAAAATAGGATATGAAGAATGAATATATGATGAGAATGAAATTCAACCTCTCTTTACTATTTCTCACATTAGTGAAGAAATTAAAATCTTAAATTCAATAGAAAACTTTGAAACATCCTCACAATCTGAGGATTATTATAGTTTTCAAGAACAAAGAAATATTGAATACTTGTCATCTCGAAAGATGTCTTTATATTCTATGGAAGAATTTGGTAACTCAATAGTTGAAATACCTCTAGGAAAATCCTTAAACATAAACAAAAACTTGGAACAATTCCAACAGCAAGAGTTAATCAAAACATTACAAAAAAAATCCTCTACATATGCATGGGAGTACAGTGACATCGAAGGAATTAGTCCTGAGACTTGTATACATCATACCTACATTGAGGAAAAATATAGGCTTATTAGACAACCTCAAAGAAGGATGAATCCAAATCTTAGAGAAATTGTGAAAGAAGAATTGCAAAAATTGCTAAATGTAAACTTCATCTATCCAATTTCAGACAGTCAATGGGTTTCTCCCTTGGTAATTGTACCTAATAATAATGGTAAATGGAGGGTATGCATTTATTATCGAGAGTTGAATAAGGCTACTCTAAAAGATCATTTTCCATTTCATTTCATACATCAAGTATTGGATACATTAGGAGGAATGTAGTATTTATCATTTCTAGATGGTTTTAGTGGTTATAACCAGATTCAAGTAGCACATGAAGACCAAGACAAAACCACATTTACATGGCTATGGGGAACCTATTCTTATGGAGTACTTCCTTTTGGATTGTGCAATGCACCTCCAAAATTCCAAAGGGCAGTATTAGGAATTTTCTCTAATCTAATACATTATTGTGTGGAAGTATATATGGATGATTTAACATTTTACGGAAATTAATTTGAAGAGGCTGTTGAAAACTTGGAAAAGTTTCTTAAAATATGGAAAGAATCAAATATTTCATTAAGTCATGAAAAATTCTTTAGGATGTTTACTGAAGGATTTTTTTAGGACATCACATTTCACGGGATGGAATTAAAGTAGACTCATCTAAGGTGGAAGTCATATCCAAATTATCAATTCCAAGTTGTCAAAAGGATGTTAAAATTTTTGTTGGATTTACAGGGTACTATAGAATATTTATAGAAACCTTCACCAAAATAACATTTCCACTCTTGAAATTCCTAACCAAATATTGTGAATTTAGTTGGAATCGTGATTGCCAATTGGCATTTGAGACATTGAAAGAAAATTTTTCTAAAGCACCCATCTTAAGAGGTCCAAATTGGAAAATACATTTTCACATTTCAACATATGCTTCAGATACAACTCTAGGAGTTGTACTAGGAAAAAAATATTTGACCCCCTATGCCATCTATTACACAAGTAAAAATTTGACTCCTCCTGAGTTAAATTACACTATAATTGAAAAAGAATTTCTAGTTGTTGGCCATGCTATTAACAAATTTAGACACTACATCCTCGCCTTTGAAACCTTTATTCACACAGACCATTTTTCAATTAGGTACTTAATGAATAAATCCATCACTAATAGCAGAATCACAAGATGGTTATTAATCCTCCAAGAATTTAACATCACCATTCTAGACCACCCTGGAAAACAAAAAAGAGTTGTTGATTTCTTGTCTATAATTCAAAACAACAATAATGATACTGCAATAGACGATAATTTTCCTAATGAATATATCTTTTCAATAACTACTAAATTTCCATGGTTTGCGGATATTGCTAACTATTTAGCTACAGGAAAATTACCAACATGCTTGTTTCCTAGAGAGAAAATAATAATTATTCAAAAAAGTGCATTATACTCATGTGTTAATGATGAATTTTATACAACAAGTCCAGATCTCATCATCAAAAGGTGTGTTCGAGAAGATGAAATTCTTGAAATTATGAAGGCATGCCACGATGAACCTTCTGGTGGACACTTCGCTGATAAGAGGACTCCCTATTAAATCCTTCATTTAGGATATTATTGGCAATCCATCTTTAAATATGCCAAGGAGTATGTAAAAATGTGTAGCAGTTGTTAAAGAATAGGGAAACCTGTTCCTACAGATGAAATGCCTTTACAACCTCAGGTACTCATTAAACCATTTGAAAAATGGATCTTGGATTTTGTTGGACCAATCAATCCACCATCAAGACAAAAGAGGTATATTCTATTTTGCACTTACTATGTCACTAAAAGGGTAGAGGCTAATGAAAATTATAATTCTAATGAAGATTTTGTAGTTTCATTTCTCTTTGAGGATTTTTTCACTCGTTTTGGTGTCCCAATGGAAATCGTGTCAGATCAGGGATCTCAATTTACATCTAAGATGTATTACATTGAAGATTGTCATCCTGACATTCTGCTATGTGTATGAGCTCATTATCACTCATACTTCCTCCTTTTCAAGTCTAACATATCAGTTCCTCATGTCAAGCCTTGAAAATCAGAGAAAAGTTCCTAAAAATCTCCTTAACTTTGGTGTCGCACTTTCTCTATATCTTGCCTGCGGTCCCGTACCTAATTTTCATGTCTTCTGCATACCTGAATGTACTTTCTCTGTGTTATAGATTCAGACCCCTGTAAATATTAAAAAGGAACAGTTAAACTCAAAAAAGCTCATTTTCAGTCAATTCTAGAAGCCTCTAGAAAAGATCTTGCGGTGGCAGAACCCCTCTTATGAGGTTCATGTATCCCTTACCTTATGGAGCTAACCCCTTGATGTGAGGAGCTTATCCCTTTGAAGGAGGATTCTATCCCTTCATAGTTGTAACTGAAAACCTCCTATTTTCCACTATAAAAAGAGGCATTGGGTAGCCTCAAAGGGAGTTCAAGCTTTAGAAATATTTGAGGTTAAGTGTTGTTGGGATTCAGACTCATTTAACTGAGATTTTTGGGAGGAGAGATCAAATAACTCTATCTATCTTGGTTGGAGGAGTGCAGAGCTTATCATAGTAGAGGAGATTCCTGCTTCAGACCCCGGGAAGGCCTGTTCAACATCAAGGCTAAGGTTGTAAGGTTTTCCTTCTTTTAAAGTTAATACAAATGAATTCATTTTTCTCAATAAGCTGTTAGTTAATTGTTTATTTCATGGATTCCTTGATCACTATGATAAGCATGATTTATGATGTTTACTATATAGGTGCTATTTAATGTTTTCTTTTTTGTGACTGCAGGTTTATGAAGATAACTCCTTCAAGTGCACGAGGGGCAACAACTACTTCAAACGAGCATTGGACCTATGGTAAGTCTTTTACACCTCTATAGTGCTATTTGTAAATCATATATGCTTAGAGAAAGATTATTTCATTTGGCTGTTTGTTTCTAGATTACCTTTTTGGTACTAGGGAGATCGGTCTTGTCCACAATATTGATTAATCCATACAACAAATTGGCGACTCCGCTGGGGATAAAACTTGTTGTTTTTTATTATCTTTTGTTTTGATTTGAGGAAATTTTTTTCCTGGTTTTTGATTGATAGATATCTGCCTGGGTAGCTTAGGTTTTCTCTGTTTTTGAAAATATTGAAATCTTTTATGTTTTTCTTTAACTTTTCTAGGGACTGCACTTTGTCGTTTTGCACAGTGCGGGCAGTTTTGCACTTTCCTTGAGTAAACAGTGCGGGACTGCACCTGTTACTTCTGGAAGCCTGCAGACCCTGTTAAAATTTTGAAAAAATCTATATTTCATTTTTCAGCTTATCTTTATTCTTGGTTTAGAGTTTTTAGTATCTGCCCAGATTTACATTGTTTCTATCAAAAGCCTTTTGTGAATGAATTCCAACAGTATTTTTGTTTTGATTATTTTCTAGAAGTTTTGCGTTTTGGATTGCTTTTCACTTGGTCTTTGTAGTGATTCGAAGCATTGGTAGTTTGAAATACCTCAGATTACATTAGTATTTTTTCCTTTTTGCTGAGTCTGACCTGATTGTGAAATCCATCCTTTATTGAGAAGTAGATCTACTTGTTTCTTTGCAAATCTTCGAAAAAACTTTGTTATAGGTTTTGAATTTCATTTTTATAAAAACATATCTGAGTGTTTTTTATTTGTTTTTTATTCTGGACAAATATATCCTTAGTTTACTGAACAACTAAGTAAAACATTCTTCAAAAAATATTAAAGCTTTTATTCAATTAGATTTTTAAAGTTTGTAGATCTTGAAATTAGTTTTATAGTTTTGAGTGCTTTTAAAATTTGTAGATTTCGTTTGAAGGAAAATTGTTTTGTAGTTTTCAATTTTTTGAAAGTTAAAGGATTTTGTTGTGAGCTTTGATAATTTGTCTCATTTTGAGTTATTTTTGAAAATAAAAAAAATAAATTTCTTCCAATTATTCTTTATGCTTGAAGAAAGAATTGTTTCTTAAAAGAATTGCATTCTCCAACTCTTTATTTAGCTAAAATTTCATTGAAAGAAAACGATTTGATTATCATTTTTAGGTGCATTTTTAGTGTTTTTGGAAGTCGAGTCTTCACACCATCAAAGTTTCATTTCCGTAGCTATTGAAATAATAAACAACTCATAAAAGTAATGCTTAATTCAAATTCATCTAGCAATCTTTTTATTTTCTAGGGCTCTTATCACCAACATAGCTTAGGCTATTATCTTGGAGTAGGGAGTAATTAAATCTCCAAGATAGTAAAAAAAAACAAGTAGATAAATCTTGCGGTAGGAAATAAATCCAATTATAATTGGTACAATCTAGGAAGCTTCTCTTAAAGAAGTCAATCATGAGATCATGTCCGAACCTTTGAGACAATCAATTTTATTTCATTGGGGAAGATAGAAGATTTTGCGCGCATTACAAACGGTAAACCTTAGATTAACCATTTTCGAGGAGCCTAGGGTAACTTGTCGGTAAACCTTGGATTAACCATGTCGAGGAGCCTTCAAGGGAATTGAGCTTTGTTACTCTGCCTTTGCGCATAGGATCGGATCGTAGACTGTTCCCCCAGTTGTATTTGTTATTGTTGGTAACCTTAGCGTCCAAAAACTTAAGATTATTTCCTAAGGTGACGGTGAAGGAAAGATCTCACTGTACCTAGAGGAGATGTCGACTAGACTCACTTGGACTCTTTGGGAGGTTCTCTTCACACGAGATGGTTTTGTGAAGAAACTTGTGTCAGTCTGTTTCATTAAGCAGGTTGTCGGGGTAACTGTTCCAACCGCCATTTCTATATTAAAATTCTACTATGTTGGATTTCATCACCAACTAGTGTTTTTAGTACGGGAAGTTTACTATTTCTGTGTGGTTTAAACTCTTATATTTTTAAGTGTGTGATTGAGTTGTTTGTTTATTTATAGATTTTAGGTGTTTTTATTGAAATTTTCTTTCTTTGCATGTGATTAGTTAATATTTAATCATGGCGGAATTTCCGAGACAATCCCAGAAACTTCAAGCGAAACCCCCTGAATATACACTAGGTCAGCTTGAAGGGTTGCGTGCTCTAGTATCATCTAGTAGCAATAGAATTAGATCAACAGAAATTGGAACTTCATCTACAGTTGTTCATCCTGATCATCAAACACCCATAACAAAACATATTTCTGAACCAGTTTCAGTTTCGGAAGTTACTGGTAGTATTTCTCCTTCCAGTGAACTTGCTAACGAACCTGAAATTTCTGAACCTAAAACCAAACCTTCTATTTTGGAAACATCCTCAAGATTTATTACACCAACTTCTAGCAATCCTGGTTCACCTAGGGTAAGAAATATTATCACTGAAGATCTTCCATCTGGCCTTATTTCTATTGAAGAACTTACTAGTCCAGATGAAGAGTTATCTCTTCCCAAATCCCCTCAGTCTTTAAATCTTAGGGAGCGTGAATCTATTTTCTACAGCCCTATTCGAACTGACGCTAGGTATCTATCTTTGACAAACTTTTTAGAGAATTTGGGTCCTAATTTTTCTCCACCTCGAATTCCATTTCATCCTACACCCATAGGTTACTCTCCGTCATCTATTATGGCAGGAGAGTCATCCATGTTTTCCCAGACACCGGAACCATTTTTACACGGTGGTCCTTCTGTTACTTCAGGATATCAGGCTTTGTCTGGTACTTTCTCTGGAGTAGCTCCTCAACCAATTGAACATGTATTATCATATGGTCTTAATGGAGTTAAAACTGAAACGTCGAACGCAGAGAAAATATTTATGATGTCTGATAATATTCTGAATCATCAACCTCAAGGCAGTTAGTTACCACCTGGAGGGAAATTTTAGGGAAATCAGTTACCTCCTGGGGGGCGACCTCAAGGTACTCAATTACTGCCTGGGGGGAAACCTTCAGATAGTCAATTACCACCTAGGGGGCAACCTCAAGGTAGCTTTTTCCCAGGAAAAACTGTGGAATCATATTATTTTGGAGGACAACCTCAAGGACAGCACATGCCCAGGGTCAACCCCAAACTCAATATGCTCCTCAGGGTCCTTATCAACCCCAGCTTCAATACGTGCCTAAGGGTTATCAACCTCAAGGTCAGTACCCGATTCAAGGTTTCCAAGAGCCTTCTGGTCAATCATCTGTTC
Source organism: Pinus albicaulis (assembly GCA_034641835.2). Lineage (NCBI taxonomy): Eukaryota > Viridiplantae > Streptophyta > Pinopsida > Pinales > Pinaceae > Pinus > Pinus albicaulis. Next base: position 286,664,873 of record CM076570.1, on the reverse strand, counting down.
AAGGAACTGGAAATTTACCACTTACTTATGAACCCTATGTTCAACCAGGCTATGGTCCTTACGTTCAACCTTCTACGGCACAATACTCCGGAATGAATATGATGTGGGATCCATCCCAATATCAATAGCCTATGTAGCCTAATGTGTAGTTCCCTTATCAACCTGGACAGTCTTTGGTTTCTGGTCCAACCCAGCAACCTGTCCAGCCTACTAATCAAATTCCTGCGCCTAGTTCTGTTTAGCAGTCTGGGCCTAGTACACCTCAGACTCCGCCTCAAACTGTTGCAACTGCTGCAACGTCTATTCAACCTATAACACCTGTTTTTGGAGTATCTATAGCTCTAATTTATTTTATCCCTGCATCCATGCAAATCCCTCAAGTCTCTATATCCAATCATGACCTTCAGTTCAGACTTCGATCCAGATGCCTGCAGGACAAGCTGGTACAAGTACAGTTGTTACAAGTCAACCGCAATTCATGTATCAACTGTACTAGCGACAGCCTCAATTTGGTCCCATTTCAAAAAATCTAAATTATCAGTGTCAACCATACCCTGGCTATACTTATCAATAGCCTTAACAACCCCAGTTTGGTCCGGTTAATCCTAGTTATCCGGGAGGTTACACAGTTCCTAATGCAACTCCGATTCCCAGTTATCCTGGGTATCATCCTCCTGGAACTGCTTTTTCTACTCAAGGTTTTCGCGACCCTAACCGTAAGTTACCATTTATTCCAACTTTGGATTTACCTGATTTGATGAGCCTTACGAATGATCCAATTTTCTATTATCCATATTGGCCGCCAATGCCGCATAAGTTGCCCAATGATATACCCAAATTCGAAGGTAAGCCAGGAGAGGATCCCTCAAATCACGTGACGAATTATCACCTTTGGTGTACGTCTAATTCAATAATTGATGATTCAATTCGCTTACGTCTTTTCCAAAGAAATCTTATTGGTCTTGCCGCCAAATGGTACATTGAGTTACCACGAGGCTCTTTTAATAATTTCAGTCAGTTAGAAACTGCCTTCTTGAATCATTTTCAGTTGCCTTTCAGATACAAAAATGGCACGGAACTATTAAATTCACTAAAGAAATCCACGTCCACATATATTTCTGATCATATTCATGAATGGTGATGTAGAAGGCGTTTGGTGAAAGTTTACATTCCGGATCAATATTTGGCGGAATGGTTTGTTAAATCATTATTACCCAAAATCATTGAAGACGTAGCTAAGGCTGACGTTGTTACTGAGGGGAAAGTAATTGCTCAAGTTCAGTACCTTGACCTCGTTTATATGCAGTCAGGTACTTTACATGAAAAAATCCCCGATCTTCCAAAACAAGGTCAAATATCTGCAGCTCCTTCAGGGTCTCATGTCGCTGATTGCATGATTGGTACAATAAATACTGAAAGCAAGAAGAAATCTTCAAAGAATTCTTCTCCTATTATACCTTTACCTGATTCCCTAAAAGGAGAATCTTCCCCGAAATTTCTACCAAAATTCATGTCGTAGAGACATCTACAACCAAATCTAAATTTGGTGGTAAAAAGAAAGGGAAGAATACAAACAAAAAGAATTCAAAAGAGAAAACTGATAAAAACGAATCCAATGACAAAAAATGGAAACCTTGCTATCCTTGTTACATTCGTGACGAGGATCATTTTACTAAGGAATTCCCACATCAAGCAGAGGTTGCAAAATTCGTTAAAGGTTCACAACAACCTGTTGTCTTGAAGGATCCTTTTCCAACTCAGGATAGTAAGATGGTTGGTTGTACCTCGAATACCTTAGAAGAGCCTATTCTAATGATGTCTCACGTATGAATTGTGATGCGATCACAAGATTATGGTAGTAAGAATCCTGTTGATGGTAAAGAAGCATAATCTTCTAATGCAAACACATCAACTACACCTCCTCCTGTTTCTGGTCCACTACAGATCGAGAAACCAAATCCAGACTTAATAAAAAAACTGCTTGCTAAGGGTGTTCTTCATAAATAAACTTTCAATCCACATGCGAGAGCTGCTTAGAATTACAACATTGTTGAAGACTTAGCTATTTCCCCTTCAGCAATGTCGGCTTTGGAAGTGCTGTAGTCATGCCCAGCACAACGTAAATTACTTTTGTTTGCCGTAGGAGCTGTTGATATTCAAGATTCGAACCTAATAATCTTCGATTTAGAGAATAGTACACCTCGCCTACCTCACCAATGGCTTTCCAAATTCTGGTGTTAGTAAAAAACAGACCAATTTTTCAAACTGTGATTGATGAGGGAGCTTCAACGTGTATTATGTCGATCCAGTGTTGGAAATCGCTTGGTTCTCCTACACTCAATCAATCTATGACAATTCTAAAGGCTTTTGATGGCCGAGGTTTCCACCCTTTTGGTATTTTGTAGGATTTACCCATAGGGGTCGAAGGTAGAACCGTAAATCTAGATGTGGAAGTGGTTGATGCCCCTCTAGATTACAACCTTCTTCTGGGTCGTACTTGGTATTATGCTATGACTGTTGCTGTTTCTTCAGTCTTTCAGCTCATAAAATTTCCACATCAAGGAAATATCATTACAATAGATCAGTTACCTTATTTTTCTTCCGATCTAGCCTCTACAGAAACAATCCAGCACATTGGTAAAGTGGCTATCCCATACAAGGATGTTGGAGTAGGTTTTATTAAAGATTCTGGTTTACTCGTAACTTTTTCCTTTCCTCCTCCTAACGTATCTCCTTCTATCGCAACTATTCATATGATTTCGTCAGATACTGTTATGTTTGATGATCCTTGGGTCATACCTTCCGACTCTGAGTTAGATTCATTTGATGGAATGATGCCTTTGAGTCCATTTGAAATTACATATCAGGCTGTACAGTCACTTTCTGACCCTTCTTCAACCGAAACTGATCCAATGAATGGGATCCAAGAGGAATCACTTTCTATATCTAGTTCAGCCACAACGACATTTCCTGATCTTGTTCATACTGATGAGCAGATTCGTGAACTTTTTTCTGTTGAATATTTACCATGGGAAGATCTACATCATCGATCTTCGTTTTTACCTTGGCTGGATCATTTTGAAGATGATTTCACTTCTATTTTTACTGCTGAATATGTCAAAGAACCATAAAATCCATTGAAAAATCCTAATTCTGAGTTAAATTTGGAAAATATCTCTCGAACGATTCCAATTGATATTTCAGTAAACCCAGGAATAATTGAAAACATTCATATAGGTTCTTGCTGTACAGAAGATGAAATTCAAACCTATAAATCCCTATTTCAAGAATTTCATGATGTGTTTTCCTGGTCCTATGAAGAAATGCTAGGAATCGATCCGTCAATTGTCATACATGAAATCAAGACTTACCCGGATGCCAAACCTGTTCATCAACGTCTATGTCAAATACATCCTAGAAAAGCTACTGCTATCAAAACCGAATTTGAAAAATTAATTCGTGCAGGTTTCATTTATCCAATTCCTTTAATGGATTGGGTATCAAATATTGTTCTTGTTACTAAAAAACAAGGAACGATACGAGTATGTATCGATTACAGGGATATTAATCGAGCTTGTCCTAAAGACAATTATCCAACCCCCTATATCGATCAAATAATTGATGATTGTGCCAGCAGTGAAATGTTTTCCTTTATGTATGGTTTTTCTGGTTACAATCAAATAAACATACTCCCTGCTGATCATCTAAAAAAAGCTTTCATTTGTGGGACATTTGCTTAATGCAAACTACCTTTTGGATTAAACAACGCTGGAGAAACTTTTCAAAGGGTTATGTCTTATGCATTTTATGACATTAAGCACATTGTGCAGCCTTATCTCGATGATTTACCGACTCATTCATCGCGTAGGGCCAACCATCTCACTCATTTACTAGCTATATTTATGAGATGTAGGCATTATCGAATTAGGTTGAATCCACACAAATGTGTTTTCTGTGTAGAATCGGGTCGCTTACTGGGATTTTTTGTTTCGAAAGCAGGCATTCACATTGATCCGTCGAAGGTCGAAGCTATTGTCAATTTACCTCCTCCTTCGACTCTGCGCCAACTCCAAAGTTTGCAGGGGAAAGCAAATTTTTTACGTCGGTTCATTCCTAACTACGCCGAGCTAACAAAGGGTTTTACCCGGTTGCTGAAACAGAACATTCCATTCTTTTGGGATGACATCGCTGAACAATATTTTGATGCAATTAAACTCACGTTGACCCATGCACCATTATTGCATCTCCCAACTACAACCAGGACTACGTTTTGTACCTCGCCACCTCTCATTCCACAATTGGGATGATTTTAGTTCAGGAAGAAGAATCTAAAACTGAACATGTGATTTACTATCTTAGTTGAAATCTGCATCCAACTGAGATCAAATACACACATGTGGAGAAATTGGCCTTGGAAACTATTCAAGTTGTCCAAAGATTTATACACTACATATTATTATGCAAAACCACAATAATTTCTGACTGTAACCCTATGATGTACATTTTAACCAAACAATTGCTAGGGGCAAAGTATTCCAAATGGATAGTTATCCTGTAGGAATTTGACTTGGAATTTGAAAAATCAAAGGCAAAGAAATCTTTGGTTTTTGCCGAACTGATGTGTGATTTCCCCTCTATTGATACCGAAACTGTGGCGGAGGAGCCCATTGCAGATGAATCCATGTTTCTTATCAGTATGCTTGATCCATGGTATGGGGATATTATTGTTTATCTCCGAACCCAATCTTTTCGGCCTGAAATCTCACGATCTCTGTGACGGAAAATACATTTCCAATCCCAAAAATATAATATTATTGGTGATGCACTCTATCGTCGAGGAGCAGATTCTGTTTTCTGACGCTATCTTATTCATGAAGAAGCTGAGAAGGTTTTAAATGACTACCATTCTGGAGCATGTGGCGGTCATATGTCTGGGTAAGCCACAACCCAAAACATATTGCGTGCTGGTTATTTTCGGCCGTCGTTATTCAAAGATTGTATCTATGCAGTCTAGAAATGCCACAATTGTCAACTTTTTGATCATAAGATGCATGCACCACCCGCTCCTCTTTACCCTATAATTTCTGTCGGTCCTTTCGCAAAATGGGGTATTGACTTTATTACATGTAACCCTCACTCGGTTGAGGAGAATGCATATATTATCTTAGTAGTAGATTATTTTACTAAGTGGGCCAAGGCGATGCCTACATTTTCGGGAGACGGAAAGACTGCTGCAACTTTTGTATTCAATCACATAATTTCTAGGTTCGGTGTTCCTCAAGCCATTATTACAGATCATGGAAGTCATTTTCAGAATATCACGATGACTGAACTGGAAGATCAACTTGGCCTGCGCCATGATAGTTCCACTCCGTATTATCTGCCGGCTAATGGTCTGGTTGAAGCTATCAATAAATTTTTAGTCACTATGATCAGACGAATTATTGGTATTCATAAATCGAATTGGAATTCCATGTTATTTTCAGCACTTTGGGCATATCGAACCTCAGTAAAAACATCAACTGGTTTCACTCCCTTTCAACTGGTTTACGGTTTGGAAGCTGTGTTGTTGATTGAATGCGAAATTCCATCTTTGAAATTAGGCATAGAATTACTTCCAGCTACGTCTGAAGAGGAAAAACGTTTTTTGTACTTGGCTCAGCTAGATGAGAATAGACGAAGTGCTGCAATAGAAAACGAGGCTCATGTTAAATGAATAAAAGCTCAGTATGATAGAAGTGTTACCCCTCAAAATTTTCCAGAAGGAGACCTAGTCTTAGTTTATGATCAAGCCAACAATAAGCTAGGAGCTAGAAAATTTGTGCCTATGCGGCATTGTCCTTTCATTGTTAAGTGAAAACTGGAAAAAGGGGCCTATGAGCTGATAGATTTTGACGGTGTCCCTTTAGATAAACCTAGAAATGGGCTTTATCTAAAGAAATATTATGCTTAAACGTAGTGTGGAGATTTAATTAGATTAGATTTCTTTATATCTGGTGTGTCTTAGATTAGAAAAGTGTGCCTAGTTTAGAAGTGTGTTTTGTCACTATTCCTGGTTATCTGAGTTTTATTCTTGATATTGCATATGTCAACGTCTCTTCAAAACTACATTGGTTTTGCTGATGGTGCTTGTCGTAGTACACAAAACATTTCTTCCGCATCTTGGGTTATCTATTCACCCTCTGACGAGTTAGTATCCATGCATGGGGAAAGCCTTGGTTAAACAACGAATAACATTGCAAAGTATAGTGCAGTGATTGAGTTACTATCTGAATCCATATCTTTTGGAATTCGGAGTTTGATTGTTAGGTTGGATTCTGAACTTATTGTATTACATCCCAACAGGTTTTATGCCATTAGAAATCCAATTTTATTACGGTTATTTTTAAGAGTTCGTCTCTTGGAACGTGAATTTGATTACATTGAATATCAGCATATTCCAAGACATTTAAATACATTAGCATATGCATTTTCTTCTAGTATGATAAATCAAAATTTTCAATAATCAAAACAGTAAATTAAACAACATTCATAACATGTACACAGATAGCCGGTAAATAATGATATATCATAGTATAGAAGTGTTTTCAAAAAATATATACATCGTCTTCAATCATAGGTTGAAAACACCTTATGATCGGCAAAAATGGTAATACAAAAGGTGAAAAGTATGAGTCTACGACATGATCATCCCATCACTGATGGTGATCATGATAAGAGACCACTACCCGAACCACCCTACATAGGAACCTCCTAAAACGTCCTGGGACACCAATCACGTATCTCTGTAATCTGAGAGGAATATCATCTATATCCGTCTCTGGAATGTCCAGAGTCAAGCGCTCTAGGTGATGCTCTAAATAAGACAGGATCTCTACTAATTGGCCTGCTCGGGTTGGTGTGGCTACAGCTGGTTGTCTCCTTTCATAAGGCTGGAGATGGGCTGGTCGTCGTGGGCCCACATCTGCATTTAAAAACTTTTGGTTTTTTTTTTTGAGACGATTAAAAAACAAAAAAAATTAGAACTTATAAATTGTTGAAAATGATTTTACCTGATTCATCCCACTGTTCCCCTACTGGGAGAGTCATCTCTCGGTCACCACGGAAATCTATCCCAGCGTATGGAAAATCCTCTATAACAGAAATTTGGTGCTCCAGCCAACTAAAATATGAAGGAGGAAATCGAAAAATCTCGACGCCCTCAATACCATGACGGGCCATCAATGCAACCCAACGAAACATCCTAGGTTATCGAGGTCGACCGACATCAACAGGAATGTTCTGTGGAGCTAACATGGGGATCCTCTCTAGAGCAAAGGTGACTACAGTGGATCCATATCCAAAATTATTTAGTTTTCCATTCTTCGCTCTGGTTAGTTGGCCTTTTACATTGGCCAACACAGCTTCGCACTAGTTGAAAATGGTGCCTCGAAAACAGTCTACAACAATGCGCATCTGGGAACCGATAGCCACATGCAGTGCTGCACTCCCACGTAGCCTGGTAACAATAAATGAAATTTTTTTTAGCTCGGGACAGATGATAGTTTTTATGTCAGTGCATTTTTCCCTGGGGTCTGCCTGATCATTACAGAACTCTTGTCAAAGACTAGCGACAGTCTGGCCACCTGGCCTAGTCCCAAACAGAGAAATTTTTTCGCCCCTTTTGGATAAACCAGTCAGAAAATAAATATCCTCCAGCTCAATTTCAAGCCAGTGGCCACCAATAATGAAACACTGGTCTTGTACGTTCCACCTGTTCACCAGCCACGTTAGGAGGTCTACCTGTGCCCTCATGCCCTAAATGGCCCAGAATTTATACAAACCGCATGCGCTTAATTCTTGCATTGTGGGAAAATGGAGCATTGCGGCATCATCCACGTCTTCATGCTCATGTTACCTCCAAATTAGCATCTTGTTTATCCTACAATGCGTAAAAATATATATTAGAACAATCTAATTTGAAAAATTTTGGGCGGAAATTGAGAAATTTAACTTTGAAAACTAATTGCGTGGGGTCCGCACTTTTTTTTCATACACAGTGCATAGGAACACATGCGCGCTGCATGAAAAGTGCAGACCCACAACCTTTTTGTACATAGAAAAAATTCGAGGTCCGCAGGGCCCATGTGTTATGCCTGTGGACCCCCGTGGGCGATTTTTTAAACATATTTTTCTCTTAAAAATGAGATCTAAATCCTAAAAATGAAATGCAAATGGATGAAATACAAGATTAGGAGGTCATGGATTACCTAGAGCTGACAGTTCTTGATTTCGTCAGACAGATATTCCAGAATCTTCACAAGAAATTTTTTACCCAAAAGCTTTTACTTTTCACTCTGAACTCGAACGGTAAAAATGAAGTTAGAAAAGCCCTTTTTATAAGTTTTTTCGAATAAACGAGTTTCTAATTTGTTTATTTTTCACTTTAAAAAGGTTATTTTTGGAAGCATTTTTATTTATCTTAAACATATATGTGTAATGTTTCAAGTTTTTTGTGCAAAAATTGGATTTTTCAGGAGAATTGATCGTTTTTCAACAAAGAGTATACTTTTATCACTTTTTCTGACTCTTTCAAAAATTTACGAAAAAGCGAAAACTTGGAGTCCTCTTTTAAGCCCTTTTCAGACTCTCTAAACATGAAAATATTGTCGAGCACTTGATTATTTGAACTCGTTAATGTAAATGAATGATCGTCCTTTCAGTATAAGTTTACCCCTTTTACGGACTGAAATGGACTATTTACAAAAAAGGTATACGTTGACTAATTACGGTCAATAGAGTTCTCTCCTGCATTATTTTATCCTTTTTCAAGCTCGAGAGACTAAATTTACGAAAAATTACACCCACGGAGTTTTCTTAAAGTTTTTCTTCTGACTTCCTAAAATTGAAAAACACCGAGTTTCTCCTATACTGGACTCATTAAAACTTAACCGTAAAGGACCTATTCAATTCTAAAATAGGAACGAACCACTCCTTCTTAGGGTTCGAATCTTAAACTAAGTTGGACTCATCCGAAGGATGAGCTTATAAAGAAGCAAATGTTATCCTCCTCAAGCTTGTCAAAAATAAAGAGGTACTTTCCAGAAATGATGGGGGAAAAGAGAGAAAAATGGACTTGTTGTATTTTGATTTTTTGAAAATCTAGATAACCACTCTTGAACACGACACTTTTTGTCCACCTGGGTTGGGAAATCCTTTACCTAACAGTTAATCAAACCATATTGAAAGTCTTTAGCCGGTTTCTGGGTATTAGCTTTGGGTTAATTGTCACCAAACCATCTGCAGTGTCGTTATGTGTTCAAGAGGACAGTTCAAATAAACCATTCATCTGCCAAATATCTGTCATTCATTTTGACCATCCCTGAGTCTGTCCTTGCCAATATATTTTCAAAACTTGATCTATGATTTCGTGTTGTGGGCTTCCCTACGATGGATCGCTTTCTATTGACAACAGCTCATTATCTAGGAAGTGATCTAGAAATCGTTAGTATGTTGAAATCTGCATGCCTCAATGGCAGATTTCTTGCCTTCGACGACAGGTTGCATCATTGACCTTCGATTGAATGATTCCATGACATGTTCGACTTCAACTCATTCATTCACATTTCATGGATTGTACTAAGTACTTTGAGAGCCATTGACATTACTGGTGGTTACTCTCACACTTGTTCACAATTTACATCACTGACTGGTAATCAAGTGGTTTCTTCCATGTTCAACTTCGACACATTCATTCAGATGGATAGAATCGTACTAGTTTGAGATGCGGAAATCAAGACCCTGGATCTAGTTTCTACCATTCAGGATGCGAGGAATTTTTTTATCATTTATACAGTGGACTATTTATAAACAGATGGCTGCGTCCATACTGTATCTACACATGTCTATATTGTGATGTATCCAAAATCATTCCTGTATCAGAACAGTTTGAATTAGTTTCTAATTAGTTTTGATCTGAGTATGGGAATGCCTACCTCAGCGATGATATGTATACATATATATTTTTCATTGAATGTTTTTACAAGTTCCGACTGGGGTTTCCACAGGATGATCCTTGAAATGATAAAGTACTGCACTCTTCATATATGACAGACTTCAGCTTCATCTATTCCAGACTTTGTACTTTAGGGGGAAATCTGTTACACTGAAAATTGTCATCCTGACATTCTGCTATGTGTATGAGCTCATTATCACTCATACTTCCTCCTTTGCAAGTCTAACATATCAGTTCCTCATGTCAAGCCTTGAAAATCAGAGAAAAATTCCTAAAAATCTCCTTAATTTAGTGTCGCACTTTCTCTATATCTTGCCTGCTGTTCTGCACCTAATGTTCATGTCTTCTATGTACCTGAATGCACTTTATCTATGTTATAGGTGCGTACCCCTGTAAATATTAAAAAGGCGCAAGTAAACTGAAAAAAGCTCATTTTTAGTAAATTATAGAAGCCTCTAGAAAATATCTTGCGATGGCAAAACCGCTCTTATGAGGTTCATGTATCCCTTACCTTATGGAGCTAACCCCTTGATGTGAGGATATTATCCCTTTGAAGGAGGATTCTATCCCTTCATAGTTGGAACTTAAAACCTCCTCTTTTCCACTATAAAAAGAGGCATTGGGTAGCCCGAAAGGGAGTTCAAGCTTTAGAAATATTTGAGGTTAAGTGATGTTGGGATTCAGACTCATTTAACTGAGATTTTTGGGAGGAGAGATCACATACCTTTATCTATCTCGGTTGGAGTAGTGCAGAGCTTATTAGAGTAGAGGAGATTCCTACTTCGGACCCCGGGAAGGCCTGTTCAACATCGAGGCTAAGGTTGTAAGGTGTTCCTTCTTTTAAAGTTAATACAAATGAATTCATTTTTCTCAATAAGCTGTTAGTTAAATGTTTATTTCATAGATTCCTTGATCACTATGATAAGCATGATTTATGGTGTTTACTATATAGGTGTTATTTAATGTTTGCTTGTTTGTGACTGTAGGTTTATGAAGATAACTCCTTCAAGTGCACGAGGGGAAGCAACTACTTCAAACGAGCATTGGACCTATGGTAAGTCTTTTACACCTCTATAGTGATGTTTGTAAATCATATATGCTTAGAGAAATATTAGTTCATTTGGTTGTTTGTTGCTAGATTACCTTTTTAGTACTAGGGAGATTGGTCTTGTCCACAAGATTGATTAATATGTACAACAAGATGGCACAAAATATTTTGGATGAATACAAGGTTAAACATAGAAAATCCACTACATATCATCCATAAGAAAATGGTCAAGTGGACTCCACCAATAAAGTGATCGAAGAAATACTCACAAATAGTGTACATCAACATAGGAGGGAGTGGGAAAATAGGCTTCCTAAAGCCTTATGGTCCTACCGGACTACATGGAGAAATAAAACATGACATAATCCCTATGAACCTGTTTATGGGAAGCAAGTCCTATTTCCTATAGAATTTCAGATCAAAACGTTCAAGATTGCAGTCATATTGGGACTTAATTTATCAGAAGCCCAGAAGCATAGAATGGAGAAACTTAATGAGCTTGATGAGATCATGCAAGATGTAGTTCAAAGAACCAGTCTAATCCAACAACAAAGGTCTAGATGGCATGATAATTACATAAAAGAAATAAATTTCTAAGTAGGAGATTGGGAACTTTTGTTCGATTCAAAGGTCAAAGACTTTCAAGAAAAATTTCAGATTCATTGGCTTGGGCCTTATGAGATCGAAAAATTATTTGAAAATGGAGTAGTCAAGATAAATAAAATTGATGAAGAAAATGCAGCTCTTATTTTGAATGGACGTCGATTAAAAGTCTATAATAACCCATTTACAACGGAGGAATTTATCAAAAAAAATTAAGACAATAATGATATGAAGTTGGTGAAGAAGAATCTCTCTTCTTCCCCAACTTAGTCTTATTTTTATTTTTCATATATATATATATATATATTATTGAAAAAAAAATTATACTTATGAAAACCAATCAATGATTGGCATCCTTATACAGAAAATACAAGATGAAAATCAGAGTTCTGACATCTTATATTTCCTCCCATTCCAAAATCCCAAATTCTTTGTTCCCTTTCTTTCTCTAAAGAAATAAAAAGAAGTAGCTACAAAATTGCTACAATTCTACAGCTCTCAGGACATTTTGTAGCTCTCATCACATTCGACAGCTCTGTTACATTTTCTTACAGCCTACTGAAGCAAACATAATGAACAAAAGAAATTGAGGACTCCTTTGAAGATCATGCTAAAAATATACCCGAAGAATCAACACAAAGAAAAAAAAGCTACAAAGGTTAGCTCCAAAGGTATGTTACAAAAATTTGTTTAAATAATAAGACCAAAAACATTAGCATATATAATGTAGGTGATCATATGCTGCCTCAATATGTCATCATTAGATTTGATTTGGAATCAAATCACAATTACACAATCCTACCATAGCATCTGTATCATATCTCATAATAATTCATAATTGTTTTTCCTATTAATGATTAATGTTCATGTGTAACTTCCATAACCCACTCATACACGTTCCTTTAAAACCTCACTGAATATCTATTTCACTTGCACTTATGTACAAACCCTTGAAATCCTTAACCCATATTCACAACCTCAATTCATTCAATCAAAGAAGAACAATTTTGTAGGTAAAACTCCTCAAGACACAGACATGGGTCTGATAGTGAGAACTAAACCTATGGGAGAAAAATTCATGGAGGGTTACCCTCAGGTAAATGAAATGCTACACAAAGTGCAATGGCTCTGGTTTATATAGAAATCTGATGGATTCCATAAGGAGGTCACCATTCCTTTGCAAGATATTTCAACGGGACAGAGGTCAATATTGGATATATAAAATTCTCAGTGACAGAAATCCTTTGTGGTCAAAGCTACAAAAATCCCAAGAACTGGCGAGAGGTGGTTTAAAAATAGGGAAATTCACAGTGAAGAATGAAATTTTTTTCTAAAGAATTCAGGTATGGACACTTCTATTTACAAGAAATGAATTCCCAATTCAACACTAAAAAATAAATGGAGAAATATGCTTTTAATTTTACAAAATGTTGTTACTTGTGGGGGTAGATTGCGGGTGCATGTTTTCTTATCATGCCTGATTGTTGATGAAATTTTTTGAGGATGGAGAAATAAACCTCCCTTACTTCTTGTTGAATAGTCTAAAGAAAATGTCAAAAAATGTCCAGAAAAGAGTCCAATTCATAGACAATACCATGCATCATCATGGACTTAAAAAAACACTTCTTGAATTCCATCTAAAAAGTGTAGGAGACTCCTGAGAAATTTTCCTAGTCAGAAATAAATTTCAAGACGAGAGAGAGTATCCTAAGGATGAAAAAACCAGAAAAAGTTGCAGGAGAAAATTTGATACATGCATTGACAAGGAATCCTCACCTCAACCTCACCAAGAAGAGGAGGAACTCACCATTGCATAATTAATGAAAAATAATAAATGGAGGGGGGTTAAAAAGAGAGGCAATGTAGAGAAGAAGATAAAAGTTACAAGTTAAAAAGAACCAAACCCTCCATAGTGAAGGAGAGTCTCTAGAATCTGTAAACCCTCGAAGAAAACACCATTACAGGAGGCAAATTTTTTCCATTTAGATAAGGATCCCCAAGTGTCATTGCCCATCACTATCTCTCCTACAAACAGTCCTACAGATTCTCCTATACATAGTCCTGTACAAAGTCCAAGCAGGAAATCCCCAGAAATGGACCCAGGAGAACAGGAGATATATTACTATATTGACTCATTGGATAAAATACATGCAGAATAAAATCCAAGTATAGAAGAGAAGCCTATCAATCCACAATAACCTCCGGTAAACACCCTTAAGCAAGAAAGTTATGAGCTCGAGATACTAAACATGTATATTAAACAGGAAAATGAAGCCCTAAAAGAACAAAATCACTTGGAGAAGGTCATCAATGATAACACCATCTTACATTTCAGGCTGTGGTATAAGAAGAATAAGAAGCTGAAGAAAAAGAACAAATCTTTGAACAAGAAATTCATCATCCTCAAGTACAAACTCCTTATGAGAAAGGCTAGAACGAAAGTAACTTCAAGGAAAGAAAAGAAGATGAAGCTGGATGTATTAGTAGAGGTATCAGAACAAATTCAATAGCAGGTGAAATCTCACATTTTTGGGAAAATTGCATGAGGACATGAAATGTTTTTTTAGTGGGGGTACGTTCAACCTCAAAATTGTTCTTGCTTTGACACCCGTTTTCATCATTTCTTCCTTCATTTTTAACAAATTCATGACTCCAACCAATGATAACTCACATATTCCATACGATAGAAATCATTTAATGATCTCTACTTTATATTATGATGTTTCTTTTTATTTAGATGAAATTTTGTAACTAGCTACAGAATGTGTGCAATTCTGCGTCTAATCGTTGTTTCTGCAACTACTGTTATGGTTTGACAGGTTTCAAGAAGAAAATAAGGAAATGGCTCATATGGGCATCTCTAAAATGATCCACACATGGATCATATCCCATACACCTTTTCGAATTCGAAGATAAAATGTGCCTATGCTCGAGGTCAAGGTCGGTCAAGGAGCGTGATCTACGAAGGTGATAATCTCGATTTTCTCTGACATAGAAAATTGAGAGACAACCACTAAGAATTTTCTTCTATCTCTACTTGTAAATTTCACTTCTAATTGTTATTTATTAGTGGAAACACCTGAAACAATTGAATTTCAAAGTTTTTTAAATACTGGTTGTTTTGAAATCGGAAACAATCCTAATTTTGATAATTCGATGTATTCTTTGAAACTTTGTTTTTGATAATAAGAAGACCAGTTCTAGATCCTTTGATGTTTAGGTAGTCCATTATATTTTCAAATCATTTTGTTGAAGACGACCCCTACACAGAAAGGAGGTTTTTAGTTGTTTTTTAGTTTGAATTTCTTTATTTCATTTAATGTTGATTCATTATTTTTGTTCTGGTCAATTCATAGTTAAATTCGCATTGTTTTCATACTTAATTTTCTATGAATTCATAGCTTAATTTTCTTCTTCTTTTTAGATTAATTTCATGAGTGATTTTTTAGATTAAATTTCCAATTAGCTATGTAATCTTATGCTCACTAAGTCGTCTCAAGAGAGTGGCTATGCCATTTTCCAATTGGACCTGATTTGGGTACTCGGTCACACAACAATCATAGTTTCATGATTTGTACTTGCTTTCAATTTCAATTCAGCACTATCATTTCAATTCTTAGTAATAAGGTTCATGCTTTCAATCCGAGAAATAAAATTATACTATGTTAAGATAGAATTAAATTAGAATTGTGCTCCATTTCATAATACTTGAAGCTTTCAATGGATAAGATACGAACACTAGTATATTTGGCCCAATTTCCGACGGCCACTTCATCGCTATTCCAAAACATAGGCATTTCAAGAGCGACAGTTTGAGGACGGGAAAAACGTGGTTAGCCATTACGTTGCAATTCTGACACTTCAATCAAGTGTCGGAAGAGTGACACTTTTTCCGACATTTCCAAACAATTGTCGCTCTTTCGACGTTAGCCAAATCATCAATTTATCGATGTTATAAAAGTTGTCACTAATATGAAATAAGCTAAACTTTCAGTCTTTTGATGATCCATAAGCATCGGTATTTTGACGTTTATCAGGTTTTCAAACAGCTGTCACAATTCCAACGTTAGCTCCTCCGACGTTTAAAGCATTGGTCTTTCGACGTTTATCAATTTTTCAAACCACTGTTGAAATTCTGGCATTATCTCTTCTAACATTTAAAGCGTCGGTCGTCCAATGAAAAATGAAACATCTATCTTTCAATGAAAATTTAAAGCATAGGTCATTCGACGAAAAATGAAACATCGCTCTTTTGATGAAATTTTAAAGCATCGGTCTTCCAACAAAAAATGAAACGTTGCCCTTCCGACGAACGTTTAAAAATATTTTTTAAAAATTAAGTGTCGATCTTCCGATGCAAACTGAAGCATTTCTCTTCCAACAAAAGTTTAAAAATATTTTAAAAAAATGAAACATCACTCTTCCTATGCATCCTTTAGCTACTTTGTGGTATGATTTGGCTACTATGTGGCATCCTTTAGCATCCTTTTCCATTCCACTAATGGCTAGTTATCTCGCTCATTGGAAGGAGTTAGTTTATGATCCAAATACAAAACTCATGAGGCCACAACAATATTGGTACACTAGGGTGTGGTTTCAGCACTATACCCCTGTGAAAAAGAAGGAAGTTTCAAGAGGGTGACAAGAAGAGCACTATACCCCTGTGAACAAGTGAACTCAAAACTATTTTGATGCATTAACAACTAGTTTATGCAAGAAACCTTTCTTACTACAAGAGATGCAAATGCACTATGGGACAACAACAAAGACCTTAAAAGTTTCTAACTTCGAGCTTACAGCCATACAACATATTTCCTAGGCTAGTTCAATCCAAAACTTAAAAACATATACACAATCTATGATTCAAAGTGACAACCTTCCTTTATCTTTGTAACATAACCAAGTGACCATACCTTATTACAGCTCGAATGATGAAACTAGTCCACAAAACACTTTAATTTTGACCCCCATAAGTTCGAATTCCCAAAGTTGACTTTCTATCAGTGCTTAACTTTATATATATAAGCCACATTGACTCTACCATCCACAGAAATAACATGGATGTTTTCAAATATGCAGAGATATACATAGGAAATATGAGGCTCGAAAAAAGGTGTCATATTCAAATATTTGTATATCGATCATCGTAATGAATGTCACACAAAAATGAGAACTTCAACAAGGTTTTGACAAGATCTTCTTACCTCAGATGTTGTGATGACATTTCATACCTCAGATGAGGATCCTTTCGGACTAAGGCTCATTTTCCCTTGAACTTCAGACTTCAACTTAGACTAAACAATTGTAGATTGACAATAGCACAAGATGATAACAAGCCTGAGATAATTATTAGACTTTCATAGTTGGTCGATTAACCTGATTTCACATTGTCTTACAGTCTGGTGAAACAGAGTTCTTTGAAATTGGTTTTAGAACTTAGGTAACTTGAAATTCACCAAGAGAATCCCATCACATTTTTCCTCATGACCTAATAACCGTGATAGCAAAAAATTCCAAAGTAGTAAGGTTTTCCAAATTTCCAACCCAACAAAAAAGGTATATCTATTGCCCTATTGAAAATGATAGTACTGAGATTAAGATTACAATTATGTGTTATCAATCTCCAAATTCACCTAGTTTGGATGCAACAATCGACAAGCATGACAATGCAAAGAAATCCAATATTCCTAGGCCTTTAAATTTTTTGAGATCATGTAAGCCATCCATGGCTTCTATAGTTTATGAAATTGATTTGCATTATTTTACAAGTATTGTTATGTAACCTGTGTGGCTATGCTACTATTATAAGCTACAACCAACAAAGTGATTTCTTTAATATGGCTGCAATATAAGAAACGGAAAAAAAAATAAGTGAATGGACAGTCCAACGCCAACCTCACTCATTATTGCTAGCAAGGATCTAGATAGGTCAACATTGAGCATCATGTCAATAATTTATAATGGAAAAGGACATCGAAGCTAGAGGATCAAGACAATGAAGGAAAAATACTAGTCAAGCCCTCCACAACAAGCGCTTAAATAAGCACCCATTAATGTACATTTTGGAGTCATGCCATGTCAAATGTTCTAGCCTGCTATTGTATTTCATGTGCACAAATTTTTCTATCAATTAAGGCCTGTACACTTGAATGGAAACTATTATTTATTGCTATCAAATTTTTTTTGTGTACGGAGGTTTCGACGAGTTGGATGGGAATTGTCTTCGTCCATATTTGGTTTCATCCTGCACAAAAAATTTGGTTTCATCCTTCATTTTCAATGCCTTTCACAATTCAATGAAAATTGAATAACCAAATTCAAGGCAATGTTCAGGGTATTTAACATTTAAGGATGACTTTTCCTTTTCAGTTTGATTAAAAGGTCTGGAAATTTATCCTATTATGCATTCTGAAGAGACAATGATGGCATGTTGGTATAGCTTCTTGAGAACTTTGTGTGGTGTACATTCTTGGCTAATTGCCACTACTGCTGAAGAATGAAAATTATGAAGGTGATATTCTTGAGAAAAACCAAATTGTTATGACAAAGTTGACTAGCAGCGGTTATTGGCTAAGCTAGAGAAACATCTCCCATGTTGGTGCTTTAGGTGGTTATCACATGTAGGCAGCCCTTTTTGTATGTTTATATAATAGACTTTGTATAAACACACATGATTAAAATACTTTACAAACATGAACTTGTATTCATGTATGCTTTTTGATATGTTAGCACTGATTATATGCTTCATGTATACAGATAACTGTTAATTTTTTTGATAGTTTTTTCCACACAAAGGTCAAGGCTCATCCTTGAAGAATAGACATGAAAAATGTGTATGTACAAATGTATTTTATTTTTTTATGAATGAAAATATGGGTTTCTTTTCATAGGAAAAAATATACAATTGAAACAATACATAATGGGAGTGGGAGTGCAAGTCCTAGAAAATCATTTCTATTGTTTGATGTCAAAGACCTGAAATCTAAAGAAAGCATCAATAAAATCCAACTACTCTCACCACTTCAAAAGTGATATGAGCTCTTCAGAAACTGCCAATTATTTTTTACTATATGAACTCCTTAAATATTCACGTTGCATAGTCATAACTTATTATTTTAGCTTGATAGATTTTCTAAATCTGTTGCGACATTCTATTCTCCACATTCTTCTTATATGAGAAACTAATGCACTTGATTAAGGCATTAGGAGCTATCTAGATCCAAAATAAGAATTGTGAAGGGATAAATAGAAGATACCTGAAGCTCGTTTTATTACTTCCTTCTACCGAAGAGCAAAAGCAAAAAATGGGGATACTTGTCTATGAGACATTTCCCTTTCATGAAAGCTATAAAAAAATAGATCATTAAGACAGTCCCTAGGCAATCTTTCCAGTCCATCAGGATACTCCTGAATCTGTGAGCCACTTCTCTTTCAGAATACCCTTCAAACAATACACCAAGCACAAGAGAGGCCCAAGGCAAATTGTCATGATAAATACTAGAGTTTCTACTTCATGGTACCCCAAGGTCTGTGAAATATTGTACCAAGCAAGAGGCTGACTACAAGACAACCTAGGTAAGCTGTCAAGGAGGATAAACTTTGATGAAATTGAAAATATGTACATCTTTATTCATTAAAAGTTACATGGCTGCCACTCAAGATTGCACAAGAATCACAATACCAATAGCTACAACTTTCGTAAAACTCTTGGGTGATGTTCTTTTGATAGATGAAGGGTGTGTGTTTGTTCACATACAACTCTCTATTTACTCATATTAATCAAGCATTAATGATATGTTTGTTCAATATTCAGTTGTGTAAACCAATACAAGCACCCACTCCCTCTGACATACAAATGCACAGACACAGACATATATTTTAAATTGAGACGAAAATGAGAGTAAAAGATTGAGAAAAAATGAGTATTTTCCTTTGCTTGAGTCTGTTTCAATGAGTTCAACATCTTTCACAAAATACTATTAAGCCAAAATCTTTAAAATTGGGAGATTCAGCTATGAGACCAATGCCTTAGATAATTAATGATCTCAGAAAAAAACTCCCACATATAAAACTAAATGACCTATGTAAAATTGAAGAAGGTATCTCGATATGACTCTAAAAAAGCACATACTAACATTGTTGTTGTTCAAGATAGAGTAGATTCATCACCTTTTCTTAGCTTTCATAATAACAAACTTAATCAATTCCAGCAATTCTGGAGCTTAACTTCATATTGTGCTTCTCCTGTTGCCACGTGCATAAACAACCATCAATTCCTGTCCCTTTTAGGATTCATCAATGAAATCCTATCCACTATATATATATATATATATATATATATATATTGCATGGTATAAACAAAGGAAAATAAAATAAGAATTGAACTATTAAAACTGCATGCTAAGAGAGGAATTGCAAGAACTAAAATGAAAACAAGGAAATTATCATCATCTAAGAGAATAATTTACAAGAATTCAGATGAAGGTAATGAAGAATCTCTCAAAAATAAGATGATTCTTCTCACTTGTTTGAATATTTGCAAATTTAAAATAAAGAGGACCACTATGGAAAATACTGAAAACAAGGAGACAGATCTACCTAGAACCACAAAAATATTGCATGTAAGCTTTAATAAAATTTTTTTTAACAATAACAAGGTAAATTATATTAGAAAAAAATGTGTCAAAGCGCAAATAAGATACATCCATAAGTTCCATGGAGAATATTGCAAAAGGGTTTTAAGACTATACTAGTATGGCGGGACAAGCTGTGCATCAACCCTAATACTAAGTTACAAAAAAATCATATGGATACAATCCATAGAAAATGCCATTAGCACCGTAACATTTAGCTGGCATCAAAATATAACTAGCATTGACTGGGAATCATCTATAATGATCAAATTTTTATCAACAACTACCCGACTAAGATAAGGCAGTTCAGCTGGGGTAGATTGGGCCAAGAATATAAAAGAGATTTTGTGCTCACTACCTTGAGTGCCTCCCTATCGCACTGCCTATAGCTACTGCACTTGAGACTAAAGATGTTGCATGTTAATACTCGTATTTTCAATTTGAAATCACTGTGTAGAGAGAATGTTTATTATAACAACATCCACATGCATCCTTTATGCCTTTGTAATGCAACATTCATGGCATGTAAATAGTCTTATAATAAAAAAATTTGAATTGAAATTCAGTGTCATATTTTTAAGGTATAATTTCTTCCTGTAGGGTTCAGTTTACCCTCAGTTCCAGAAGGGAGTGATAAGGATATATTTTCCAACTTGTCTATTTCCCTATTCAGGTATCTTAAAACATATTTGACTTGACTGTGAGGAATCCAAGCAAGTGAACTCAAAAATATTTTGTAAATATGGAAAAGAATGAGTCCAAAGCAAAAGTTTCCATAGAAATATAACATAAGGAGTTGTTAAAGTCACCTATTAAAATCAAGCCAGGACGATGCTTGGAAAAGATAATACATTTTAGCATTGTTGTTAAAAGCTATGCCTAGGTTCCATGACTATTTCAATTCGATTTTTCATTATGAGGCCAAAGAGATCCCCCCCAAAGGGTAATGTTCCTCTTGTCTAACCTCCACACATGTTGAACAATGAAAATGGGAGAGGAAGAACACCCACAAGCAGATGATTCATATGCATCTGTTTCTACCCACTATCTTCATTTTCGTCTCTTGCTCCTGCTTATGATATATAAACATAGCCACCCAAAAAAACAAATATATTGAGATAAATGGGAATATGTGTTTATGATCAAAACATACATTGGATTACAAATTTGTCTATGCAGTTGTGGGGCTACCATCAGAATTGGGGGATAAATATAACAAATGGCAGAAGTTATTGAAAATTGTATACAATGAAGGAAGGTATTGCAGTGGTTGTATGCCACAGGGGCGACACTCAATTGGGGAATTTTCAGGTTGGTCAAAGGAATTAATTCCCCGAACGAAAACCTCAACTTCTGGTTTGGGAAAATTTTGTATGTTGCTGAATCTGAATTGTTAGATGTTGATGAATATCGAAAGCTAGACGTTGGTGAATCTTGAAATCTGGATTCTTTGTCCACCTAAAAATTATATTTGAAATGATGTTGCAGAATGCACAACCTTTGGACACTGAACGGATGATGAGTTTCCATATGCCCACTATCTAGTAATGTAGTGACTTTGACATGATTGAGACCAATGAAAAAAAGGAGCTACTAGTCATTCAAATACCCTAGTGGGAATGTGTTGTCTGAAAAGCCCTTAATGTTAGACTGGGCCTCTGCAAACTCAATAAATTTAGAATCCCTGTCTCCTCTGAGTTATGGTTCACATGTCAACTTGCAAAAAATTCAGCTAGAGTGTTGTACAGACTTAACAGGACCCTACTATTCAAGAAAAATATTTTCTCTTAGATCATGCAGGTAGCCATATTGTTAAATTACTAATGGTAAAAATCGCCAATCCAACCATAAACCTCTTTTTTTTTCCATCTCATGGGGTACTGAAAAAATATGCATTCAGAATTGTGGTTACTACTTACGTCTCACACTCACATCCTTCCTGTGTTTAGTTTATCAAAATAATCTGGAATTTATTGCAAAGATAAAGGGGAGGTTAAAGGGTGTATTAGCTGATAGGGAAATTTTATCAACCTTCCTACATGAATATGTGAGACAGATCACCACCATCAGTGAAAGCATCACAAAGCTGTTAAATATGAGCTATAAATGCTTCCTCAGAGGCTTCAACTCAAACCCTATGACAACAAAATTCAGTGTGAGGATCCAATCTCAAACATGATTTACAAGTGGATAAAATGTAGAAGGTTTAGAAAGCCCAATTGAAAACCAAAATATATGGATTAATGTCATGGGATAGGCACACCAAAACCTTTTTAAAATCCCTAATACCTAAATATGAAAAGTATAATATAGTTTCCCTAAAAGTAGCTGATGGTCGTACCACCAAGAAAAAAATATTTTGAAGAAAGAATCCCCAAAGCACTTAAGCTTCTTTTCCAATCCTATAGAATTATTGAGGAAAGCAGGGTGGTCATCCATAGATACCTTCACATCGATCCACCTTTCATTTCCCCAAAGCCTAAAATATAATGTGATCAAGAATCAACTATATATGTCCTGACAATAACCTTAATGGAATTGGTTCTGAATATTATAAAGAAATGTGGGATCTTACATAGCGTGACTTACAAGTTACTACCAAGATATATATAAAATATTCGAAAGCAATCAGTGGGAGAAAATATCAGAAAAGCAATCATTGGGAGAAAAGGGGTATTAACAATGTTACCGATGAAATAGGTAACCGCAATGTTACCTACTTTTTTTTGGTAGCATAAAAAGCACCCGATTTTGAAAAGTGGTGATGCAGAATCACCATTTTTTTTTTTGGTGCACATTTTTGACACTCTAAAATTTTTATTTATGAAGTATGAATATTTGTTTTAAAATGTTAGTGATTTTCATGCTAATTTTGAAATGTATTGATGCAGCATCAACTTTTTTTTTTTTAGAGCAGTGATTTTCATGCTAATTTTGAAACGTATTGATGCTGCATCAACCTTTTTTTTTTAGCAGTGATTTTCATGCTAATTTTGAAACGTATTGATGCTGCATCAACCTTTTTTTTAAAGCAGTGATTTTCAATAGATGGTGCAGAAACGTCAGTGATCTTTTATTGTAATTTTTAAAGTGGTAATTCATATTTGGTAATAAAACCTGAAAACTTAGATAAAAAAAAATATATAAAAACAATAAAAAAAACAATAAAAATGTAAAAAAAAACAAAAATAGCTCATAAAAATAAAATATTTAAACAAAAATAAATAAAAAAATAAAAATATTTGAAAATTATATCAAGGGAAATGACAAAATTTGAAGGAAAAAAACACATAATTTAAAGAAAAAAAACAAAAATTGACCCAAAAAAAAAAATCAAAAACATTTTTTTCTAACTTATTAAAAAAAACAATATATTACAAAATATATATATATATATATATATATATATATATATATATATATATATATATATATATATATATATATATATATATATATATATATATATATATATATTTAAAAAAAAAAAAAATTTAAAATAATTAAAATTACAAAATTAAAATTTAGAAAAAAATAAATAAATAAATAAAATAAAATAAAAATAAAAATTTAAAAATTTAAATTAAAAATAATAATAATAATAAGGGAAAAAATACAAATTTTAAAATTTACAAAAAAAAAACAATTAAAATTGCAAAAAAAAAAAAAAAAACTATTATTTAAAAACAAAAAAAATGAAAAAAACCACGTGCAAATAATTAAAAAACAAATATACATAATTCTTTTTTTTTTTTAATGAAACCATTTATAGATTTTAAAAATTAAAAACTAAATAAACGAAAAAATTAAGAAAAACAATTAACTTAAATTAAAATTTAAAAATTTTAATAAATAAATTTTAAATTTTAAATTTAAAAAAATAATTATTCTATAATATTAAATATAAAAAATTAAACAAATTGAATTTAAAATAAAAAATTGAATAAAAAATAATTTTAAATTTTTTGAAAATTCAAATTTAAAAAAAATTTAAATTAAAAATAAAATATTAAAAATTAAAAAAAAATAAAAAAACAAAAAAAATAAAATCAAATAAAAAATAGATGTATATATATAAAAAAAAAAAAAAAAAAAAAAAAAGAATTTTATTTTAAATAAAAATATTAAATTAAAAAAAAAATTAATTTTTTGAAAAAAAAAAATTATTTTTTGAAATTAAAAAAAAAAAAATTTAAAAATTAAAAAAAATCAATTAAAAAAAAACAAATTAAAAAAAATCAATTAAAAAAAAAATTAAAAAAAAATCAATTAAAAAACAAATTTGTGGTGGTCAAGGCGCAGCCCGCCCGCTAGGCGGCCCCACGGGGGCGGCCTAGCTGGCCTCCCGACCCCCGACGGGCGGACGGCCGATCTGGGCCGCTCACGTGGGGCCGCCCAGAGGGCGGGCCGCGCCCCGACCACCACCAATTTGTTTTTTAATTGATTTTTTTTTAATTTTTTTTTTTTAATTGATTTTTTTTAATTTGTTTTTTTTTAATTGATTTTTTTTTAATTTTTTTTAATTTTTTTTTTAAATTTCAAAATATTAATTTTTTTTTTTAAATTATTTAAAATAAAATTCGTTTTGTTTTAATTTTTTTTAATTTTATTATTTTTTTGTTTTAAATTTATTATTATTTTTTTTTTGTTAATAATTTTTATTAAATTTTGCCCATTTTTTTTATTTAATTGATTTTTTTTTTTTTAAATTTCATAATTTTTCTTTGTTATTAACTTTTACGGTTAGTTTTTTAATATAATTTTATAAAATTGAATAAATTTTATATAAATTTTTTTAATCTATTTGGATTTAATATTTTTTCTAAATGTTTTACTTTTTTATTATTTTTTTTTTGTTAATTACATAAAATTTTTATAATTTTATATTTCAATTAAAATTGTGTATTTAAAATTAGATTTTTTTTTAATGAAACTTAATTTTTTTATTTATTTATTTATTTTTTTATTTAATATTTTTTTCCTTCTTTTTCAATTTCCCATTTTTAATTGATTTTTAAAGTTTTTAAAGTTTTTCGTTTAACAATATTTTTTTTTTTCTTTTATATTTAAAATTTATTTTTTCTTTCAAAATTTATTTGTTTATTCATTTATTTATTAAAATTTAATATTTTTGTTTTTAAATTTAATTTGTTATTTTAATATTAACCTCTTTTTTTTTTAATTTATTAAAATTTGATGTATATACCTATTTTAATTTAAGTTCATATATATATTTTATTTTTTATAATTTAAATTTAATTTATTTTTTATAGTTTATTTGTTTTTTTAATATATATTGTTTTAAATTTAATATTTTCATTGTATTTTATTTTTATTTTTTATTATTAATTAATTTTTCTTTTTCTTTTTCCTTTTAATTTGAATAGGTTTTTTTTTTTTTTTAATTTTGAATTTTTAAATTTATTAAAATTTAATATATTTCCTTAAATTTAATTATTTGTTTTATTTTTTTTTTCTTTTTTTTTTTTAAATTTAATAAGCATTTTTTTTTCTTTTTTAAATTTAATTTCTATATTTTATTTTTTATAATTTCTTTCTTTTTTTAACTTGTGTTTTTTTTTTTTTTTAATTTAATATTTTTATTTGGTTTTTATTTTTATTTTTTAATTTCTATATTTTTTTAAATTTTAATCTTAATTTTTTTTTGGTTTATTTTTTAAATTTTTTTTCCTTAAATTTTAGGTTTTTTTTAATGATTGAATTAAAATTTTTACTTTGTTTTTATTTTTATTTTTTTTTATCTTCATATATTTTTAAATTTTAAGCTTTTAAATGTTTTTATTTTTTAAATTTATTTTTTTTCTTAAATTTTAGGTTTTTTTTTAATGTTTGAATTTTTAAAATTAAAAAATGTTACTTCTATTTTTAAAAATGCCAAAAGTATGACACAATTTTTTTTTGTTATTCCAGCATCAACTGGTTTTGTTTTGAGGGTGTTTTTTCAATCCTTTTTTCAAGAAACAATTTTGTTTTTACCATAATTTTATAAAATGTTGAAATTTGACCTTAAAAAAAAACGAAGTGCGTTCTGGAAGACACACTTTTTTTTTGGGGGGTGTTTTTTCAATCCATTTTTCAACAAACAATTTTGTTTTTAGCATAATTTTAGAAAATGTTGAAATTTGACCTTAAAAAAAAAACAAGTGCGTTCTGGAAGACACACTTTTTTTTTTGGGGGTGTTTTTTCATGTTTTTTGAGAGTTTTTGGGCTAGAGTTCCCGTTTTGAGGTCAGGTGACCTATTTCATCGGTAACAGTGTTTATTGTTCCAAATTGATTTTTCACAAGATTCAATTTCACTCCCTGAATTGCAATATATCATCAATTGAAGCTCTAAAGGTATATAACACAACAAGGTTGCACATACCTTGAGTTCCAGTGGACATTTCCCCATTCCACAAGCTATGAAAGAACAATTTAGATATACCAATAGAAATATATCTTTGCTACCTCAAATGGTCTTCGAGAGAATTTGATTTCATTGCCTATAGAAGTTATGAATGCCTTCGAAACAACATGTCCAATAACCAGTACCACCCTCCCCGCACCCCCTCACCACCACCACCACCACCACCACCACCACCACCATATATTGAAAAACATAATATAACTTCCATACGATTTTCTTTTTTTTAGATTTATTAAATCATACTATAATTCTTAATTTTACTTATGTAATTCATTAATAATGTAAAAAGTACTAGGTGGATATTCTGGAGTTAGAAGTGGGAAACCTTAGTCATGACCCATATGCTGAGTGAAAAGGCCCTAATATCCTATCTTTCTTTCAATATTATTTTCTTAAACGAACTGAAAACCATTTTGTTGGATTTTTTGTGCATATAAACTTGTATTTCTCATATAAAGAAG
This sequence comes from Pinus albicaulis, assembly GCA_034641835.2. Taxonomy (NCBI): domain Eukaryota; kingdom Viridiplantae; phylum Streptophyta; class Pinopsida; order Pinales; family Pinaceae; genus Pinus; species Pinus albicaulis. The sequence goes on along the minus strand of CM076570.1, from coordinate 286,637,705 downwards.
GTAATTTTGGTATCTTGGAGGCCTTATGCTACAGATATGGGAAAAGACATTGTTGGCCCTTCTCAGGCCACTTCCCCTAGGGGATAGGGCACCGTCTCCTTCGCTATTGATTCCCCAGCAGAACGCAAAGGCCAAGGAACCACTTAAAGTCCAATTGGACAACCTTTAGCTTGATTTGCTGAAATTGGACAATAAAGTCAAATTCATCCTGGGAGTGGTAAATGGAGAAATCATAGTAAACAAAAGGAAACATGTAGAGTTTCTTACAATTAAATAGATAAAAAAACACATACAAAAAACTAGATAATAATCATGAACAAGCTTAATATTGAATTATGAACTATACAAAAACTTACAAAATGTGACACTATGAGCCTACTCAAGCGCACAAGCAAAAATATCCTGGACATGACCCTGGTTGACAAGTTGTATTGCTCATGATGCAAGAGGATTTATGCACTGTAGCCTTGGAAGTCGGTCGAAAATCCATAATTATCTATACAATAAATACAAGTAATTGATGTAGTATTTTTTATATAGATAAAATTATAAATAAATGTTATAACATATGTTGAAAATGTCAAAACATACATGAATAAGCTCCTATTTGTTTCAAGAACAATTTATTGGAGTCGCATGAACTTGGAACAAGCCTCCCACGATCTAAAAGAGTAGAAACTATGTCAATAGTGACTTTTTTGTTGCTACGTTGGATTGAGGGAGGTTTTCTCCAAGATTAAATCGCTCCAACAAATTATTATCTACTAAACAGGGCCAACCACGTGAAGGTGGAAGTTCTTATGGCCCCTCACTGCCCCCTCACATCACTCTCAATTCCCCAATACCCAATCTATATTTCATTTTTTACTTTCATGAGCATAATTTTTTTTTTAAATAACTAATAAAAAAATGCAGCAAAAAGTATGCAAGAAAACATTGAAAGTGTTTGACATAAAAATAATATGATAAATGAGTTTTTATTATAACGCAAAAGACGTTCCAAGTATGGTAACATTTATCCTATAATAATACAATATTTTACATTATCAAATTTTATTTTTCTTCTTCCTAATTCTAAATCTCATAACTACATCATCAACATCATCGTGCTCTACTTATTAACAAAAACAATATATTATTATATATATATATATATTTAAAAAAAAAAATTAAAATAATTAAAATTACAAAATTAAAATTTAGAAAAAAAAAAAAAGTTAAAAAAAAAAATTAAATTTAAAAATTTAAATTAAAAAAAATAATAATAACAATAAGGAAAAAAATACAAATTTTAAAATTTACCAAAAAAACAAATTAAAAAAAAAAAACAATTAAAATTGAAAAAAAAAAAAAACCCTATCATTAAAAAACAAAACAAATGAAAAAAACCACGTGCAAATAATTAAAAAACAAATATACATAAATTTAGTGTTTTTTTTATTCTTTTTAATGAAACCATTTATAGATTTTAAAATTGAAAAACTAAATAAATGAAAAAATTAAGAAAAACAATTAAATTAAATTAAAATTTAAAAATTTTAATAAATAAATTTTAAATTTTAAATTTAAAAAAATAATTATTCTATAATATTAAATATAAAAAAAATTAAACAAATTGAATTTAAAATAAAAAAATTGAATTAAAAAAATAATTTTAAATTTTTTGAAATTCAATTTAAAAAAAAAAAAAAATCAAATTAAAATAAAAATATTAAAAATTAAAAAAAAAAAAATCAAATAAAAAATAGATGTATATATATAATTAAAAAAAAAAAAAAATTTAAATAAAAATATTAAATTAAAAAAAAATTATTTTTTTGAAAAAAAAAATTAATTTAAAAAAAAAAAAAAATTTAAAAAAAAAAAATCAATTAAAATAAATAAAAATAAAAATCAATTAAAAAAAAAAATAAAAAAAAAATCAATTAAAAAAAAATATCGTGGTGGTCGGGGTGCGGCCTGCCCACTAGGTGGCCCAGCCGCCCTCCCGGCCCTCCGCCCATCGGGGGCCGGGAGGCCGGCTGGGCCGCCCCTGTGGCGCCGCCCGGCCGGCCACCGCCGCCCAGCGGGCGGGCCGCGCCCCGACCACCACGACATTTTTTTTTTTAATTGATTTTTTTTTAATTTTTTTATTTTTAATTGATTTAAAAAAAAAAAAAATTTAATTGTTTTTTTTTTAATTTTTTTTTAAATTTCAAAATATAATTTTTTTTTTAATTATTTAAAATAAAATTCTTTTTGTTTTAATTTTATTATTTTTTTGTTTTAAATTTATTATTATTTTTTTTTGTTAATAATTTTTATTAAATTTTGCCCATTTTTTTTATTTAATTGATTTTTTTTTTTTTTTAAATTTCATAATTTTTCTTTGTTATTAACTTAGTTTTTTAATATAATTTTATAAAATTCAATAAATTATATATATATATTTTTAATTTATTTGGATTTAATATTTTTTTTAAATGTTTTACTTTTTTATTATTTTTTTTTGTTAATTACATAAAATTTTTATATTTTTATATTTCAATTAAAATTGTGTATTTAAAATTATATATTTTTTTTAATGAAACTTAATTTTTTAAATTATTTTTTTTTATTTAATATTTTTTTTCTTTTTTTTCAATTTTCCATTTTTAATTGATTTTTAAAGTTTTTAAAGTTTTTCGTTTAACAATATTTTTTTTTTCTTTTATATTTAAAATTTATTTTTTCTTTCAAAATTTATTTGTTTATTCATTTATTTATTAAAATTTAATATTTTTGTTTTTAAATTTAATTTGTTATTTTAATATTAACCTTTTTTTTTAATTTAATAAAATTTGATGTATATACCTATTTTAATTTAAGTTCATATATATATTTTATTTTTTATAATTTAAATTTAATTTATTTTTTATAGTTTATTTGTTTTTTTAATATATATTGTTTTAAATCTAATATTTTCATTGTATTTTATTTTTATTTTTTATTTTTTAATTAATTTTTCTTTTTTTTCCTTTTCATTTGAATACTGTTTTTTTTTAATTTTGAATTTTTAAATTTATTAAAATTTAATATATTTCCTTAAATTTAATTATTTGTTTTAATTTTTTTTTTCTTTTTTTAAATTTAATAAGCAATTTCTTTTTCTTTTTTAAATTTAATTTCTATATTTTATTTTTTATATTTTCCTTCTTTTTTTAACTTATTTTTTTTTTAAATTTAATATTTTTATTTTGTTTTTATTTTTATTTTCTAATTTCGATATTTTTTTAAATTTTAATCTTAATTTTTTTTTCGTTTATTTTTAAAAAAAAAATTTCCTTAAATTTTAGGTTTTTTTTAATGATTGAATTAAAATTTTTACTTTGTTTTTATTTTTATTTTTTTTATCTTCATATATTTTTAAATTTTAAGGTTTTAAATGTTTTTATTTTTTAAATTTATTTTTTTTCTTAAATTTTAGGTTTTTTTTTAATGTTTGAATTTTAAAAATTAAAAAATGTTATTTCTATTTTTAAATATGCCAAAAGTATGACACAATTTTTTTTTTTGTTATTCCAGCATCAACTTGTTTTGTTTTGAGGGTGTTTTTTCAATCCTTTTTTCAAGAAACAATTTTTTTTTTACCATAATTTTATAAAATGTTGAAATTTGACCTTCAAAAAAAACGAAGTGCGTTCTGGAAGACACACTTTTTTTTGGGGGGGTGTTTTTTCAATCCTTTTTTCAACAAACAATTTTTTTTTAGCATAATTTTAGAAAATGTTGAAATTTGACCTTAAAAAAAAAACAAGTGCGTTCTGGAAGACACACTTTTTTTTTTTGGGGTGTTTTTTCATGTTTTTTGAGAGTTTTTGCGCTAGAGTTCTCGTTTTGAGGTGAGGTTACCTATTTCATTGGTAACAGTGTTTATTGTTCCAAATTGATTTTTCACAAGATTCAATTTCACTCCCTGAATTGCAATATATCATCAATTGAAGCTCTAAAGGTATATAACACAACAAGGTTGCACATACCTTGAGTTCCAGTGGACATTTCCCCATTCCACAAGCTATGAAAGAACAATTTAGATATACCAATAGAAATATCTCTTTGCTACCTCAAATGGGTCTTCGAGAGATTTTGATTTCATTGCCTATAGAAGTTATGAATGCCTTCGAAACAACATGTCCAATAACCAGTACCACCCTCCCCGCACCCCCTCACCACCACCACCACCACCGTATATTGAAAAACATAATATAACTTCCATATGATTTTCTTTTTTTTAGATTTATTAAATCATACTATAATTCTTAATTTTACTTATGTAATTCATTAATAATGTAAAAAGTACTAGGTGGATATTCTAGAGTTAGAAGTGGGAAACCTTAGTCATGACCCATATGCTGAGTGAAAAGGCCCTAATATCCTATCTTTCTTTCAATCTTATTTTCTTAAACAAACTGAAAACGATTTTGTTGGATTTTTGTGCATATCAACTTGTATTTATCATACAAATAAGGTAATTTTGGTATCTTGGAGGCCTTATGCTACAGAGATGGGAAAAGACATTGTCGGCCCTTCTCAGGCCACTTCCCCTATGGGATATGGCACAATCTCCTTTGCTATTGATTCCTCAGCTGAACGCAAAGGCCAAGGAACCGCTTAGCGTCCAATTGGAAAACCTTCAGCTTGATTTTTTGAAATTGGACAATAAAGTCAAATTTGTCCTTGGAGTGGTAAATGGAGAAATCATATTGAACAACAAGAAACATGCAGAGTTGCTTACAATCAAATAGATGAAAAAACACATACAAAAAAACTAGATAATAATCATGAACAAGCTTAATATGGAATTACGTACCGTAAAGGAACTTACAAAATGTGACATTACGAACCTAGTCAAGCGCACAAGCAAAAATATCCTGGACATGACCTTGGTTGACAAGTTGTATTGCTCATGATGCAAGAGGATTTGTACCTGCGCTGCCAAGTCAGTCAAAATCCATAATTATCTATACAATAAATACAAGTAATTGATGTCGTATTTTTTACTCTAAGATGCATTCTTATGATAATGTTATAACATATGTTGAAAATGTCAAAACATACATGAATAAGCTCCTATTTGTTTCAAGAACAATTTATTGGAGTCGCATGAACTTGGAACAAGCCTCCCACGATCTAAAAGAGTAGAAACTATGTCAATAGTGACTTTTTTGTTGCTACGTTGGATTGAGGGAGGTTTTCTCCAAGATTAAATCGCTCCAACAAATTATTATCTACTAAACAGGGCCAACCACGTGAAGGTGGAAGTTCTTATGGCCCCTCACTGCCCCCTCACATCACTCTCAATTCCCCAATACCCAATCTATATTTCATTTTTTACTTTCATGAGCATAATTTTTTTTTTTAAATAACTAATAAAAAAAAATGCAGCAAAAAGTATGCAAGAAAACATTGAAAGTGTTTGACATAAAAATAATATGATAAATGAGTTTTTAATATAACGCAAAAGACGTTCCAAGTATGGTAACATTTATCCTATAATAATACAATATTTTACATTATCAAATTTTATTTTTCTTCTTCCTAATTCTAAATCTCATAACTACATCATCAACATTATCGTGCTCTACTCCTATTTCGTGCCTTTCCCGCACAGCAGACCAAGTTACGTAGTCACAACATCTGGTCTCATGCAGTGATGGGGCATCGCCTACAAAAACAGATAATATTAAATTTTAATTGTCAGATTTTAAATATCATCGAACTATTTCAGTAATATTAATAAAAAAAATTGCAATGAGATTATTACCTAGTGCACCAATCGTCGTCGTTGGGACCGTTGCTCTGTCTTCCTCTCTGGTGGTAAGATCCTCAAGTACAACATTCTATGTCATTTAAAAAAAAAAAATTATAAGGAAAACCATCAAGGTATAATTAGAAAAAAATATAAGTGGAAATTAATTACTGTCATGACCCTCACTGATAGTAGCATTGCCAGCTTGGCCCCACTACAACGATCAGGTTGCACGTGAGGAACATGTACATCTGGAAATATTTTTCTCTCAATGCGCTGCTCTAAAAAAAGGTTATTTGGCTCATCGACAGTGATGCTCCCCTGATTTAAAAAAAATTGTTAGAAATTAAATTTATGGACGAAAAAAAACATATTGAAAGGTTAACGTTTTACCTTATTAGGCATTCTAGATCAAGCTTCTACGATGTTCTACTACGGCTTGATAGCCGGAATGGAAAGTGATATTTTTATCTTCCTCTGTAGTTTCTGTTCCAAATTCATCACCCTACATTACATCTTATTATGTATTTTTTATGTTATTTGATGGTATTACAAAAACATTGGAAGGCGATACAATTAGTTATAATATGTTCAGCTACTTACAATTCTTGCGGCTAATTTCAAATAGTTGCCCTGGCCTAGCTTGTGATGGCCATTTTCTTCAATCCTAGCTTTGGTTGCCTTCGAGGTGTCAAGAAACCTATCATCAAAATATTGAAGTTAGATATGACATAGCACACTTTTATTTGAGACAGAGAGAAAATTAAAGCTATTGAATTAAATTTGTAATTTACCTTGCAGGACTAGTTAGCAGTTTTCCTTCTTTCTTTACCCTTTTATCTTTTCTATCATGGATGAGTGATCTCCACTCACTCTCTGGAACTGTGAGAGGATGCTCGTATCTATGGTTAAATTTCAATTGCGTCCTATAGGTGTTCCTGGTATATTTCAAATATTTTCCAACTACCCGAGCCACCACTGTTATGTCGAATGTGCCCACCCCAAAAAGGGCTTCTAGATAATCTAGAAGTTATTTTTTCAAGTTGTAATTCTGGGAATTCCACATTGTGCATATGGTTGGGCCAAAAATTATCAACGCCTTGCTCTCCAAAAACTTGTATAACTCATTGTTTCCTACAGAGAAAAAAGATATTATCATTAATTTAAAAATAAAAATCATGATAAAATATAGTTTAGATAGAGTACATGAAATAGCTAAAATATTAAAACTTACCTGGGAGTTGTACATGCTTCATAGGGACACCTTCATTGTTCACCAAAATCGTGCCATCAATGGTCCTCGTTGAGATGACACGTGTAGCTCTAGGAAACACAATAATATAGTTCGCCATATCAGCCTCATCACTGCCAACATGTTCAGTGGTTGGTTGGGTTTCTGCTTGGGCAAGGTGTGTTTCTTGGCTGCCATCTGAAGGCATAGAAAGTGTATGAGAGGGTCGCTCGGCAATATCTTTCCCTTGTGTCCCACTACCACCAACACCGGGTGCAATAGGTGTCAGATAACGCTACATACAAAATAATTTTTTTGTTAGTTTAGTTAATGTAAAAATTAGAAATCAAAATATCACAATTCATCTCATGCAGAAAAAAAAAAAATCCTTTTGATTTTTTATTATTACCTTATATGTTTCTAGCTGGGTTATAATTTGTGTTATCCTCGCTTCTATTTCAGGTGTTTGAGGCACATCTAACAAACGCTCAAATTCCAAATTTGCTTATCGCGCCTTTTTTCGCAGCAATAGCAATGGACATGGGGATGAAGAAAGCTCTTCCTCATATAGGGAATCATCAGACATACCATGGCCAGGTGTCTGCATATTTGAACAAAATTAATATGATTTCAATTATGTAAATAACTAAAATACCTGAACATAGAGCAATGTTGGCACTTTACATGTTCTTCCGCTAGCCCCTTTCCATGATCATCCTATCTCGGGGTTGTTCCTGTACTGCCCTGATCAGTCTACCACATTGCAATAAAATTATAAATGTGAAAACTTGAAAACAATATCTAACCTGAAAACACAAAATGAAAAATGAAATAATTTCTAAATCTACCTTTCTAATACATAAACTTTGTGCAATAAAGAGGCCCTGGAGTGGTTGAGTATAATTAAAAGTAACACTGAACACATAACTTGTTGTAGACTTCCTTTCATCCATGGATCCTTTCCAATCTGACTCTGAACAAACCACAACTGAGACTTATTGCTTTCCCCATATAAAATCCAAATTCCAATGTCCCATTTATATATGGTAGTACCCTCTTTGTTGCTGTCTAGTATTATGTTTTTGGAGCTTGCATAAATTGGGAGATATTGCTGGCTGCATAGCTTGAATTGGGTCTAGTGGTGGTAAGATAGATCATGTTGTGCACTAGTTACCTCTAGGTATGAACAACCATACAACTGAATTCCTTGTTGTTCCCATGTATAATGCCAAAGTCCAATGTTCCATTTTCAAATTGCAGCATCTTCTTTTTTGCTGTCCACTTTTATGTTTTGGAGCTTGCATAAATAAGGAGATATCAGATTATGAAACGTTGCTCTTCCGACGAAAATTTACAAATATTTTAAAAAAAATGAAACGTGGCATTATAGTGACAGAGTCATGAAAGGATTATACAACAACTATGACAGGATTACTCAAGCTTAAAATAAAGTAATGTTAAAATATACCTCTGAGCTTGTTTCACCTTTGGGTAGGTTGTAGTGAGTAAAAAAAAATGGTTTTCTTATGTTAAGTTTATCAAAAATACATATTTGACATTTTTATGTATCAATGAAGGATTGACATATCGAATGTAGGAAAAAGGGTAACAATATAAAACATCAAAGGAGAGTAAACATAAAATCAAATGAAACAAAAAAATGAAAAATGACCAGAACAGTTTCATACATGAACGGATCCCTCAACAATATCTAAGTAGTTCTTGAGGTAAGAGCCATTGATCGGGTAAGATAACAGTTTTCCTTTGTAGGTCCATACTAAGTGTCATGGTAAGCTCGTGATAGGTTTTTGGAATTTTGTAAGATGTAGATCTTAATGATCATCCTCACTGTATATTGATTATGCTTCACAAATTTGAAAAACCGAACAACACAAATCAGATCAAATTTCATTGAATTAAGTACCTGGAACTTCAAAAACTAGATCCAGCTTGTAAGAAATCTCTTTTATAAGATTCACAGGATGAATGACAGAGATAAAACATTGAAACAAAGGATTGGAAAAAAGAAGAAGCTAAAAATAGAATTTCGTTCAAGATACTCATAATCAGAAACATAAAAGTCATGGACTGACTTTAACTTGACCAAGAAACAGAAAAAGAGCTCGAAATGCTGAAAGGATCTAGTAGAAAACCTCAAATATTTCTTGGATTTAGTCAAAAGAACGACTGTATAGCATGCCTGCGAGAAGCCTTGATCTTGATCTGGGTACACACTGTTGGACTTGATCTTATGCTACGGATAGTCCCAACAACAATTCACTGATCATCTCATTGGTGCCCTTTCTATTACATTCATGGATGTAGAACTGCAATTTTATTGGTGGGGAAACATAGATTTTCTCATAATTAGCTAGCCATGGCTCTGGTACTGTGTTAATAATTAAGCACAAGAAAGACACAACAAGAAAATGGTGGAGAAGACTTTATGCCATATTCTTACTCTTGTATTGATCTCATGATCTAAATTTATAGTACATCAATTGAAACATTCTAGATCTGGATCTCACTAACAATTCATTAGTGGATCATGACAACACCTCGTCAAAGATAAGGTTTAAAACTCATATCTATTTGGTGTTGGAATTTGTGATTGTTAGGGACTCACAATCTAATATACTCTCCCACTAGTGGATCACCTTTTAGTGAATACTAACTGCAATGGAATACTATGGCTTTCTCTTGATGTGTACGTCTTACCTCCAATGATAATATTAAAATCTTCTAGTATTATGGTTGCCTCCTAGATTGTATTTCATCTCCAACAATGATTTTTGTCACTTGGAAATGTCTCCCCACTAGAAAAATTTTCCAGTATTATGGGTGACTTGGTAATGCCTCCCTGCCAACAAAATTCCCAGAAAATTGACTTATTTTCTCTCCTTAAATCTCTTCTTTATCCTTGTAGCTTTTCTCCTAGTTCAATAGCCGACCCAAAGCCAGGGTCTAAAGATTTGATTTTTTTCATTACAAATTTCCACCTATCTGCTCACATTTCCCATTAACACCTAGCAACTCTAAGGGTGTCTCCTTGCCCAACTACTTTCCATTAATTTATGGTACCTAATTGAAATGAGAAAATGCATATGCTACTCACTGATGCTTCTCTTGGCTTGAAATGCCTATCTCTTTTTGTGCAATTAGAATAACAATCAATTGGATTACTGTTGCTTTTGACCAGATCATGGTATTGATATCAGAGGGAGGCTCCAATTGAAGTAGAAGGATGAGGAGGCCTTGGAGAAGGCGTGAAGGATGAACAGAGTCTATTTCCTTTTAACAAGAAAGAAGCTTAATTTCTTTCTTTTTGAAAACAATGGTAATCCATTTGAGTATCTAGGACAAGATCACGATGATGAGAAAGATAAAATCTGATCTTGGGATGTTAGTTTTTATTAAGCAATTTGTTCATGGGATAGCAACAAGGAGGGTGAGTGGGACCTAGGATAGTGGATGATGTGTGAACACGAGTATTGAGAAACCTCCCATAATTTCAATGTGGTTTTGAGGAGAGAGTAGAAACTGAAGGTGGTTTAAAAAAAAATATTTAGAATTTGTCATGAAAATCCTTGCCATTAGATTCTCCTTGTCAATATGTTCTAGTTCCATGTGGCATGCCGAGTGGTTCTTCATGGATTGTGAGATATACTCATTTGAATTTGAAAACTCCAGATCATGGGCTAAGACCCAATGCATGGTGATGCGGCACCCCGCCATAGCCCAACACTTATTTAACTCAAGGAAGAAGTGTTATTGTGGTAAAGATATTTTATAAAAGATTTGAAGTATTACAAGGGGCTTTGATATTTGTCAAATGTCAATATTCTCTACAAGGGCTAATGCTTAGGTCCAAAGGAATTAAAATTTAAAAATTTAATTAGTAATAAATCCTCCAACAAATAACCTTATGAAACCCTCTCTCAAGCCTTGAAGAACTATATAAATACTATTAATTAATTCTCCTAAAAGCACTTCAACAAACAATCTATTGTGACCATTACTCTAAACTTTGACCCTTGTAAGGTTTAGTGTTGGATCAGGTATGTGGTGCAATGTACAAGCAGGGACTTGGCCCTTCTTAGGGAAATTATTCAAGCATATATGAAGCTCTCTAAAACAACAAATATAATGTCTCTCTTGACTAGCGAAAGAGCTAAAGGATTCTTGTTTTTGGCATCTGTTTTTGGGAAAAAAATTGGATTATTTTAGGTTTTCATTTTAGGAATTCATTTGGATCATTTATTACAGGGTTTAGCCTTTTATTTTATTTTTGACGGTTTGGGATCCGTCAGATAAATATCCTCTTGAAGCTATACCTATCCCTTTGTTTTTAATTGTACTATTATTTCGTCCTCATCAAAGAATCCACTACAAAAAATCAATAAATTCATGATGATACCTTCCTCAGATCAACGAAGAATTTGAGGAATTATTTATGCTCCTTTTGAACATCCTTAGACTATGTTTGGATACTTGTTAGGGAATCGAACCTAAATTTTGTTAATACAACCTAATCTGAAATAGAAATTCTTATCTTTGTGACATTAGTAACATATCAAAATGAGTCTTGTGATTTGTGAAGGCCATGAGCCCTCATTTAATACTGACAGTTATGAACATCACTCAGCCCTCTAGGATAGTGAACCTTGGGCAGAAAATTTCTTTGAGTTACGGCTTATTAAACAAGGATTTGTTTGGAGTGTTTGTAATATTTTGAAAGAAATTTTAATGCATTCACCTTCGGCCATCCTTAGGGTATCCTTATGTTCATAATTCAAGCACAAAACACCTTAATCTCATTAACAGATGTGTAGTCCCTTAAAGCTCCATGTATACAATTATGGTGTAAACATTGACAACAATTTAATAGTGACACTTTGAGGTGTGACCTCACTTAACAAAATTAAATTTGACTACACTTAACAACATTATTCTACCTGTAACAATATGTCCTCTTATTAACATTGATATGGAAACAACATTGATGTTTGATAGTAACTGAGCCTCAGAGATATATTAATTATTGTTTTACAGTACATTGTATTTGATCTATGAGACAATAAATTTTAGATGAACAATAGTCATTACAGGGACCTATGTTTATAACATGACAATAATGACAATATGGCTGAGATTGTTTCTTTACTATCAATGTATACTATAATTATGTAGATGAGAATTAAATCATTAGGTTAGTGCATTTGATCCTTAAATTTCACTAATACATAATGAGATTGCAGTGAGAATTATTGTTATATATTAAAAATTGTAGGTAAACAAACATCTTATACACTTCTTCTTACTTTTTTAGTACCTTTAGTTCTCATGAGGAGACTGCAAACTTGACTGAGAGAATGATTAAACAACCTTTCTACTTTAGATCTAGAGTCTTCCAAATACAAAGCTCCATAGTGTCATAATAGGACAAAATCAGATTTCTTGGAACATTTTTCCAATCCATACAAATCGTTTCCCACATGAACTAGTCTCCTTATCAAATATAGCCAAATTTCTTCTATACGAGGTCTAGTAAATTCCTAGAAAATATAGGTTGACTCCAAATTTATTTAAAAGGATGTACCACATAGATGTTGATTTTTGCCTGAGAGGAGCATAGATATATACCATTGGTTTTTTGGTGAATGATATTAGTACTAAATTAAGTACATAATATAGTATTGAACAACTACTTAGTACCGAATAGTTCATGCGAGGTACTCAGTTATGAAACATACTTATCACAAGTTATAACTGATATATGCTAGTTTTAACTGTTTGTTGTAACCCAAGACTCACCCCTAGCTTTGGGGCTACTCTACCACCTAGCCACATGCCCTTCCAATGAAGGAAAATAACATGTTCATGGGTGGTTTGATACTGCAACGTGATTCTCAAGCCAAGTTGATCATTTAGACCAAGGATATGAAATTTATAGCCATAACTGCAGTACTAATACCATGTAAAGCCATTGGACATGATGGGGATTGAACCTAGCACTAGACCCCAGCTAGTGGGCTGATTTATAACAAAGCGACATGCCTTTTTGATGATTGGCTACATTATGTGCAGTTTTTTATTGACACTACCCACATAGAACATATTTTCCTTTCCATCATCCTATTAATTCAAATAGTAAGGGTTTAGTACCCTTTTTTCTAACAAGTAAACTAAGTTGATTCTATGTTGATCTAAACAAATTTTTGCATGTTTTACTATCCCATAGCTTGAAGCTTTCTTTCAAGCACAAAATGAAAAAAAAATATCATTGGAAAATAATTGATTGTGTTAGGGCTATCAGGACCTAGGCCATACTCTAGTCATTTTTATAAGATCAATCTTCATAGCAGTTGGCCTTCCCCCCCTTGCTTTATTCCCAAAATGCTTCAAAAATTTTCATGAAATTGAGACTTAGGGACTTGTTGGGTTTACATATTTTTTCCTTTAGTTCAGTTCAATGGATTTCTATCCTATAAACCTCAAAAAATTCCTCTAGCATACTTCACCTTCAACACATGTATTTATTCAATAATGTTTGGAGGATGTCACACCCACAACTTTAGGCGAGGTTTGGAGAATTGATATAATTGGCTATTACAAACTCTATTTTATCATTTGGACATGATGGGGATTGAACCTAGCACCAGTCCCCAGCTAGTGGGCTACTTTATAACTGAACTACATGCCTTTTTGATGATTGGCTAGATTATGTGCAGGTTTTGATTGACACTCCCCACATAGAACACATTTTCTTTTCCATCATCCTATTAATTAAAATAGTAAGGGTTCAGTACCATTTTTTCTAACGAGTAAACAAAGTTGATTCTACGTTGATCTAAACAAGTTTTTTCATTTTTCCCTTTTTGAGAATGTGAAGCTGGGTTACACTTTTTTCCCTTTTTTGAGAAAAATGTGAAGCTCGGTTACACTTTTTGCCCTTTTTTGAGAAAAAATTTTCATTTTTTTCGGTTCTTCAACTTTCTGCAAACTATAACAATTTTTCTGTGTAGAATTTCATTTTGCGATAAAAATAAAAGTTGTGAGAAATTTTGTTAGCTTTCTATTACTTATTTTTTGAGATTTTTTTATGCAGATTTGATATGTCAACTTAGCGTTTCTTTGAGTGTGTGTTTCTTAACAATCAAAGAATTCATAAGAAGTCATGTTATGTCGCAACGTTGTATTCATTGAAAATTTGTGTTTTTGAAAAAAAAAAATGTGTTACAACAATCTAGACAGAGTCTCCTTTGGTTTTGTCATATTTACAAAGCCAATGGATGCATATCATAATTACTAGAATTTTTTGAACTGGTCCAATACGAAAAACTGCGTATTTTTGATATGTTTCACGTGGCAACAAATTTCTTAACATATAAGTTATAAACTAAAAATCTAAAAGCTACCCATTAGAGTCAACGGACCAATGTAATGCCCCATAATTTTTTCAATTTTTTTTACTATGTATTTTGGGAGACACAAAATTTTGATTTCACTGAATCACGATGACCCTCAGAAATTGTTTGCACTCATTTTATTAGAAAAATAATTAAAATTAATAAACGTTTACAAAATTCCATAAAATTTATATTTCCTGAAAGTAGATTCAATTCTGAAAATGCTTGTCTTGCTTCCGACAGTTAATTAACAACCTTTCATGGAGTTTAATCAGTCCAAAGTTGCAGAACCGTTTTCAGAGCCTGGTTTTCTGTAATTGGTGACGCGTTAGTTCAGCCGAACTATTAGTGAAAGTTCGGCTGAACTATGTTTTCCGCTTACGAGTCATTAAAACTAACGTCCTAATAGTTCGGCCGAACTATTGTGTAATTCTCTGTCGGCCGGAAACTTTTGTGGAGCCCCCTACAAAACACATATTTCGCGTCAATATAAATTGTCGCGAAATGATTCACAATTTTCGCACATTTCGCACTTCATTTCATTTTACAACTTGGTTTGAATTCAAAAACTTTTTTTCAAAGTTTGGGTTTAAAGAACTTTTTTGGAAGACATTTTTTGGAGGCGGCGTGATTTTTCTTGGAGGTATGTACGTGTTTTGTGTTGAAATAAATCTTTTGAGCTTCTTTGTTCAAAAAATTTTCTTCAAATTTTGGATTTAAAGAATTTTTTTGGAAGACATTTCTTGGAGGCGGTGTGATTTTTCTTAGAGGTATGTACATGTTTTGGATTGGATTACGTATTTTTTAGAAAATATTTTTTTAAATTAAATCTTTTGTGATATTGTTTGTAATTGAGTTATTGTCTAATTTTTTAAAGGAAAATTTTTGAACCTCATACCCTATTATCATGGGAAATCGAAGAACTTGTGTGAGAAAATATGATCGAAAAAGAAAGCCCGAGGAACGTAGAGAAGAGACGAGACAATATCGCAAAAGAAAGTTAGAAGCTCTCTCAAATATTGAAGAGGAAAATCAACCTCAAGCAAAAATTGAAGCAGGTATGTAAATGTAAATATTACATGATCTATTGATATATATTTAAAATTTTCCTAATGTAAAATGTAACGCTTAATTTTTATTTGATGAATTAGTTTGAAAAATATCTTGTTTGATGTAAACAGACAGAGATATTCCTCAAAATATTGAAGAAGAAAATCAACCTCAAGCAGAAATTGAAGCAGGTATGTAAATGTAAATATTATGATCTATTGATATATTTTTAAAGTTTCCCAATGTAGAATGTGAAGCTTAATTTTTATTTGATGAACTAGTTTGAAAAATATTTTGTTTAATGTAAACAGACAGAGATACTCCTCAAAATATCGAAGAAGAAAATCAACCTCAAGCAGAAATTGAATCGGGTATGTAAATGTAAATATTATGATCTATTGATATATTTAAAATTTTCCTAATATTTATTGACATATTTATTAATTTAGTTATTTATTGAATATGTACTATTTTTTCTAATATGTACAGATGAAATCACTATCGATAATGAGATGTTAGAAAATGTCGACACTCACACATATGGAGATAAAAAACCTGACTATATTATACGATATCGTGTCGAGAAAATTTTGGAAATGTTTTTCAAAACTGAGGTGACAGTTCAAGCTCAAATGTTGAAAGGTCTCTTATCATCAAGGAAATTAAAAGAAGCGATGACACTATTGGGTATTCGAAAATCAACCAAAGATAAAAAAATGAAAGAAGAGGTGATAAAAAATATGAGTAGTGTTATAGAGTCAATTAAGAGATCTAGAGATAAAGATGTTTCAAATATACGTAGAGGAATACAAATGGCAATGGTTTCACCAAGTACTCAAGAGAATCATTTGAATCTAACATCTATGGCACGAGCACTGGGAACCTCGCGAAAAACTCTGCACAAACATCAAAAATTTCGACTGCAAATAGATGTAAATGATGAACTCGCTTGTTGCAGAGCTATTTGTAGGCAACCATACAAAGATAGACTTGGAGAATATGTTAAAAAAATAATATATGAATATTGGAAGAACAATTTGCGTGTTTCACCCACTGCAAGACATGTGATGCGAAGAAGAATAGCACGAAATCAATACGAAGAACATGAAAAACATCTCTTGGAAACCACTCAAATAGAGTTATTCAACAAGTTAAAAGAAGAGAATCGTCAAATTCAAGTTTCACTCAGTGCTTTTGTTCAACAAAAACCATGGTATGTAAAACCTATCATCGTACGCGACACTTGTTGTTGCCGTTATCATGTGGAATTTGAGTTATATTATGACACATTCCTTGATTTCAGTAGAACATTATGGAAGGATTCACCTCCTCCTTCCACTATCCATGAATTCATATCTCAAATTCTATGTGAAAGAGAAAGCGATGAACTATTTTACAAAAAGAAATGTGTTGGTGGTAAAAAATGTGATGATTGTGAAAATTTGACTAAATTTCAAAACAAATATCGTATTGATATAAATGATCAATCATTGTCCAACATGAAAGTGAAATGGAAGAGATATGAATATATCAGTACATCGATTCAAGGTGCAGATAGTGTTAAAAGAATCGAAAAGCACTGTTAAGCCAAGGGCTAGTTCGAAAGACATATTGGAAGAGGAAATGTTGAAGAAGATTGCGAAAGTAAGCCGCAAGACAAGGAGGAGGAATGATGATGAAAGTTCCTTGGACTTGAGATTCATGTCTACAACCGTACATGGGAAAAATTTCTCTGCTTTGATAGACACGGGGGCTACCCATAGCTTCCTAAGTCAAAAGGCAGCTTCATCTCTTAGAAAGAGGAAGGCTAGCATCGAGAAAGAGTTGAGTGCTTTCAAGGCAGTCAACTCGAGGATGAAAGCAGTGAATGGTGTCATGAAAGGCACACATGTGAGAGTAGGGTCATGGTTTGGAAAGATAGACTTAAGAGTCATTGACATGGGTGATCATTATATGGTGTTGGGACGAGACTTCATGGTTGCAGCATAAGCCATACCAATGATGGACCGAGACATTCTCTTAATTCTTGTGATCAATCTTAAACTATTTTATGAAAGATAGGTAAACCATTTAAATATTTAGCTCAAACTCTTGTAGTAAACACCATACCTCAAGTCTCTCTTGCTCTCCAATATTATTAGGTTTAATTATTATAACACAAAAATCATTCTACATTGTCAATAATTTTTTGCGCTTACACTGAAATCAATGAACACTATTAATCCAATGAATTTACAAGTAATGTACCATCATACATGCAATTATATCAAATCAGAAATCAACATATATTGTAATGAAATCAATGGGGATTGTCTTGTTACAAGTAACATTTCAATTTACCACATGTGCAAATGTAGGTTCACATTCTATCATTCATGTAGTTTTAAAAACTTCAGATGCCATGCCAATTATAATTCAACTATCCAAAAAAAACATTTGACATTAAATATCACATGCCATGCCAATTATAATTCAACTATCGAACAAAAATATTTAACACTAAATATCACATGTCAAATGTAATTCAGATGACAACATTACTTCACATTCACATGCCAAAAGTACTAAAACCATCCAAAGAACACTGAAATCAATGAACACTATTAATCCAATGACTTTGCAAGTAATGTACCATCATACATGCAATTATATCAAATCAGAAATCAACATATACTGTAATGAAATCAATGGGGATTGTCTTGTTACAAGTAACATTTCAATTTACCACATGTGCAAATGTAGGTTCACATTATATCATTCATGTAGTTTTAAAAACTTCAGATGGCATGCCAATTATAATTCAACTAGATCCAACAAAAACATTTAACATTAAATATCACATGCCATGCCAATTATAATTCAAATATCCAACAAAAACATTTAACATTAAATATCACATGTCAAATGTAATTCAGATGACAACATTACTTCACATTCACATGCCAAAAGTACTAAAACCATCCAAAGAACACTGAAATCAATGAAAACTATTAATCCAATGACTTTACAAGTAATGTACCATCATACATGCAATTATATCAAATCAGAAATCAACATATACTATAATGAAATCAATGGGGATTGTCTTGTTACAAATAACATTTCAATTTACCACATGTGCAAATGTAGGTTCACATTCTATCATTCATGTAGTTTTAAAAACTTCAGATGACATGCCAATTATAATTCAACTATCTAACAAAAACATTTAACATTAAATATCACATGCCATGCCAATTATAATTCAACTATCCAACAAAAACATTTAACATATGTCCAAAAATATGTCCAAAAAACTTATTGTAATAAAATATGTCCAAAAATTGTAAATCTCACTCAAGTATCAAACTGTATCAAGTTTAAGAAATTTTAAAACCATCTAAATTTTGAAATCAAATCAAATCTACTATAAATCTTGTCCATCAAATGGAGGATCTAGCATCTGGGTCTCGGTTAGCTCCCTATCCTGTAAATAGGAAACCTACATACACAATGCACATGTACTTGAACAATAAAATTTGAAGTTTTAAAAATGAATGAGAATATATATATCTAGAAATTCATGTAAAAAACAAAATATAACAAAAAAATCACGCAATACCTCGTAAGGTTGCCTCTCCATTTGATGAACAGGATCTACCATAGAAACATCTGCAGTGGTAACCTGTACAATATACATGTACAGTTAAATATAAATATTTATATATACATAAATAATTTATATAAATTAAAAACTTTCAAATGAAAATGCACGTGTACATATATAAACTTATTTGAACAATAATATTAAAAAAAAGAACTAAAGACAACTTCTTCAAATGCTGTGGATGTTCCTATCTCCGTCGCTAAAGTCCTCGGATTAAAAAAATCTTCTATACGAACCTAAATTCAAAAAAAATTAAATAACTCAAAATATAGATCTCTCTCTATATATCTCAATTTTTAATGGAACTTTTTGAGGTAACATAAATTTTGAACTTGTGAAAAATTGTCCATACTTGTACATCTCGCAATGAAGTAGAAGGTATATCTCCTAAGGAAGAAGAAGGTACCGCCATCCCAAAAACATCAGATGGAATCGGTACCTGTTAAAACATTTTATCGAATTATATATATACATACATGTACATGTGTGGCAACAATTATTTATTTTCGAGTCACTTAAAAAACACTAACATACATGTGCCAACATATCATGATGTTCAGACCCATCTGCATCGTTTGAGCCAGAGGTCTCGAACGTAATATGAACATTTTCATCACGCATCATGCCTGAGAACTGCAAATGGTGTTTTAACATATAATCATACATTTTTGTTAGATTAATGTACACATACAAATAAATGTATGCATGTGTACATACACATGTATTTATTACAAATTGTACACATGTATATGTAAATATAATTTCAAACCCTAAGGTCACTAACACATACCGTTCCGGTGCCCTCTTCCTCACGAAAAATTAGGTCTTGCGGACCATTGCGACAATTTATTGCGTATGTTCGGAGATCTTCAACATTCATGTTGTAAATCTCCTCATCTGTATGATAAACAAAATTGGCACGTGCATTTTCACGTGCTCTTTGTCGATTTAAGCCAATATCGACTCCACTCAATCCGCTATGAACATTTTTTATCATAACATCTCTTGCTTCACGACTTATTTGAGAAGTCGCATCCATCTCTGATCGCAGGGTTTCGAATCGAGACGGTCGACTCACCAAATGGCGGCTCAGGGCGAGGCAACTCCACATCTCGCTTAGCGCCCTTACGTTGACATAATCGACCTCTCCCCAGGCCAAAAAATTCTGAAGGAAGGTCATTGTAGTCAGGTTTCATACCCAAAAAAAATTCTGCATAAAACACTTGTGCAAAATAAAGAGGAACCTCATCGTTCCATGGAAGCCTTCCAAAGGCCGCAAAATGTTGACCATACAAATATTGTGCTTTGTCTGGGTGCTTGAAATACTGCACCTTCAACATTTTTATTTTTGGCCCTTCCTTATAATTAAACATTGACTTAGCATCATCTCTTGAAACTCTTTTTTTTATGTCCTGCCATTTATCGGGACCTATCATTGTTTCTTTTCTCTTTCTCATCACTTCTACAAATGAATCGGTCGTTGGCCCCAAATCTTTGTACACTTTTACCATTTCACTCAATGAATGTGTAACTATTTCTAGGCTTTGTCTACTCTCAGCAGGTAGAGACAAAGCCTCGAGATCTCTTTGCAATTTTCATGAAGGCTTTGACACCTTTGTAAGGTGCATTCCGCCATGTTTGTTTCCCATGGTATATCAGTAATCTCAGCCGGATAAGTTGTGCTAGGTTGAAAGCCTTCTTCTTCAATGTAGCGCGCTGCCCTGTATCTTTTTTGACCACTGGCTCGAACATTTTCAGCCTCTGCATCAATATATATAAAATTTTGTATATTAGAAAAAACACGTGTAAAAAAAGTTGTACAAATTTAATGAAAACATATTGAAATTGATGGCAACCTTGATGTTTTTGGTTAACATCATCTCCAACATGACCCTGCTGAGAACCAACCCCAGAATGACGCTGCTGAGAACCAGACCCACAGTGACCCTGTTGAGAACCAGCAGCCGTTGATTGCTGGCCTTCGGGGGAATAAATATCACCCCCTTCCCGCACCCTGCTACCTCGACCGGTTGAACCTTGGCCACGCTCCATGGATGGAGTAGAAAGCCTTCTCCTCTTGCCTCCTAAAAATTAAAATATGAAAATTATTAACAACTAATTTCACTCACAAAGTTAATAAAAAAATCAATTCCATATGTACACACATGTATGGAGATTTAAGATTATATTTAAATACCGTGAACATCCTCCGATTCCTGAGCCTCCATATGGGATTCGGCTGATATTCGTCTTTCATCCTCCATGATATATATCTATTGGTCGACATTCACAAAATAGATTTCAAAAAATCAATACCTCAGAGTAAAATCCAGTTTGGGGATGTTAAATCCAGTATGTTCTATATTTCTTACATTTCTGCCCTCCTATTTTTCTTTCCAACCAATGTTTATAAAATAACATGAGAAGCAACATGAGACTTAGAACAATCATTTTCATTATCTATATGGAAGGCAAGAATGATTACATCCCCTTATGCTTAAGCTTATGTAGTTTGTCAATTTTTATCATATATTTTTTGGTAAGTGTAAATGTTTTTTTATCTATAGTACAAGTCATGAGTTCCCCAATTTTACCTTATGTAAAGCATGATTCTAGGATTACTAAAATTTGTACTTGGTTTTTTAAGAATATATCAAATAAAGTTTTTGAGAAGAAAATATGGCTTGTTCCTTAGAATTTGGCACTTAGAATTTCCATAACGCTTATAACCCCATCCTTACAATTTTTATAATTTCCATGATGAGACATTTGAATTTCCTTCTCCATATTTCTTGTTAATGATTATAACCTTAAAATGGCTAATATTGGTTTGTCATCATCATCTAAAAATGACTTGGCAGATGAAAATTTACCATGTCAATCATCATCACTTCACACCATCTCATACATGTCCCCTTCTACATATTATATGCATGAATTTTTGGAATGTCATCCTCTCTACCTATCCCATGAATGATTGTGACAACAGGTGAATAAAATACAATTTATAAGCAAAAGATAGTTTCTAGTTTTTCCTCCTCCATCCACCCTATAGCTAGTGATTTCTCAATTTTCCACTTCCAACTTTCTATTCTCGAAATTCATTAGCAGCTAATTTTATCGATAGCCACACCACTATACATATAATTATCATATACACTACTACATTAATGAACTCTACGTTGTTTGTTATTGTAAATTCCAATAAAAAACAATGTTAATTGAGTTTAGTAGTGTATATAGCAATTTCTTTGACTTCCAGGTGTGTTGTGACTATTAGTAGAATTAACTACCAAAATGAATTTCCAAAATAAAATGTTGGAAGAGAAAAAATAGGAAATCACTGGATATGGAGTGGGTGGAGGAGGACAAACTTATTGTGATCCCTTCCTTATCAAATTTCCTTTATTCACCTAATGTCACAATCAATCATGGTCTAGATAGAAGGGATGACCTACCATAAATTCAATCATATAATGTGTAGAAGGGTCAAATGTAGATGGTGTGAAACGATGATTACAAACATGGTAATTTTTCATCTACTAGGTCATTTTGAGATGATGATTACAAACCAGTGCTAGCCCATTAAAGGTTATAATCATTGGTGCCTAATGTGGGGTGGACAATTTAAATCAAGTTCGTATAAAAGTACAATTTAGCTCATTTTAGTCAAGGTTAGTTAGAAGAATTAGCTATTGGTTTCTACCTTCAATTTCCTCTGAAAATGAATGTGTACATGCTTTTGAGAGACATTAGAGACATTAGAGTACCTTAAATTTCCTCTGAAAATGAATGTGTACGTGCTTTTGAGAGACATTAGAGACATTAGAGGAATAAGGTCCAAATTTTTGATGAAAATGTGCTATGAAAGTAAAGGGTTTTAAAGGCAAGCATGTACAAGGCATAGTTGAGCCAAATGTTCTTCAAGAAGGGCCTAATTATTTGGGCCTTGGTTATGGAAAACATGGAAAATGCTCCAAAGCCAAGGAGGCTTGTGAGGTTTGTGTTCATGATGAATGGAACATGTACATAGTTTACCTTAAAGTTGTTGTGTTTTACAGATATTAAAATGAATAACTTCTATTTAGATCCATTCTAGAGATTGACTGCGGGGGCATTTACTAGATATGTCACCTTTCATAAAAGATGAGATCCAGAGGCTACCTGGCCCTTTACAGACTCTGCCTATAGAACTTGTAGAAGTAAACACTAGAGGCATTAACAATATCAAAGAACGTTTTCATGCTGAGACATGGGAATGTGTCTCTTTCCCTACGCAAAAATATAGTTCTTGAGGTAGTTAATCTTCATAGACATGTCATCAAGCAAGTCAATGTGATCATCCCTCCTTCCCTCCCTTCTAAAATAATTATTTTTTGCGGGTCAGAAAGCCAAAATATGGAGACAATTATCACCAAATCCAACGTACGATTATGTATGATGGAGAATATCTAGCGCTTTCCCTTGTTAAATATATTAACAAGGGAAAGCGCTAGAGATTATCCATCATGCATAATCGTACGTTGATGCTTATAGAGTGAAAAAAATGAAAGAATCAACTTGTAGGGTCATTTTAATGGGGGGTGGAGAATTCAGGTCTTTGCAAATTCAAAGTATGGTGCATGTTGCATGAAGCAAGATGTTGAAAGTAGAGTTATGTTAGACACACTTAAATGCAACAAATATGGAAATTTGTACATGAGCTCTATTATTTGACTTAAGAGTCGGTTGTTTGAAGAGGCATGTTTTGTCAACTTGTGTTTGGTTGATGGTTTTGTACACCAATATGTAAGAGTACATGGACATATTCACATGATGTGAATTTTTTTTTTCTTTGAAGGAGAAAAATGATGTGATTTCAATTTGATGGTTTTGCTTGTGACAAGACGTCACAAGATTTTGCGTAGGTCCACTCTTTAGCGAGAACCTCATGATTACAACCTATCAGTGAGAATCAAATGGGAGTGCATCCTTATTTTGAAAACAAATAGGATTCTAAGCTACCTAGGACTCAAACCATCATTTTTAAATTTGAAATATAATGGTGTTGTTTCAATGCCTGAATCCACAACCCTAACACATGAAATCACTAATCTAATTACACTTGAAATAAATAGTTATTTTCTCCAAAATTAAAAATATAACTAAAAACTAAATTCAACATAGTTGAAAGAAAAAGAAGCGCCATTGAAATGGTTTGCTGACAAATGGTTAGATTTCTTATCCAATTAAGGCCTAGCATGTATTTTGATGTTTCATTAATTTCTTTACAAATTCAAAGTATGGTGCATGTTGCATGAAGCAAGATGTTGAAAGTACATGAGCTCTATTATTTGACTTGAGAGTCAGTTGTTTGAAGAGGCATGTTTTGTCAACTTGTGTTTGGTTGATGGTTTTGTACACCAATATGTAAGAGTACATGGACATATTCACATGATGTGAATTTTTTTCTTCTTTGAAGGAGAAAAATGATGTGTTTTCAGTTTGATGGTTTTGTTTGTGACAAGACGTCACAAGATTTTGCGAAGGTCCACTCTTTAGCGAGAGCCTCGTGATTACAACCTATCCGTGAGAATCACAAATGGGAGTGCATCCTTATTTTGAAAACAAGTAGGATTCTAAGCTACCTAGGACTCAAACCATCATTTTTAAATTTGAAATATAATTTGGTGTTGTTTCAATGCCTGAATCCACAACCCTAACACATGAAATCACTAATCTAATTACACATCAAATAAATATTTATTTTCTCCAAAATTAAAAATATAACTAAAAACTAAATTCAACATAGTTGAAAGAAAAAGAAGCGCCATTGAAATGGTTTGCTGACAAATGGTTAGATTTCTTACCAATTAAGGCCTAGCATGTATTTTGATGTTTCATGAATTTCTTTGCAAATTCAAAGTATGGTGCATGTTGCATGAAGCAAGATGTTGAAAGTACATGAGCTCTATTATTTGACTTGAGAGTCGGTTGTTTGAAGAGGCATGTTTTGTCAACTTGTGTTTGGTTGATGGTTTTGTACACCAATATGTAAGAGTACATGGACATATTCACATGATGTGATTTTTTTTTTCTTTGAAGGAGAAAAATGATGTGTTTTCAGTTTGATGGTTTTGTTTGTGGCGAGACGTCACAAGATTTTGCGAAGGTCCACTCTTGAGCGAGAGCCTCATGATTAAAACCTATCCGTGAGAATCAAATGGGAGTGCATCCTTATTTTGAAAACAAGTAGGATTCTAAGCTACCTAGGACTCGAACCATCATTTTTAAATTTGAAATATAATGGTGTTGTTTCAATGCCTGAATCCACAACCCTAACACAGGAAATCACTAATCTAATTACACATGAAATAAATAGTTATTTTCTCCAAAATTAAAAATATAACTAAAAACTAAATTCAACATAGTTGAAAGAAAAAGAAGCGTCATTGAAATGGTTTGCTGACAAATGGTTAGATTTCTTATCCAATTAAGGCCTAGCATGTATTTTGATGTTTCATTAATTTGTTTGCAAATTCAAAGTATGGTGCATGTTGCATGAAGCAAGATGTTGAAAGTACATGAGCTCTATTATTTGACTTAAGAGTCAGTTGTTTGAAGAGGCATGTTTTGTCAACTTGTGTTTTGTTGATGGTTTTGTACACCAATATGTAAGAGTACATGGACATATTCACATGATGTGAATTTTTTTTTCTTTGAAGGAGAAAAATGATGTGCTTTCAGTTTGATGGTTTTGTTTGTGACAAGACGTCACAAGATTTTGCGAAGGTCCACTCTTTAGCGAGAGCCTCATGATTACAACCTATCCGTGAGAATCAAATGGGAGTGCATCCTTATTATGAAAACAAGTAGGATTCTAAGCTACCTAGGACTCAAACCATCATTTTTAAATTTGAAATATAATGGTGTTGTTTCAATGCCTGAATCCACAACCTTAACACATGAAATCACTAATCTAATTACACATGAAATAAATAGTTATTTTCTCCAACATTAAAAATATAACTAAAAACTAAATTCAACATAGTTGAAAGAAAAAGAAGTGCCATTGAAATGGTTTGCTGACAAATGGTTAGATTTCTTATCCAATTAAGGCCTAACATGTATTTTGATGTTTCATTAATTTCTTTGCAAATTCAAAGTATGGTGCATGTTGCATGAAGCAAGATGTTGAAAGTACATGAGCTCTATTATTTGACTTAAGAGTCAGTTGTTTGAAGAGGCATGTTTTGTCAACTTGTGTTTGGTTAATGGTTTTGTACACCAATATGTAAGAGTACATGGACATATTCACATGATGTGATTTTTTTTTTTTCTTTGAAGGAGAAAAATGATGTGTTTTCAGTTTGATGGCATAATATACCAAGACATGTGTTTTTTTTTCTTTGAAGGAGAAAAATGATGTGTTTTCAGTTTGATGGCATAATATACCAAGATGTGTTTTCAGTTTGATGGCATAACTGGCCAGGAAAACTTCCTCCTAAAACCATAATATACCAAGACATGTCCACAATTAAGAAGAGTCTTAAAAGGTTAATTCAATAGCAATGTGGAAACAATAAATGTGAATAAAAACATAATATTAGAAGATTTTTTTTTCAAGAGAAAAAAAACACTGTTTTCAGTATATTAAAAGGGGAAAACAGTCTATATACCGATTACATATGTCCACCCACAGAGGGAGAGCCCATGTTTATCCAAACAGGATAAAAGGAAGACTCAACCCTGGCCAATTGTGGTAAAAAACCCCATATAAAAAAGATACAGAATCAACAGAAATATACAGTATGACCCTCATATGGGATATGAGGAAATCTGTAAAGTCAAAAGCAGAATACAGGAATGATGCATATAACTCGAGGGTAGGATGATACAGAAAAAGACATCAGACACCGTGATGATCAGTTCCACCCAAAAAGCACAAATAAAGTTCAAAGACCAGCCCCCTTTGAGACGAAATAGTAGTTATGGTTGAATCAGATCTTTATCAGTAAACATATCTAGTACTAACTCCAATTTCGATAAGATGACCCTACCCTTCAAAGGAAATGCACAGGCACTAGAGGGATTTGGCAGGAAAATATATTTCATTAGGTCTGAAGTACAGTGGGACAGGGATTAGCAACCATATTACAACACTTAAGTTGTAGATTGAGAAATTGGCAACAGTTCTTGATAGGATAACTTGAGTCTGTGAAAGAAGCTATTGTGTTGAAATTCAGTTTTAATTGAAGGGAAGTTTTGTTGAACTGTCTAATTCAGTGATAGAAGCGCGTGCATAAGCCATTTTAGCCCAAATCTGAAGCAACGTTACTGCCCATCAAAATCTATTGTAATTTTTGCTCCGAGGAATAAGAAAATTTTTATAAAGAAAACTACAAGGAAAGTTTTAATAAGCCACAATATCCCTACAATTGTCAAAACAAGCTAAATTTTCAGGGCCTTTTTAGTGGCTATTGCAACTCTATTTCTGGGTTGGATATAGAGCAACTTATATGATGTAACGACTTCATTTATTAATGCAAAATATGTTTTTTTTTTCTCTGTGAAAAGCTAAATTTTCAGTGCATTTTCATTTTTAAATGTCAAGCTAATCTTTGAAGCCTATGAAAAACATAATTGAAAACAGGGGATTATCTCAATGTCCAATGTGAAACAAAATATATTTTTTAATTTTTCTGAACTAAAATATAACATATACTAACAAATTTTTAATTAACAAATCAGTAAAAAATTATCAAATCATTTACATTAAAAACTAAACATACATATCATTAAATCAGATTCGTAATACCCGATGACCAGTGCGGCGACGAGGACAACCGTGGCGGCGACGAGAAACAGCGATAGCACTAGCGCGGCGACGAGAAATAGCGACAGCACCAGCGACAGAGAGAACACGAGAGAAACAACGACAGAGAAAACGCGGGAAAAATAAACCACATAACTTCGTGGGCGATTTATTTATAGAAAATAGTTCGGCCGAACTATTTTAAATGTAAAAGTTCGGCCGAACTTTTATATATGTTCGGCCGAAATTTAGTTGCCGGTTTTCCAATCTCCGGCAAAAATTCTGTTTGCCCGCGCCGTCAGTGGGCCGTCAGGCTAAACGGAATCACGAGTTCGGCCGAACGTTAAAAAAAAGTTCGGCCGAACTATTTCATAGTTCGGCCGAACTCGATAAAATGATCGGCCGAACTAGTTCCGAAAAAAAATTTCCACCCACATTTCTCACAAAAGTGTAACCCAGGTTCACGTATTCACCCTTTTACTATCCCATAGATTGAAAAAAAATTTCAAGCACAAAATGAAAAAACACTATCATTGGAAAATAATTGATTGTGTTAGGGCTATCAGGACCTAGGCCATATTCTGGTCATTTTTATAAGATCAATAGTTGCAGCAGTTGGCCTTCCCCCCCTTGCTTTATTCCCAAAATTCTTCAAAAATTTTCATGAAATTGAGACTTAGGGACTTGTTGGTTTTACATATTTTTTTCCTTTACTTCGGTTTGATGGATTTCTATCCTTTCAACCTTGAAAAATTCCTCTAGCATACTTCACCTTCAATACATGTAGTGATTCGATAATGTTTGAAGGATGTCACACCCACAACTTTAGGCGAGATTTAGAGAATTGATAGAATTCTCTATTACAAACTCTATCTTCTCATTGGAACATCAAACTTTATTTTCTCATTTGGACATGTTGGGGATTGAACCTAACACTAGTCTCCAGCTAGTGGGCTACTTTATAACTGAGGTACATGCCATTTTGATGATTGGATACATTATGTGCAGTTTTTGATTGCCACTCCCCACATACACCATATTTTCCTTTCCATCATCCTATTAATTCAAATAGTAAGGGTTCAATACCCTTTTTTCTAACAAGTGAACTAAGTTGATTCTACGTTGATCTAAATAAATTTTTGCATATTTTACTATCCCATAGCTTGAAAAAAAATTTCAAGCACAAAATGAAAAAACACTATCATTGGAAAACAATTGATTGTGTTAGGGCTATCAGGACCTAGGCCATATTCTGGTCATTTTTATAAGATCAATATTCACAGCAGTTGGCCATCCCCCCTTGCTTTATTCCCAAAATGCTTCAAAAATTTTCATGAAATTGAGACTTAGGAACTTGTTGGTTTTACATATTTCTTTCCTTTAGTTCACTTGGATGGCTTTATATCCTATCAACCTCGAAAAATTCCTCTAGCATACTTCACCTTCAGGACATGTAGTTATTCAATAATTTTTGGAGGATGTCACACCCACAACTTTAGGCGAGGTTTGGAGAATTGATAGAATTGGCTGTTACAAACTCTATTTTCTCATTGGAACATCAAACTCTATTTTCTCATTTTGACATGATGAGGATTGAACCTAGCACCAGTCCCCAGGTAGTGGGATGCTTTATAACTAAGCTACATGCCTTTTTGATGATTGGCTAATTTTTCATGAAATTGAAAGATGTGGGACTTTCTTGTTGGCTTGCATATTCCTGTCCTTCAGTTAATTTGGATGGATTCTTATCCCCCAGTAGTTTCTAATGTTTCTCCTTAATGATATCCTCCAGTTGTTTTAATGATCGTGACTTTTTTGTTCAAATTTTTTTGTTTCAATCCCTTTTTTCTAGGCCTCTTTCTATTTTTTCATTCCACAGGGTTACAATTTTGTACTGCTTGATTGAATGAATATGTTACTAAACCACTACTACCAAACCCTGCTTCTTCTATTAACTTCACTAGACTGAAGGAAAATTCACAACAAAGTTGAGATCTTACCATTTTTCCTACTGATGGAGGAAGGGCCTGGAGTAACAGTAAGGTCTGGGTGCCGGGGAAGGAGAGCACGCCATGGGGAAAACCTTAACAATGATAAAAATTTGGCTGCAGGGGAAGGTGAGGTGTTCTGTTTTTCTGATGAGAGGCAAGAATGCGAGGTGTTCTAGTTGTTCGGTGAGATGCAAGAAGGCGACATATGCGTTCCATGAAGATAAGAAGGCTTTCATAAAAGAAAATTAAGTGAAAGGTTAAGGTTATTTAAATAAAATTAATTTTTAAATCATTTATATAATAAAATGTATATAATATTTTCTAACAAAAATAATATTTTAGAATAGTTATATAATTAATTAATTTAAAATTTTGAAAGTCCAAAATATTAATAATTAGAATAAAAACTATCTAAAACCTACAACATCATGATGAATAGCAAGGCTTAAGATCATGATGATGAAATGCAGTCAGGGCTAATGACGAAAGAGAATGACAAAAGGCAGGGCTTGTTAAAGGCCGATCCCTTCGTATAAGGTATTGTTTCGTCTCTTTTCGGGCTTACCCAGTTGATATTAAAGGCCCTTCTATATGGATAGAGTTGCCAACTTCACCAATTGAGATTGACAAGTTCTTTTTCACACCAAAAAAGTACATAGGAAACCAAGAGGGTCTCCACAAAGGCCAAAGGGTGAAGCCCAAAGGCCAAATAAGAAGCATTTAACATAAGGTAAAGCCACCAAAGGTCAAATAAGTCAAAGACGATATTGAGGTCAATGAAGGCCAATGGCACAAAGGTCAAACCAATCTGCCCCCAAATAACCTTTAAAAGAAGTAAAGGTCCCAAAAGGTTATAATTATCAAACAAGGGCAAAACGAGTCAAAATGAGGGAAAACAAGTGTTTTAACAGGGATCGAAGATCAAAGGTAACAACCGATATTGATCGAAGATAACAACCAAAGTTTGTAGATAAGTAAGGACCTTAAGAGGACAAAATTTTTGATTTTAAGGATAAAGTGAATGATTCCCCTATGAGGATGCTATTTCAGCTTCAGTCCCCTATTATTCCCCTATGATTCAAACCCTTTGAATTCCCCTATGATTCCCCTATGAGGATGCTATTGGGATCAATGTACCTTAGGGGTTAGGGGATTTAGGTGCATTTAGGGGTTAAGGGAATAATGAGTTAGTGGATAAGGGTTTAGGGATTCGGGTTGGGGGAATAATGAGTTCGTGGTAAAACGGTTACAGATTTGGGGGTTAGGGATTAGAGGATTTAAGTGCATTTAGGGGTTAGGGGAATATTAATGAGTTAGTGGTTAAGGGATTACGGATTGGGGGCTTAGGGGTTAGGGGATTTAGGCACAGTTAAGGGTTAGGTGAATAATTATTTAGTGGTTAAGGGATTAGGGATTAGGGGCTTAGGGGTTAGGGGATTTGGCAGTTAAGGATTTGAGGGGTTAGGGGTGAGGGGTTAATGGGTTAAGGGTTAATTAGCATTAATGGTTTAGGTGTTTAGGGGTTAAGGGGTTAGGGGTTTAGGTGTTAGTGGTTTAGGGGTTTAAGGGTACAACAAAGATAATGATTATAGGGTACAACAACACTATAAGGTTTATAGGTTGATTGATATTGACATGGATAGGGTAAGCTTCAATAGTGAAGTTGTTTTTGATGAGGAGATTGGACCTTTCCAAACTTCTGCTAAGTTTTGAATAACTTAGAAGCTGGAAGGGGTTGAGGATTCAGGTGTCAAGCTTCAGGTAGCTACACTTGAAGAAGGGTGGAATATTTTGAGCATGATGACTTCCAAACATTCTGTAGAAGATCCACGAAGGCAGTACAAGGGAGAAAACGGAAAACGGGCCACACGAACGTGCAAAAGGAACCCGTGCGGTCACAACATAGAAAATTTGATACGGCCACCCTCAAACGAAACCACCCAACCTGAACGTGTTTTGGTAGGCACCCTTACACGGCGCGACATGACGTGCACAACTGAACGAAGGCACAAGGGATAAAATGACAAATAGGCCGCACAAACATGAAAAAGGCACCCGTGTGGTCACAACTCAGGAAATTTGATACGGTTTCCCTCAAATGAAATGACCTGACCCATCCTGAACACGTTTGGGTGGGCGCCCTCACACGGTGCGCCCGACCGAACAAAGGCACAAGGGATAAAATGGCAAACGAGCCTCATGAACGTGCACAAGGCACCCCTGCAGTCAGTATAACTTAGTAAATTTGATACGAACACCCTCAAATGAAATGACCTGACCTGAACGCGTTTGGGCAGGTGCCCTCACACAGCGCGACACAGCAAGAGCGACCGAATGAAGGCATAAGGGAGAAACCGGCAAAGGGGATGCACGAACATACACAGGGCACCCGTGCAGTCACAATACTTTTGAAGGTACATGTATTAGGGACTACAATGATGTACGTGACAGATTTGGTGGATGCATACATGAAGCCTTAGTTAATGTTCATCCTAGTGAAGTAGAGTTATATAATGTTGGCTCGGGAAGGGTATGTAAGCTATAACTATAGTTTTTGCATATTGTTTTTATTATGTAGAGTCTAATTTATTTCAGACCTTTTTCTTACCTATTCCATTTTGATGTGGACAAGAGGTACTTAAGGAGTGTTTGAAAAGTAATAACGAAATTTAATATTAGATTAGGATTGAAAAGTTATGCATTAATATTGGTCTAAATGGAAATAATGGGGATGTGGACATAAAATTGTACTGTCTTGTGCAACTTCAGGTAGAATAATAATAGTCGTTGTTCCCCATAAGGAACATAAATCAAGTGTTGGAACACAAAATTAGATACAAAGTGTGATTTGATACCACAAATAGGCACCCAAAAGAGCTTGGAAATAGAGGGGGCGAGGTTTGAGCTAGGGGATCGCCTACAGTACAAGGAGGAGAACCAAAATTTATCAAAACATGGAAAGAGACAAGATGGAAGAAAGGGAGGGATTTGTCCAACTAAGAAAAAAATCAGATCAATAGAGCTAAGGGTACCAAAGAAGTTAGTATTTATGCAGGGGAAATTGTGCGTATGAAAATTGTGCAAGACTTGGGATGCATGAAGCTACACCATTGATGGTGCCCTAAACACAGTAACACCTATTTCCATGGAAAATGTTGCACGATGTGCACAGCGTGGTGAAGAATCTTGAAATTCGAAGATGAGAAATTCAACACCGACTGGAAAAAATTCCAACTTGACTTCTTGAGATTTACGAAAATCCATTGACAACCTAGAGGGGAAATATTCCCACCTTCTTACTACATAGGAGGAAAATGAGCCAAGAAAAGACAAGATAATTCCCCATGTTTTCTCTTTGAATGAGACGAGCGAAACAACGTTCACAACACCGAGCAAGAGAAACATAAGATTGAAAGAATTCTTAGCATCGATGGAGTTTACAAAGGTGTGGACAACCCACCAACTTATAGGAGAAGGGTTGTCTTGACTGTCAAGAGCACATGACCCTTGAACTGATACTTTCTTCCTGGTCATATTAACACCAACCATGAATTCCACCTTTACACTAGAACTCCCATGCCCAACGGATTGAATCAACCATGAAATTCATTAACTCTCCCCACCCTGTATGCATTGACAATGAACTTGGTATGAAGGCAAAGGAGGGAATTAAGGGTTTTCCAACTTCATAAGACTCCACATGTCATGAGGGGTAAATGGTCGTGTGACCAACACCCCCACAAACCACCACCTCAACCTTAATGACGAGATCATGCGCCGTGATGCGAATATGTGCATATATAGGAGGAGACAGGGAGGGCATAGAAAGGAGGGGTTTGGAAATCTTCAAAAAAATAATTCTCATGGTTCATATATCCAACTATAAAAACAAGAGAGAGGGACAATTATATTTAGTGGAATTATTCATGGAATATCTTTCCAACCTGACATGTCATTGATCAACTCATACTAACCCGCTTCCTTCATGAAGGAAGGCTTGATTCGTTTGTGTATCCGCCTCTTTTTTTTGGCTTCTTAAAATGTGGTAATAAGCCTTTTTAGAGAATTATTTTAGGGTACTTATATTTATTTTTATAAGGAGGAGGGATAAGTTGTTGTTCTTCAGGAGAAAACCTTTTTAAAGTTGTTGAATAGTGATAAGGGAATCCCCCAAGATCACTAACATAGAGACATCTCAATCATTAGCCAATTAGAGACCTGGAAGAAGCCCATACATTTATGTGAGATTTTCCATTCTTTGGATCACTAGCCCCCATAACTACTTTATTTTTCATATTCCATCGGGATTTAGGAGAATCTCAAATTTGCTCCAAACCATTGCAATGTATATATATATATATATATATATATATATTCGTATTTAATACAAACCTAATTATTATATAATTCCACACATTATATTATATATTAACCCATAGTTTAAAGGTTTAAAAAAACAAAATTGCAAATTTATAGTATATATATTAACACATCATATATATTAACCCAAAGTTCCAAGGTTTAAATTAATGACAAATCATATTCCATGGCATGTGTCAAAATGTATGGTAAGGTTTGGCTACTGATGCATATTTTAGACATGTCGGAAATGCGACACTTCTAAAATATTCATCGGTATTGCGACGATTTGGAGCAAAACGTCGGTCTTGCGACATTTTTTCCAAACCGTCGCAATATCGACGCATATTTTAGAAGCGACACATTTTCGACGTTATGTCCCACAAACGTTGCTCTTCTGACGAATAGTTTAGAATATCGCATTTCCGACGACATTCATAAATGTTGCAAAAGTGACGATGTCCCTAAACGTCGGTATAGCGATGGTTGGTGGCGAGATTTGAAAATTGATAAAATTTGGGGAAATTTATGACAATATGACAAAAGTGTCAAAACTAAAGTGTCGGAATTTCCGGCAAATGTACTAGTGGAAATGATTTCATCTTGTCGTTTGAATGCAAATAGATCTATAATAATGCTTTGTTTTAAACTAGTTAGATACTTTTCATAGATGTTTTTCTAGCCTACTAAAATCATTCAAATTTTGATTCATTTTTATGCAATTTAGATTAGTTAATGAACATTTCCTTTTCTTCCTTATTTTAGATTTCATATTACATTAAAAATAGTTTTTAATTCAATTCCTTTCTTTAGAATAAAAATAAAATTTCCTTTTCTTCCTTCTTTAAGAATTTTTTTTCCTCAATAAAATATATTTAGATTTGACTATTCACTAGCATTATGATATTTCATTTCTTAGGCCAATTTTACACATAAGATACAAAATCCCCAAAAAAACATAAGCATACACAACGAAGTAAGAGAACAAGGTTACCTAATCATATATAGTGCACCTCCCTTCATAAAATTACTAATCTCAGTCGATAATTCATGATATCAATTTGAGACATCAAATTGACTAAACAGGTATGCCCTCTTTTATTGTTTTTTCATTCAGCATATTTTTCAATATATTTGAATGGAAAATATTCTTTCACTTCGAGTATTGGTTACAGGTGTTATAAAGTACAAAAAACCACCTACTCCCCTAGCCACTGGAGGTGATAAAGTAGGTATCATTCTTCCCTAGCATGATATGCTCCCAAAAGAAGATTTTCATATCTTGACATCATTTCTCCATAAGAATCAACCATAAGTTCCAGTCACCCGACCCTTTTTATCATCACCCCCCCTTGCACATGATAATAATTCTCGTCGGTCGGTAGAGCCTCACCCTCCATGGCATCCATCACTGAAGTAGACCATGCATCAAAATATGATGCCACGACCATAACATCCATGTCTAGGAAGCACTTCATGTTCATCCATCCATCATGCATCAAGTCACATTTTACCATGTCACGATAAAACCCCTGTCCCAGACTACCATTTTGGCAAGAAGATTGAAAATGCACCACTGCATCTTGCATTTGGCCTACCATAACTCCATCAACATAGCCCATCTGTGACATTTTCCATCTGCTTCACCACCCTCACACCGAAACTAACCAATCGCCCCCCCACCCTCAGCAAAAACACCTTCCTCACATCATTAATGAGTGATCGTTTTCATGTTTTTGGGGCACCCCTCTCCGTGTTTGTACATCCAAACCCTTTTTATATTCTTTTGGCAAGTGTACAAAGAATTTTTAGGAGAACCACCCCACCCATCCATTCACTTTTCTCTCTTGGAAGCAATCCCTAATAACCCTTAGTTAAATCTTCACATCCTTCACCCAAAGCAACCACGACATTCATAACAAACATAAACCCACCCTGGACGTCCTACCAACTCCAAGGCTTTCCTCACCAGAAATTGTTATGATTTCCACCACTCACATTTACAAGCTCCGAACTTGGGCTGCTAAACTCCCATCATCAGTTCCAGCCACTTCTTGAAATCATGCCTATGTTAACCTATCATACCCCACCTTCTATATCATGGGACCTAGTCCCTTGCATCAATACTTCTCTCGGTCAGTTGAGGATTCTTTCTTGTGAACTTCAACAACCATTTTCCAAGAAGGAAGGAGTACCTTGGATGGCTCCTCACCTCAATAGGGGAATTCTCGGATGGAACTATGGGAGTCATCATTTCCCATTGATGTCATTGATCCTTCTGACATTTGACTACAATACAAGATTTCATCTCAAGATGGTATCGTACTTCACAACCATTTCACTTTTTCCAAATTTTCCAAAGACTCATGCCATCATAAGTATCTCTTTCAGCAATGCTTACATGCAAAGGTCCCAATCACAAACCCATGCATACAATGATAATTTATTCTAAAAATATGCCATACCAATATTATGCACGTGGGCACTAAATTCAACCTATTATCAAAGAAAAAACACACCTGAGGGCATGAAAAATCGTCGCCATCAAAACAATTAGTAGGTCACTACCACATAAGTGACATAGATAGAACCTCTATTTGTCAGATAGGCTTTAACAAGCCAAATCATCATGAGAATGGGACATGCTCGCCTCATATAAATATTGTATTTATTTGATCTCTTGCAGGTTTCCAACAAAACATGGTCCCTCTTTTACTCATGGCAAGGGGTCTCCAACCTTAGGTTTCATGCAAGTTACACTCTTTCTCTCTCAAAACGAATTATACAGAAAATAAATTATATTGTATTTCGGCTATACAATTATTCCTAGACCTCATACATTAGGTGGCAACTGTTATCACTGGAAAATTGGACAGGAAAATGTCATCACGAAATGTCAAGAAGATGGATTTACATGGAATAAATAAATTACAAAATCTGGAAAATTTAACTTTTCCTAAGCTCAAGCAAGAAAATTTATCAAGTAGCGCACAAAAAAAACTGACTCTAAGTGATCCGTGTGGCCTTTTATTCAATCTATCCCTGAAATAGCCGCAAGATCCTGGGTATGGTGGAAGGTCACCATCCAAGACCACTTGGCACACTTAAGGAAGAATATTCTCCACTCAAAGCTGCCAAGTATAGCTGCCTTGGAGCCACCTTGAGGCCTCATGTGTAGCACACAATGGAATCAACCTCCCACTATTCAGTCACCATCCACAATTGTAACAAGAGAGGGAGGGAAATTTTAATTTCTCCTATAAAAGAAAATTTAGAACACATTGTTATGCTAGCCAAATTTTCCAAGAGAAAACCAACATTGTGGTTTCCTAAAAACAAGGAGTGAAAGGATTCATTTGTTGGCCATCCAACATCTCAATCCAAGAGGAGAAGTGCATCATTTGTTCGCTATGCTACTAGTCATCGAGGACAAAGAGAGGCCTCTAAGAAGCTTGAAGGAAAAACCCTCATTGATTTTAATATTAGAGCTCCATATCTCTAAGGATTCATTGCAAGTGTTTCATCGTCTTACCTCTTTTTACCACTAGAAACTAGTAAAAGGGGATGAGTTCTCTATTGGTATTATTAGTTTTTTTATCTTGATACTGAGCTTGTATTGTATTTGTATTTGTTGTTTGTTGTTTCTCCTCTATTGTAGCATGCTATGTTTTTACTTAGTTATCTACATGTTATGATGTTCGACTAACCATATAACACCTCATTTTGACCAGTTACATCCTTATAGGAAAGAAACCTCCCCTACCAAGCAGAATGCACTTCATCCACCCATGTGCCAAATGCACTACAACAACCCTGATCCATTTTTCATGAACACTCCTCGAAACCTTCTGTTTTCTTTAAATACTTCCAAAATTTTCATTGTATAAAATTTATACGTATGCACTTAATTTCAAGTATGATCACGAGGGATATTAGTTAAAGAATTCTTTCAAAGCCCCCTGGAATACTACCTTTGACTAGATAGGACAAAATCTCAATACACTATATGAAACAAAATTGAATAGAGAGAATGACTCTATCACATGCTGTACACATTTATGTAATTATTATTTTAGCTACCACACCCATTATCTTTTATCAGCTGAGCTCTATGTTGTACTCACATTCCTACGATACCCCATTATATTTTTAAGATCCGTAGTTGTCAACACTTTCTATAACACTTAGTCATCTCACCATGACCTGTTAACCCCTTTATCCTAGTAATTTTTAACACCTGCCAATTTTTTCGAATTTCTTAAATCCCACAGCTACACATGCCTCAAACTGCATCAATTTTTATAACCTCCTTCACCATTTTCAACTTATTCCACATGCAAAAAAAAATTCTCAAAAACACACCCAACGTACACAATCTCACAATTACACGAACCCATGAAACCAAATTTTACATGGGCATCTTTGCAAAAATAAACCTTATGCTTAAAGTTTAAATATAACACTACATGTTTGTACAAACATATACTTATGCATCCTCCGATGTGAAAAATAGGGCCTAATGTCCAAGCCTTGTTCGTGCAACCCATGAAACCATGAACCTCTATTTGGTTTTTCTCATGCTACCACTATCATTCTCTAGGGTGTTCCCTCTTCATCACTTTGAATGTCCTAGGCTATGACTAAACCTACCGACACCTGCTTCTTAGAAAATCTATCACCAGAAAATTAATCCAGCTACAAACCTAACATATTCCTTAGATTTCCACTCTAAATCAACATATCTAAGCTCAAAAATATCCATGGATACTTCTACATATTCCACCAGGAAAAATAAAACCATTTTGTTGATACCATGCAAAAGTTACATGAGAGAAAATAATTACAAAGACTCAAGATTAAAACAAAACAACAAATAACTATAATAAACAAAATTTATCTTGGAAAACCCCAGCCCATGTAAAAGCTACCCTAGAAGATATTATATAAGTGTCCCTTGGCCAAAGCCTACGAAGGTGACCCTTTATCGCTCACATCCCTTACACATTACATGAAGTACTACAAAGCCTCAAATAATGCATTACATGTAATCCATGAGAATAAAATTGTGGGTAAGAAAAACCTTTATCCATAAACCACCACTCTTTAACCAAGCACCATTGACTCTTTGTTAAAGTTGGAAACTAGTGCCAAACTCATTGTTTCACTACTCATATGATGGAGATTATATTTTTGTTGGATTCCTATTTCAGAGAGGTGCAAGATTGATCTTAATATCATCTTTTTTGGATGAGAAGAAGTTGTATTTTGAATTTATTTTTCCACTCATGTGCAATTTGTAAAGGTCCACCAAAATTGTAATGTAGGCTCACGAGCACCAAAAGTTGTGTCACACACCCACATTCATGCATATAAAAAGGAGATACAAGATGCTCATTTCTTCCTTCACTAATCTCACACATCTCTCTCTTATCTAATTAGTTCATACAACATTAGAGGCTTCTCTCTCTCCTCCACATGTGTCAAACAAGAATCTACAATTTTCAGACTCTTTTAGGGCTTTTCTAGACCTAGTTGACTAACATTGACTTTGGGTCAACCCTCATTCCTTGAATGTGTTTTTGAGGTGAGAAATCCTATTTGGAGAGGCCACAGTTGGAGGCACAAAAACCGAGGCAAAACATTGATTTTGACTGCAGCTAACCGCAACATTAACTTTTTCTTTGACTGCAAAGGTTGACTTCTGCACTGACCAGTTTTGTGGATTGTTTTGAGGTGTGTTTGACTTTGAATGAAGGAAAAATTTGACTAAGGTTTACCTAGATGGATTGGAGATTGAATTATTGGTTTGACCAGTGAAAACTTTGCTGGCTAGGGAATCTTATTGACTATGGTAGAATAAATTTTCTCTGTCTCTACTGAATATGAAGATTTCAAGAATATTTGTGTCTCTTATCTTGGCTTGTCTTCTGTCGATTTATTTTATGTTATATCAGCATTTACTATCAATGTTTGTGTGATTTCAAATTGAATTGGGCTAATAAGAAATATTGAAGTAAACTTCTCTAACCATAGAACATACCATGGTTAACTAAAATTAACACTCCTTCACCGAGTCAAGTTTACATAACATATAATAACACACACACACACACACACACATACACACACACACACACACACACACACACATATATATATATAAACTTTCCTTTGTTCATCTCATGGCTTTATCACATTGAGAAGATAAAACTTATTAAGTGAAGTTATACTTATGAAAGTTTTAACACACTTAAATTTCAACACTCGCTCCATCAATACCACCTCTTCTAAAGTGATTATATCAGATACAATAAAAAAATAAATCATTTTCTTACATCCAATATTATTATCATCCATTTATCATGCACCTTTAAAATTCTTTTTAATTTGTTCTTCATTTTCCTCATGAATTTATGACATTTAGAAGGGAAAACATATAAAGTTAAATTACACTTATGAAAGTTTTAACACAATTTATTTCAACACTCGATCCATCAATACCTTGTCCTGTAAAGTGATTATATCATATTCAATAAAAAATTAAATCCCTTTGATTTTAGATACAATATTATTATGATTCATTTATCCTAAAGAATATTATCCGTAATATATGTAATAAATGCATGCCAAAGATAAGTAACATGTAACTTTGGTTATGATACTAATCAATAACGATCAATTTGAAAAGCTATTTTAATAAATGTATGCCAAACAAGAAATCCATGAGATTATGTCTTTTATTTCCAAGTACACAACACTTTTGGCTTCTTCTTCTCATGCACATTTTCATAACGAGGATTTGATAAGAATATAGGAGACAAATCTCTTACCTACACCACATTCTTCATATCCATTATTATTACTTCTTATTTAGGTACATGCAACATGGTAAATGGCCATGGATTTTAGAGTCTAGGATAGTCATTGGAAATATATAAGAATATCCATAAAATCCACATTATCATAACATTCCGAGCTGGTACATAGGTTAAACAATATTCTTATGTAATTAATACCATGGTGATAAATTTATCAACCAAAAAACATTTTATGACTAGTGATTCAGTTAAGATGACGCATAATAATTATTTCATCAAGTTTTACGAATATTTGAATGATAAAAGGGAAATTTGATATAGGTTGTAAAATTATTGATATGAAAGGAAAGGATGGAAATGAAGCACACATAGACAAATATAACAAAATGAATAGTATTATTATGAAAATTTGTCGTCTATTAGAAATAGCATAATAGTGTACACCACAAATTTCTAAAAATCATGGTATATATATCTAAATAGAGAGAGATGTTGACTACATGCATTCATAAAAGATATTACAAGATCCAAAAGAGTGGTATTTTAACATAAATAAACAACCCTAGAGCTCAAAAACCCTAACCTAGAAGATGAAATGAAATATGGTTTGCAGGTCCTGAGGTGGTTGTTGGTAGATAACCTTCTTAGGTTGCAAATTTTGCGTATAATACCCATTTTGGATTCATCATAACTCATTAGAAACAACTATATAAGGAATACAACCTGTCATTCTGACTAAGGCATTTGACGGCAACCCATGGCTCCCAAAATCAAATATTTCATTTAAGGCCTCGAAATCAACCTTGAAATGTACCCAAAATCATAGAAAAAAAACAAAAAATATAAATAACCATTGGGGAAGTGGAAGAGATGAGTGGCCAACAATATCCACCTAGATCAGTCCTCCCTCCTTAGGATGTAATGGTCTCCACTATGTC
This sequence comes from Pinus albicaulis, assembly GCA_034641835.2. Classification (NCBI taxonomy): domain Eukaryota; kingdom Viridiplantae; phylum Streptophyta; class Pinopsida; order Pinales; family Pinaceae; genus Pinus; species Pinus albicaulis. The sequence goes on along the minus strand of CM076570.1, from coordinate 286,595,702 downwards.
AATTTCCCTCATCATATGGGGAATTGTTTTCAAATTTGGCTCCTGGTAAATCACTCTCCTTGGTGAAGAAGTTTTATTGCATTGGAAATGTAGTATATTTTTATTTGTCGCTAGAAAATATAATTTTTCATGATTCTCGTGATATGGTACAATGAAGAATGTTAAATTAGGTCATAATTTGTTTTTGGGGGAACCAAATATTAAGTTGTGTTTGACGTGTCCAACAAAGGTGGAAAATATGGTCAAAGGAGTTACACATTAGATACTAGGTACATGCCAAGGAAAGGGGAATATTCAATTAAAATTTTATTTCACCCATAGCCTTTATGGTTGTGTAAGAACCATATTAAAGTGTTATATATTTTATATGGGGTTATTTAAACTTCTCTCTCTATAAATGTAACCACACTTTATCACAAACCTAAAACTTATGTGAAACCTTTTGCTAGAAATGTCATTGTTTGTACTTAGCATTAGATTTCTATAGGATACCATAGAAATTTTGTTGGAGGTTTTGGATCCATTAAAAAAAATCAGCTTCCCTATTTTCCTTTAACTCAACATGGGAGGACTTTATGGGTGAAGATGGAATGGGTATACATAGACCAACTGGGGGAAATGGATGGAATCACAACCTCACCTGAAAAGGACTATGGATAATAGAGCTATGAAGGGATATGTTATATATATGCTAAATATATGGAAGGAATTTTGTCTCATGTAAATGGATTATTTGTATTGTAAATGTTCAGTATATGCACAACCATTAGGTTGGATACTTCTTTTTATCCATATGATTGAGGATGAAATCGAGTCAATTTAGTCAACGTTCAATCCATGAGAGACCATATCCTAGACAAAACGGTGTTGAGGAGCTTGTTATACCTATCTAGAATAATGATCCTACATAGTCCAAATCAATCCACACACACTCGAAGAAGAGTTTAGAAATGGATTTACTTGTGATACTCTTTGCAGATGGTGCCAAAATGGCCATCTTAGAGACTCGATCAATAACCAAAACCAAACAATCGTTACCATGCTTGGTGGATAGAAAATTTGACATTTAAGACATCGATATTGACTTATAGTGCTTTTTTTAGGTAGGTAGATGAGTGTATAAACCTTGATTTTAATGGTTTTTTACTAATGGCACAAGCAATGCATGATCGTATTTCTCAAAATCATGTTTAAGCTTTTTCTAAAATAAATACATTTAGAGTATTATTACTATATTTTTCCAAAACAAAATTCTCTACCACCTAATTGTAATGCACCTCCAAGATCATATTAACACACTCTCTTGAAAGAATGCAAAGGTTTCTTGCACACAAGAGGTGAATGTGTCGAACTTGTTTTCCTTTGATCAAAATCTAGTATGTGGTAAATAAGTTAGAGTCCTCGTTGTATAATTGTGGCCACCCAAATGTCTTGTATGCACAAGAGATAATAAGTATGGTTAGAGCCATAATATATATGTTAATCATAGCAACTCAGATGTCACATACCCAAAAAAATTAAGACCTATGTTTAGAGCCACAATTGGTGGCTCAATGAGTCATTTTCTAACATCGTTTGTATTACGTCTTTTATATTTTATGTTCAAGTGGAAATGTTGTAGGTATGTGGAACACTTTTTATTGTAGTAATTATGTGAATTTCCCTATGTTTTCATAAATTGCAAAGGAATGTGACAATGTGGATGATGATATCCTTTCCTATAATATGATGTTACAATTTTCAACAAGGTTGTATGTTGGAGTACTTCTCCTTGTCATAAGTGTGGTATCTCCTGATAGTATTAGAGAGTGTCTCTATGTGATAGTCATCCAAATGTCCTTGCTGAGAAAGGACCACACTAATAGCATAGTAAAAGGAACCTATTTCAATATCAAATGGATATTGCAAGTTTGGAAAGGTGACGATTATTGTAGATGAAAGGTGATGTTTTGAAACCTTGAATGGTTTATATGGTAACTCATAGTATGAACTTATTTCCTTTTCTCCACCCTATGTCACTTGACTTAAGGGATAACTAAGATGAACCTTCAATAGAGATATATTATATTGATTGGGGCTTGTGGATCCTAAATGAATTAGATGTTTTCTAGGTCCACATGCAACCCATTTCCATCTACAATGTATCCCAAATATTAATTTATTTGCATGTCAAATGGGAATTTATCCATATTGGAGTACAAATTGTGTTTTCTTAAGGTGTTCATGACCTATTGAATGGGCTACAAATGTTTCATCTAGATTTTATTAAATATGATCATTTCATCCAAATATACAACTAAAAAGGAGTTTGAGAATGGTAATATGACATCCATAATCCTCATGAATGTTTCTAGATAATTATTCAAGCCAAACGATAAGACTAGCTACTGAAAAATTCCTTCTTTATATTTGAATGTTGTTTAAGAATATCATCAATTGTAGGGGTAAGGTATCCTTCCTTGACAGATATGTTTTTCGAGGCTATGTATTCAATGCATATTTTGTGTGTGTTATCCTTGTTTTTCACTAACACAATTGGACTCTCGCAAGGTGAGTAGCTCGATTAAATCTAGCCCTTTTGGATGATATCATGAATACAACATTTTATTTCCTCATTAGAAAATAAATAGTGTATATATATTAGTAAATTAGGTAAAATAGCACCATGTATCAATTAAATTGAATTTTTGACTTGGTACTGGAGAGGAACCCCCACAAGTGGAGTGGAGATATCCTTGTATAAGTCTACAATCTTGTCCACTTGTTTCTATTGTGTAGAGAGGAATTTGTAGAGGCTGCAGTGGTTATAATGACCTTCCTTTTAGTTTTAAAACCCATAATAAGTGAAAATTTTAGTCTAAGAGATTAAATGTTGGCATTGTGATGAATGAAATTGCAGTATTTAGGACTACCCCTGTTATCTTCTAGAGTTAACCTATGAGAGTGATAATAATGCTACAGGTATGAGTCTCATAAGTAGTGTGGAATTCCCACATATAAGGTTGTCCTAGGAGAAAATAAGAACATTCAAATTGGGAAACATCATAGAGTACCTCATCTTTGAAAGGCTTTATGTTGTAAAATACATGGAACTTATATCTAACACATATGTCTCCTCCATAGCTCCACCAACAATTTGTATTTGTTTGGGGGTGTTGCACAGTCAGTAGCTTCAATATTTCGATGGCCTCGACTGATATTAGGTTCTTTTGGCCCATGCTACCAAATATGAAATTTAATGGGGTCCCATTCACCCAAATCTATAAATGGAAGAAACATTCCCCTTCTTTAGGCTCCTTTGGATCTTTTGGCTAGAAATTTTATTGTTTGGATGGCAACAATAGTTTATGCATCAATTATCCACTTTCCTTTATCCTACTCTAAATTTTAATCAAATTTATAGCCTATTTAATTTTGTTTAAGCTATATCTATAATTATTGTTTTGAGTTGCATTCATTAGTGTTGTGTCAAGGGTTTTTGCATAATTAACACTACTCTCTAGCCTCAATTTTTGACTAGCCATAACCTGTCTTTTTATGTGACTTGGACTAGTTGTACTAAGGTTGGTTTTACTTTCTCTATCTCTTGTTTTGTTAGTTTTTATTGCCTTTTCTAGCCTTATTTTGTAGTGGATATGTACTCCCAAACTATTTCTTATTCATCTACTTTATGCTCAATTTTGATAGCATATTCATTACTAGATCCCAGTGATGAGATGTCCAATAGATCCATAGACCATTGTAATACTTTGAAAGCAGGTGCCACTTAGAGTCTCTCATACCCAACTTTGAGCATAAGGTGTGGAAAATAATTTTGTACTAGGGCACTGTTTATTCTCTTTCCTATGTCAAGGTTTTACATCTTGTCCATTGGTCATTCTAATTCCCTGTAGGGTATAATTAATCCTTAATCAAATCAACAAAGGAATCCCAAGTGGGGCCTTAATTGAATATCCTAGATTTATATTTTTTCACATGGGGGAAAGGATTACAAGACTATGGATGTGATCTTCTAATTATTAGATTTTTTTTATGTATTAATATCCCTATAACATATTTAACCACTTATACCAAGCATCGACATCTAATTTTCCTTAAAAATCAGGGACTCCAAATTTGACATTTAAATTGATTGGTCTTGTACCTCTAAAATTGCCACTGGTTGAAGGTGCCTCACCTGCTATTGGAGGCCATGAAAGGATATGGGAAAATTTCTCCATCATCTCATTCCTATATCAAACAAGTACGTCCTTGATCAACAACTTGATAATATCTCTTCCTTTGCCATCTCTCTTTTATTTCACTGTGGGGGGCTACTTTAGTTGGAGATATTAATTATTTCCAAGTGAAAATATCTCAATAGCTAATTCCTTATATCTTGACCTCATTAGAGACATGAACTGCGAAATAATAAGGATCACATTTCTCTAATACCACTAATATAAATTGTACAAGAGATGAAATTAAAGGTAGAAAAGGAAATGAAGCACACATGGAGAAATATAATATCATTGTAATATGGCGAAAACCTAAATTGTATTAATAAATGAAACATCATAATAATGTGGAAGACAAACTAGTTAGAATGGTGGTATCTGTTTCTGAATAGAAAGAGATGGAAAATATATGCATTTGTAAAATATATTACAAAGCTTGAAATATTGTCCACTTAATATTAAGAGAGAAACCTAGAGGCCTAGAATCCTAACCCTAGAGGATGAAATGCCAAACGATTTGAAATTTTCGAGTTGTTAGTAGGTATATCAACTTCCCAAAGAAAAAAATATTGCATAAAATATTTTTTTGAAGTACATGATATATTGTTCAAAAGGACCATTTGAGGAATAATTTTTTTTTCCCAAGAGTAGGATTTCTATCACAACCCTTGGTTCCACAAATTGAAAAAAAATATCATTCATGGTCTTAAAATGACCACAGAAGTTTGGAACCAAAAAATCATTGAAAAAAATGAAGCAAGAGATAAAACTACTATGATAGTAAAAGAGGTAGGTCACCATGATATCCATCTAAACCAAAATGTCACTCATTTTTGTGTGAAGATACGGTGTTATAGGTTGAAAACATATTTCATTGATTGGTGGAAATGAAAAGCCTATGAAATGAATTAATACATAATTCATCCAGATATCACTTAAGAATATGTGACATGTGGCTAGGCCATGATTCACCGATGTTTGGATCTCATTATATTTAAGTGAAAAGAAATCTTAAAATTTTCCTTACATAACTTTGTAGTATTATGACATCTTCATTTATCGAAATTATCTTCAATGGAATATTTTATGAAGTGTCTCAAGTCAATCCTGAGGTGTTCAATTCTCTTAGAAAAAAAATAGAAAAGTACTGGTCTGATTATGGATTCATATAATTGTACAATTTACATATAAAAGAATAGTTATATTCTAAACGTTAAATTATATTTCCAACTTAAATTTTTTATTACATAACTTTATACTTTAATGAAATTTTCATGTATGGAAAATTCCTTCAATGGAGTATTGTATGGAGTGTGTCGAGTCAATCCACGGGCGTTCAAGTCTCCTTAAAAAATAAAAGGAAAGGATTTGTACGGTTATGGATCCATATAATTGAATGTGAAGACATTAATGTACCACATGGAAAGGTGGTAATTAATGGAGACGAGAGGAAGTGTGTTATTTGAATATTGATGGAAAATTTCATACCGTTTATAATACTTCAATAATATGTCCCTAATGTCTCAGTTACCATTAGCCTTACTTTCCACTAAGAGGTGAATAAATAACAAGGGAGATAAGGTAGTTGATAGTATTGAAAATTTCATTGTTAATATGAGATCAATACCAATTTATTGATGCAGATTTTGTCTTTTTACGTAATTCCATATCATTTATTTTTTAAACTTTTGCAAGCCCTTGTAATATTTGAATGAACCTTTTATGAAACATACTATAGACGCTTTCACACTTCCTTCTCTTTTATTGTTATGAATTGTTTCTTAATAATAAACCGTAAACTCTACATTATTTTATATGTTATATTGGTTCATTATTTTTGTGTTAAGTAAATTTGAAGATTTTTAATATGTGTAATATTTGTTACTTCCTATTGCTATGAAGGGTTATTTTCTCAAATATAAAAACTTTCGGGATTAGATATACTTTTGAACTACTACATTGATGTGATATTGTTACAAGTTTCCATGAAGGCTATGACTTCATCTAGATTTCTAATATGTTTTCTTAAATTGCTACGAAATATTCGTACTATTCCCATTAACATTTTTATGTAGTTTTGTTCCTTGATGATAATGAATACTCTTTCTATTCACATCAACGTTTCTTTCTTATTGAATCTTCCGTTTTTCAATTTTATGGTATCTACATTGTGAGGTAGAGATTACTATTAGAGAGCCTCAATTATCTCCAACCTGTAATATTTCTCCACCTCTTTATTAAACTATCCATTTCAATCCAATTCTCAATTGCTTTAACAGGTTAGTTTAAGGTGAGTTAGAACAATTACTATTTGTGACATGCGTGTTTATTAGAGCTCTCCTCGACCTGCTCATGGTTAATTGATCAAGTATATAAGTAGCTAGTTGCCGACTATTTTCTCCCCTTCGCCATCGTGAGGATTTCCCCGTCTAGTCAAGAGCCGACTTGGGACTTAAAGCAAGGAGGTTTTCCTAACGTCGATAAAGTTCCACGGCATTGCTTTCTAACCTAGACCAGCTTGAAAAAAAATACAATATCTAGAAAAAGATATTCCATATTTATCATCTATAACTAAAATATTTGAACATTAAATTTTTCTATTCTTAAGGATACTTCATAAATTAGTTACATTAGAAATCGAGAAGCCCTTTTAAGATAATAATCTTTTTCAAATTCCACATAATATTTTGAGATACCAATGCAAGAAAGGCTATATGAAAATAATATGAAAAACATGAGAATAATGATGACATATAAAATAGTACACTATTATGTGCTCTCGAAACCATTAATGAGCTAAAGCTAGCTAGCTTGAGAACCATAGCGCTCTCTTTCTCACTGTATTTGTAATACAATAGTCAGACAAAACCATTAATTTATTAAAATGAAATTAGATTACAACTTGAATTCTTTTAAAAAAACTAATTTAACATGAATAAAAAAGTTGTCCCATCTCATTCCACTACCAATATATATTAAATTCACAATAAAATATAAATTAATTAATCATTAAAAAATCCATTAAAAAATGTCTTTTTCAAAATAACTAACCTCAATCCATTTTGAACTTAAATTTATCAAACTCATAATTAAATTAATTTATGTGTAATGTAAGTATGCAAATAATTTTAAACATGATAATGTGATATTCATGATGAGTGTAAACATTTAAATGTTGATTCAATTAGTAATAAAATGTTAAAACAATAAAATTAATAAAATTAAATTTGTTATATTTTTATTTAAGTTATAAAATTGTAAATAAATTTTGTTAAAATACCATGGGCCAATACCATGACTTGAGTGGAGAGGCATCTTCTACAGCGTAATATGGGGGAGATGTGTAAGTATGTCAAAATAAAATCTAAATAATGTTCGCTTAAACAATAAATTACATAACCATATAAATAAACAATTAAAATTAAATTTAAACAATATAAATTTAAAATATGAAGTGTTTTGGGAACACTCAAAAAAGAAATATGGTAAATAAATAAAAATATATAAAAAGTAGAGATATGGTATATAAATGAAACATCTTTTTATACTTACTCCAAAAGAAATATGGTAAATAAATATAAATATAAATAAACGGGTATGGTAAATAAATAAAACCTCTTTTTACACTTACTATGGAGGTATGGTAAATAAATAAAATATAAATAAACTAGAGAATAAATAAATAAAACTTCTTTTTATATTTACTCCATAGGCCTCTTTATATTTACAAAATGTCAAAAAAGAGGTTTTATTTAGGTGAAGCCTATGTGACAATTTTTTTTTTTTTGGTAAATTTAGCAGTACCTTTCTATTTTCTATTTATCAAAAAAGAAGCACGTCACAACTGATCAAAACTTGATGGCCTCAACCTGACCGAAGGAAACCAGGACTATTGGCCATATTAGAGAGTTAAATGCTATCCATTATTGGAAAAGTTTCACCCTTCTAATAACCGCTATGCCCATTCTACTATTCCTAACAAAACCTAACTATAAACAATAAATGCTATCCGCAAAATACATAAGAATACCAAGGAAATATTTGGTCAGTCATATGAGGATTCAACAGGTGTTGGGTCTTTGACACTAGAGCTAGGCACTCTCAATTCTTCCAAGATAAGTTATAGCGTGACGGTGCGAAACAAAGATCTCTTGAATCTCTTCTTTGATATCTTGTAGAACTGAAACCACTTGGGGATGTCCTCCCATTTCATGTAAGCTCATGATAGCCTTGGCCAACACACATTTAAGCGCCCAATAAGCGTGAATGGAATGATGAAAAAGGGACAGTCTACCACTTGTATTTCCAGGGTCTTTAATGAAGTCCATGGCTTCCTCTTGTATGTTTATCTCCTCTTCTTTGTGGTTATAGTCTCTCTCCCAGACATGAATAAGATTGAGAAACTGTGGAGGATTACTTGTAGAGTAAACAACGAAGAGATTTTCCATAACATCATTTTTTTATTTTCTCCCTCTCTTGCTAGACCCTGCAATGGGTTTTAGAATTTTTTGTTTCCATTTACCCTTTGCCTGGTTCTTGGCAAGTTGTCCTTTTACCATGTTCATATTTGAGAACTTATGGAGGATTACCTGTAGAGTAAACATCCAAGAGATTTTCCATAATATATTTTTTTTATTTTCTCCCTCGCTTGCTAGACCTTGCAATGGGTTTTAGAAGTTTTTGTTTCCATTTATCCTTTGGCTGGTTCTTGGAAAGCTGTCATTTTACCATCTTTGTATTAAAAAGTACAAAAATGACTGTTCTATTGAAATTCCTTGGAGATTTACTGGTAAATACCTGTTTTCAATTTAAAGAGGCCTGTATATGGCAAGAAAGAGTCAATAACAATTTTCATGCAACAGTAAATAAGACCCATAGCTGTCGTCGTTACCAAGTAATAGACATCACTGTTATTCCTGCTGAGGGTGGTAGAATTATAGAATTTAAGATTAGGTAGAGAGAGGGTAGAATTTGGATGACGCAAATCCCAGACCCAAAGCCCATGAGGACAAGGGTGCGGTCTAGTTGAACAGAGGCTCCTATAACCCACCCAACTAATTCTAAGACTAGAGTCAGGGCTACTGACTATATGCTGAGACCTTATAACAGATAATTGATCCCACAGACCTTACAGAGAGCCTGTATCTTGACAAAAGAAATGAGGGTGAATGGAATCAGAGAGAAAAACTCCCCAAACGATATTAACAGGGTGGTCTTGCCTGACCATGCATGTCGTCTTGTAGTCATGAGATGTAGAATCTTGTGTTCCTTCATTAAAAACCCCAATCGGGGCACATTCAGAGTAGAATCTAGCATGAAAGGGAGTCTGAAAGCAGGGTTTGACTGCATGGTCTGGGAAGATGAGAGTCAGTTGAACATCAAATAATTGACTTAAGTAGAGGGATATAAGAATGAAAAAATGTAAATAACCTTGATTTAGGGCCATGCAAGCAAAGAAAACAGACTGTAAACTATGACAAGAACCATAATTCAGCAAACACTAGTAGTGATGAGCATCATGCAAACCCATTAAGTTTCAGTATCCTCCAAAAAAAATAAGACAACGAACAGGATCATACGAATTAAGCAACATATAAATGTCAACCCTGAAAATTATTGTGTTACCAACCAGGGAACTGACCTTTGTATTCATTTTAAGAAGATACATCACGTACCAGTTAACTAGCAGAAGTCACAAACCTTCAGCCTTCTTCCACACTACTCCTCCTTGCTCTGAATTTCCCCTGAGAACAATGCTCCCCTTCCTTTCCACATCTTGCGTTAACCTCTTCTGACGTCGAGGTTGTTTCCCAAACCACTCTAACATTGTTATTTTTCTTCCAGTGATGTCGTTGACAACAATAATTAACCGACGTGTGAACGTACTGCCTACCAGTCATCTGCTAACCTTAAGCTTGAGTGACCATGTGGTGCACGCTGACGCTTGACACCGCATGTCTCCCATCAGCCTCTGCGTGGAATCCCAATCTGGGGGAAGCCTATGGGACAAATTATTATTAATACCATGGCACAAATACCATGGGCCAAATACCATATTTATAAAAGAGGTATGGTAAATAAATAAATATAAAAGATGTATAGAGAGGTAAGGTAAATAAATAAAAATGTATCAAATATGATTAGAAATAAACATATAATTATATATGAAGCCTATGGGCTAAATATCATGGATGAAATTATTATTAATATGATGCAAAAAAAATATTATTAACCGTAACATTAACATTAAAATATTAACATTATTAATATTAACATTATTATTATTATTATTAATCTAATATTCATATTAATATTATTAAATTTACTAATTTTAGATTAATAAAATAATAAATATTTTATATTATAATATATATATATATATATATATATATATATATATATATATATATTAACTCTAGCTATATATGGGAGGGAAGTAAAAGGACATATGATAGAGGTGGAGAATAGGGGAAGTGACAAGGGAGAGATGGAGATAAAATGAAGGAGAGGAGAGAGGAGGAATGAAGGAGAGGAGAGAGGAGGAATGAAGAGAGAGAGAGGGGGAGAGGAGTGAGCCACGTAAAGAAATGCATGGAAAATTTTAGGGGCTAATATTCGCAGGTGGGCTAATTTTCCATGGTTTTTCCAAAAAAAGATTCGCTAATTTCCATTTTTTTATAAAAATGATTCGCCCAAATTTTACAATATAAAATTATTTTACATTAAAAATCGCCAATATTATATATAAAATATATATAATATCATTATAAATTTTAATATTTTACAAATGCATCAATCAAAATTTTATAGTTACCATATTAGGGACTAGTGAGATTTGCCAATTTTTTAAACATCAAGATAATTTTCCATCCTTAAAATTATCCCTGGAGAAGTGTAAGAGAGGGAGACATAAATATGGAGGTGGGAGAGATAGAAGGGGAGAGGGAGAGAGAGAGAGAGAGAGAGAAGGGGGAAGTGAGAGGGAGGTAGAAGAGCAAGAGAGAGAGAGGAAGGATCAAAGGAGGAGGAGAGAGGGAGGGATATAGAGATGGAGTTGGGGGGGGGAGAGAGGGGGTAAGAAAGACACAAAGAGTGAGAATTGGATAGAGAAGGAGTGACAAGGGAGAGATAGAGAGAGGTTGTATGTTTAGGGGTGAGATAAAGAGACATAGAAGCAATGATGGAGACAAGGGGGGAGATAATGAGAGAGAGGAAGAAAGGAAGGGATATAGTAGCATAGTTAATGAGAGAGATAGAGTGATGAGGGAAGAGAGAGTATTTAGGGGAAGAGAGAGATAGGATTGAATAAAAGAGAGAGAGAGAGAGAGAGAGAGAGCAGGTACGGGGGAATATACAGGGAGGCAAGAGAGAAAAGGAGAGAGAGGAAGGATGAGAGAGGACTTGAGAGAGATGAAGAGAGTGATGGGGGAAGAGAGAGGTAGGTAGGAGAGAATGTGAGATAGAGTAAGGAAAAGAGAGGGGAATTGAGAGAGAGAGAGCAGAGAGGGATATATATAGGAGGAGAGAGGGAGGGATATAGACATGGAGTTGGACGGGGAGAGAGCGAGGGATAGAGAGATGGAGCTGGATGGGGAAAGAGGGAGGAAAGAATAAAGACATAGAGAGTGAGAAGTGGAGAGAGAGATGGAATGAGAAGGAATAGATGGAGAGAGTGTGTGTAAGTTTGGGGGTGGGATAAGGAGACAAATAAGGAGATATGGAGATAAGGAGGGATAGAAGGAGAGAGAGACGCATATAGTAAAACATTTGGAAGGTGAAGAGAGAGAGAGAGAGAGAGAGATAAGGAAGATGGAGAGACAGGATAGTAGGAGGGAAGAGAGATAGAAGCGGGGGAGAGGGAGAGAAGGGGAAAAGAGAGAGAGAGAGAGAGAGGGGGGTAGGATGAGGGAGTGATATATAGATAGATTGGATAAAGAGAGTGTATTTTGTGGGGTTGATATAGAGAGATAGAGGGAGATAGAGTTATAGATGGAAGGTGAAGAGAAAGAATATATAGATAGAGATCGGGAGGGAGGAAAAAAGAGATTGGTAGATATGGAGTGAGAGAGCATGTGTGTTTTTTGGTGGGTGAGATAAAGAGCCAAATAAGGAGAGATGGATGAAAAAATAGATATATATGGAGGGGGGAAAGGGAAGAATATTTTGTGCAATAGATGCATTGATTTCAGTGTAGATGGTGATTTCTAGTCCTATTTGATTATTCTCACTACATGCATTGATTATTGTGTAGATATTGACTTCTAATGATATTTGAATACTTGTATTAAATGCATTGATTTCAATGTAGATGATTTCTACTCCTATTTGATTTCTTACACTAAATGCATTGATTTCAGTGTAGATGGTGATTTCTAATCATATTTGATTGCTTGCACTAGATGCATTAATTTCAATGTAGATGTTGATTTCTAATTATATTTGGTTTCTTACACTATATGCATTGATTTCAATATAGATGATTTCTAATCCCATTTTATTTCTTGCACTAAATGCATTATTTCAGTGTAGATGGTGATTTATAATCCTAATTTATTTCTTGCACTAGATGCAATGATTTCAGGGTAGATGTTGGTTTTCTAATCCTATTTTCTTACTTGCACTAGATGCATTGATTTTGTTGTACATGTTGGTTTCTAATCCTATTTTCTTACTTTCACTAGATGCATTGATTTGGGTGTAGATGTTGATTTCTAATCCTATTTGATTACTTGCATTAGATGTATTGATTTTTAGTGTAGATGTTGTTTTGTAATCTTATTTAATTTCTTGCATTAGATGTATTGATTTTTGTGTTATAGTAATTAAACCTATTAATATTGGAGAGCAAGAGAGAAAAGATATGATGTTTACTACGATAACTAGAGCTAAATATTTAAATGGTTTACGATTTCAACTTTCCTTTTCATATAATTGATATGAAAAGAAAACAAAACTAACAAGGGTGACAATAAGAATAGTAGAAGAAAATATTTTGAGATTGATCACAATGAATGATATTTGTGATTGTCTACATTATTATTATTCATATTTTTTATCATTCAATATTATTAGAGTGCTACTTTGCTTTTTTTTTAAATCAGTTTTCATCATTAAATTTATTTTAAAATATTTATCATCTCAATAGACTAAGGTACCTAAGAATATATAAAATTAAAATGACTCGATAAATCTGAGACATATTTAGCATATTCAAAATGGTTATATTAATACTAGATGTATTTACATATTATTGATAAAAATAATCATATGTTGCTCATATTATTGATAGATTTTCCTTGGATGCACACAACTAAAACAAGCCTAAATCCATCTTAACTTTGGATCTATGAAGCGCTGAAAGGGATCAAATCCCTCGAGGTGCAAACCTTTCCTCATGTTTTGCACTCAAAAAATAGCTTTGCACCTCGAGAGATTTGATCCATCTTGGCGCTTGATAGATCCAGAGTTAATATGGATCTAGGCTAGTCAATACTATCTTCCGAGAAACCGTAACTTATTTCAAAACCAAAATATTCTATAAGAATATGACAATATTCTTAACCATGGATATTCACCCGCATTTTACCGTGGATATTATTAACTTGTTAAAACTAGCCTTTGTTAGAATACAATATAACAATACCATGGCTTATCAGTACCACATGCCCAAAAAACATAGAAATTTTATAATCAAAATATTTTATAACAATATGAAAATATTCTTAACCATATATATTCACCTCGACTTTCCCATGGATATTATTAACTTTACAATACGATGGGCCAATACCATGTGTTATCAATGCCACATGCCCACAAAAGATAACTTATGTCACAATCAAAATATCTTATGTCAATATGACAAGATTGTTAACCGTGGATATTCACCCCCACTTTGTCATTGATATTATGAACTAGTGAATATACTTTGTTACAATACCATGGCTTATCAATACCACATGCCAAAAAATCATAACTTTTTTCACAATCAACATATTTTATAAAAATATCACAAGATTATTAACCATCGATATTCACCCCCACTTCACCATGGATATTATTAACTCGTAAATAGGCTTTGGTATACTACTATGGGCCAATAGCATTGCTTACAATAAGATTTGGGAGAGAGTTGAAGAGATCATGGTTCCTCCTGAGCTGAGAATTATTGTGATCTTCCTCTATGAGACTTTCATTGCCAAGCTTAAGACCAACGAAGGGTGGTTCAGAAACATTAAATGCAATATTGGAATTAAGAAAGGGTGTCCCCTACAGCCTACCCTTTTTGGCATATATATCGATAAGTTAGAGGAATGTCTTAAAAATGGGAGTTGCAAGGGCATCGATCTTGATGGTATAATCATTATTCTTCTCCTTTATTCTGATGATATCATTCTTCTTGAGAAAAAAAATGATCACCTTGACAAGCATATTCAGACTCTTCATGTATATTTCTCCAAGATGGGTATGATAGTTAATACCGATAAGATTAAATTCATGATCATTAAATAAAAAAAGATCAATCATGGTAGTTTTTTTTATAATAATCAGTGCTTAGAGAAATTTTATTCTTATAAATATATGGGTATTGACTTTCCAAATCAAATCAACTGGAATTATAGCATCGAGAAAAGGATTATTGGAGGTTGGAAAGGTGATTATGAGCTTGAAATTTTTTTTAAGTTGGTTTATCTTTGCATTTGGAGTAAAAAGAGGCTCCTATTTGAGACTCTCATCACCCCTGTTGTCTTATATAGATGTGAGTTTGGGGTTGCAGTATATGTAGAGATTCATGAAGGAAGAATGAGATGATTCAAAAGAAACTCATAACCTATAAGCTAAATATGAAGGGAAATAACCCCTATCATATCCTTTTGATTGAAATTTGTGTGTCCCTCATTTAAATTATGATTATGTTTAGATATATGATGTATAAGAAGAACATTTATAGCATGGAATCCAAAAGGATCCCAAAAATTACTTCTCACTGTAGTTAAAACCCCCACCTTCGCCTCAACTGTAGGAGGCATAAGCATGCCCACTCTTGGCTCAACCATTGGGGAATTAATTAGGAGGATATTAGTATGGGAAGCAAAGATAGTTTTAGCATTTTTTAATTGAAGCTAAAATGAAAAAAATTATAATTATTTTTTAGATATATCTAAACCCTCTAAGGACTACTAAAAGAATTCCCATAAAAATTAAATTAAGGTTTTAATAAAATTAAAATTTAGATTAATTTTATATTTAAATTTGTGAAATGTATATAATATAAATAGTATTATTAAGAGCCAACATAGATCCATATTAATTAAATATCCAAGTGGCAAGAACAAGCCAAGTTACTAACAATAATAGAAGAAAGATGTGCATGATTTAAAAAAAAAAGGATCATTATTGTATTTTCATTGACATGATTGATCTAAAGTATAGGGTTAATATTTTCCAATAAATTGGTTTATTTTAATTTAGATACTTTCTTAGACATAATATAATGGGATAAGGGGGAGGAAAGGGAGGGACATAGTGATAAAGATTGAGGGAAGAGAGAGAGAGTGTGATGGGGAGAGAGGGATAAATGGATGTGGGAGAAGGAGGAAGGGAGAAAGAGAGGGGGGGAGAGATAGAAATATATGGAGAGAAGGGTAAGAGAGAGAGAGAGAGAGAGGAAAGTGGAAGAGAAAGGGAGAGAGAGCAAGGAAGAGAGAAAAGGAGTTTTAGGGGGGAGAGAGGGAAGTAAGAAAAAATAAATAGAGGGAGAAAGATGGAGAGAGAGAGGGAGTAACATGGAAATGATGAAAAGATACTGAGGGAGAGAGAAGAACAAGGGCCAATAGAGAGATGAAAGGAGAAAAGCGGAAGAGAGGGAGAGAGAAAGGGAAGAGAGAGAGAGGGGGGAAGGAAGAGGGAGGGAAGAGATAGATAGATATGGAGGGAGTGTGTGTATGTTTAGGGGTGACATATAGAGAGGGAATAAGAAAGAGACATGGATAAAAATATAGATATTATATAATATAACCAACCTAGATCCATATTAACTACAGATCTATCAAGGGCAGAGACGGATAAAATCTCATGAGGTGCGAACCTTTCCTCAATTTTTCCACTAATTTTTTTTTTCACCTCCAAATATTGGATCCCTCTGAGGGGGTGTCTAAGTCTCTCTTTTTGTTCGTTTCACTTTAAAATAAAAATAACAGTTAAAATAAATATGTTGTAAAATAATTAAAAGTAAAAAATAAAAATAAAAAAATATGTGAAATAATTAAAAGTACAAAAGAAATGTGAGTCTCTCTTTCTTTCTGTTTCACTTTAAATTAAAAATAAATTTAAAATAAATATGTTGTAAAATAATTAGTAAGATGTTGAAACCTTATAATTTAGTTATTGATAAAATATTTTAATACGAATTAATATTGCCATATACCTAAAAGTATTTTAATAATAAAAAAACCATTTTAATTTTCTTCATTAAATGTCTCCATATACATGTTGTATACAAAAAGTTAATGTCAATTGCATATTATTATATATCATTTAAAAAAATGTCTATTTGGTACTATATATATATATTATATTTAGCATTCAAGTATTCAATATAAACAATAAAAAATAACACATTGTATTTTACACTCTAAAGGAATTTGAACATGATCCCTCTTGGCTCATGTCAGTTTTGTACATAAAATGGATTTAATTTGGTCATTAAACCAATACAAATTTCTAAAAAAAATATTATATAATAATTATTAAGCCCTAACATAGCTTTAGTCTTATAAGAATGGGTTCTCTTTTAGTTATATGTTGTCTCTTGTTAAAAATTCGTAAACTAGTGTAAGAAAACATATAATAAAATAATACAAAAAATATATATATAATTGAGCGATAGGCTCATTCTACAACCCATTGTGAATGAAATGTGGATGTATGTATGTCACTCTTAAGATAGAAATACAATATTCTTTAAATATAAAAGCAATATCAACTATATGGAAGAATAAAAAATGAATATTTATGTATATTTAATTAGTTCTCCAAATAACTTAATATAATTCCATGTAAAGTAAAACTTAAAAAAACAAATGTAAAGTAAAACTTAAAAAAACAAATGTGAAGAAGATTTTTAATACATAATATCAACTTCATATATATAGGAAAAAAAAGGTTAAAAGAAAATATTTTAATATTGTATGGAATAAATTATCCAATATAAATTATTAATAAAATATTTTAATATCAATTAATAGTTACCTATACTTTAAAATATATCCATAACCAAAAAAGGTCATATAATCTCTAGATTTATGTTAAATGTGTGGTTGATATAAATCTATGTTAATGTTAAAACTTATCATTAACCCAATACCGATTATTAAAAGAATTAATATAAAATAATTATTAAACCCTAACATCACTTTACTCTTATAAGAATGGGTGCTCTTTTAAGAATGGGTGCTCTTTTAGTAATACGTTGTCAATTGTTAAAACATCATACACCAATACAAGAAAGGCTACTATATATAAATAAATAAATAAATAAAAATTATACCATAATTATTAAACCCTAACATTGCTTTACTCTTATAAGAGTGGGAGCTCTTTTAGTTATATGCCGTCCCTTGTTACAAATTCATACCGCAATGCAAGAAAGGCTAGAATAAACTAGTATAAAAAAAATTGAGAATAATGATGGCATACAGAATAGTACACCCATGTGTGCCTTGGAAACCCTGAATGAGGGAAAACTAGCTAGCTTGAGAGCCATAACTCTATCCAAGTTTACTAAATCCGAATTACATTACAACTTCAATTCTTTAAATAGAACTAGTTTACAATGAAGAAAAGCTTGTCCTCAAGTTACTCCACCACATTTACTTAAAAAATGAAATAATAAAAAAATACAATACATATCTAAGACCATGTAATATACATTAATTATAAACATTAAATTGAATATGTAATGCATTAATTAGTTAATTTTTGTGCTATTAAATAAGTTAATAAATATTAAATTGACCATACTATATACATTAACTAGTTAATTTTAGTACTATTAAGTAAACTGCAGAAATTCCTTCCCGAAATTTGAATGTAACGAGCCTAATTTATTTTAAACTTAAATTCATAAAGAAAATATATAAAAATTAATTTAACTATTTTAAACACTGCAGAAATTCCTTCCCGAAATTTGAATGTAACGAGCCTAATTTATTTTAAACTTAAATTCATAAAGAAAATATATAAAAATTAATTTAACTATTTTAAACATTATATATATATATGGATATATATATTACATTTTTTTCAATTATTTAGTATAATGTTACAACTCAATATCAGCCCAATAATGAATAAAAAAAGTATTATATAATAATTATTAAACCCTAACATTATAGCAATGGGTGGTATTTTAGTTATAGTGTTCTATTCAATTTTTCATAATATTATTAGTCCCTGTCATAGGCATGGAATTATAGTAATGGAAAATGGGTTTTTAATAATATTTTGTTTACCTTTTATTTCAACTACGAAGCTTATACAACCCATATGGTTAGTTAAGCATATAATAATTTATTTCAGTGTTATTGGCCTCTTCTTGAGGCGGACCAGGCAAAAGCATATATTATGTTCGACTTTGTTCATATAATTTCTGGAAACAAAAACAAATGCTGGTATTAGTTTACTGACATTAAATGTTTGGTTTTTTTTTCTTACTCATGGTCTATTTCTATATGTATGATGTCCTATCATGTAAGTGGCATGCCACAACACATATCACCAAGCCTCCACACCACATGGCCATATGCATGTGCACCACTGGACGGTTCTTCAATCGTGGCAGGTGCATGCATACG
The DNA here is from genome assembly GCA_034641835.2 of Pinus albicaulis. Taxonomy (NCBI): domain Eukaryota; kingdom Viridiplantae; phylum Streptophyta; class Pinopsida; order Pinales; family Pinaceae; genus Pinus; species Pinus albicaulis. The sequence goes on along the minus strand of CM076570.1, from coordinate 286,576,630 downwards.
TAAGTTATGGTTATCTAATTCTAGTAGATCCAAATAAATATCATAGCTCATAGAGGTAGGTTGTCACTAATTAGGTTGGCAGTGGAATCCAGCTTCTTTCTCTTCCCACCGAGAGAAAATTTTTTATTTCCTTTCATAAATCCTTTGAGTGAGATTTTGTTGCAGTCATAGAGAGAAAATTGTTATTTCCTTTCATAAATCCTCTGAGCGAGGAGTTTCTGCAGTCATAGCTCTGGCTTGACCTGATGGCCATGGCCAAAGATGCAGCCATAGCTCTGCGGCCTTGACTGACATTCGCCTTGGTGGTGGAGAAACTTACCCCATAGGCATATACAAAGGCATAGATTTTATTTCTTACTGGGAATCTACGGCTCATGTCCAGGTTCATACACAACGTCTTATCCCAACAACACCACAACAAGGTAACCTGCAAATTATACTCAAATTTTAAAAATTGTTATCCTCACATGAATTTATGCACTATCGTTTTTAGTGAGCATGAATGAATTTATGCACAATCGTTTTTCTGGATGTACCAAAAAATTTATGAACAATTTTCTTTTAGGTACAATTAAAAAACCGGCTCAATGGCTGCCTTGCAGAAAGTTATGAAGGTTTTCGTGAACAATGGTCTCTGCTAGAAGAAGAAAGGAAAGGGTAAACACTATTACAAAATTGACAGAAAAAATATATAGATTATCATTGCACTGAAACATTATTGAAACGCTACAAATATCTTTCACATGGGCATTCATTGTATCAAATACATAATGTGTAGAAACAATGTTTTCATGAGAAAAGAATGTTGTTACTATCGAAATGTTGTTATTGATGTTGTTGTTGAGGAAATTTGAGGCTTGACCTTGCTGACAAGAAAGATAATTAGTTTGAACTGTTATTATTGATGTTGTTTTTGAGGAAGTATGAGGCCTGGCCTTGTTGTAAAAAAAGATCAAGTAGTTTGAACCCGAATGGGCCATTAGTTGTTAGAAAATTGAATTCGTTTGTATCTGGGTCTTTTAGAGATACCCAAGTTTATATGTGCATTGGATAGTCAGCTTGTATGACTGTAGCGTTGTAGAGCTATTTGGGTTTCCTCGCAGAAAGTGCAGCTCCCATTCCACCATTGCCCCACTCAGTCCACATTAACCATTCCATTTGGATTAGGCATTACTCATTCAGTTCAATACACACCTACCCTTGGTCACACAAAAATTCCCATGGCCTATTTCTTTGTTATTCAGGAATAGTGAGCTAATTGCCACATAATAGATAGTCATGCTCTTTGCCATTATCCTTTCAACACCAGTGGTAGACAGGAGACTCTCTCGCATTTGATCCACTCTACCGAATAGAAACCTTGGAAAAAGTGGTGCATCTCTATTATTAATATCGAGTTTTCACCTCTTTCCTTAGTGTTGGATGATCTTAAAATGAATTTGAAACCATGCACCTTGTCCAACATGCCTGCTAGCTCTTATGGTGGGCTGGACAAGTGGTCTTGAGATGGGCCAATCAATTTAGTTTATATTTAATTAAATTAAATTAAATTAAAGTATTGATTAATTTTTATTTTAAGAATGAGCATTGAGTGTGATAGATGTATCACATGTGGATCATGGTGCTTGTATTACATGTGTTAGTTTCAAGGGAATGTTACATGTGTTAATTTGAAGGGAATATGTGGAGATTACAGAACTTGTATCATTTTTTATATGTGGAGCTTACATAACTTGTATCATTTCTCTTTTTCTGAAAGCCATTACTTAATCAGCATGAGAGATGAAACCCTGGTCAAGGATTTCATTTTCTGCCTATCCGTCTCTCTTCACGTGTCTGAATCAAATTTTTGAAAGTTTTCGCTCAAATACGCTTGGGAGAAGGTAAGATGTCTAGATTTATATATTTAATTACAATGTAAAATTTAATGTAAACACAAAGATTTTGAAAATTTACCTTTTACCATTTTTCAGAATATAGTTATTTCTTTCTCCCGACGAAGTCTGTCATTGTTGTGTTGGACGCACCCCTAGCTGGCTGGGTTGATAAGCATAGCAGCATTTCTTACAGTTACAGATCGATAACAAATTTCCGATCCTCTGGTGGAAGATCGAGATCGAGCAATAGATCCGGTTCCAGCAATATATCCAGAAAGGATAGATTTGGTAGGTGCCAGTAGCCAATAATTTCAGATCTTCCATACCCAATTTTATATCCAAAGAATCGACCCTATGGATCTCTATTGTGAGGAGAGAAGAAGAACCAAGCTATCTATTGTAGTAACTCATGGAACACGACAGACCAACACTTGCTGTTGTGAAAAGTTGGAACTTGTACGTTGTTGTTGTGGCTCTTCATTAACTTGGACACGCTCTTCAATAGCTCAGACACCTGAAATACATGAAACACCCTCACAAGTCTTTCTGTTTTACTTTAATATTATTAATTAAATTTTTAAATTTATAATTTCAATTATACTTTAATATTTTTAATTAAATTTTTAAATTTGTAATTTCAATTATTATTATATGCTTACCAATAAATTGAAAACAAACCAAGAATTAGTTTTATTGGGCATGGGCATGGATTTGTTTGAGTTAATTGAAATAGTAGTTTTGAAGTTGTATAAATTATTTATTCTTGAAGCAAGATCTAATATAAATCGGATCTTATATTTCCTGAAGATTGGGTGGATTTATGGTTCTGTCTAACAATGGATACGTGCTTAGATGGTTTCTAGCTTGCCACGGTTGAACGAGTTATTAACATCGAAATTGGTAATCTTGATGTGAAGGCCCAAATTGAGGAAGAATCCAAAAATTTGTTGGAATTGGTCAGCAATTCTCTGGCCATGTTCCAGATCTTGTTCTACAACACCAAAAACTATGACATTGGTGCCCGCCCTGTAAGGCCATGATTATGATGCACATACAAAGAAATTTACAGTTTGATCATCTTGTCCAACAAAAAGGCGACGTCTTTTTGTAAAGGAAGGGGAAAAAATGAAAAATGCTGGTCTAAATCAAGAATTTTATGATCATTATGGATTGATTCAACGAGGTGCGTCGCATGAATTTCCTCGGTGGTTATCTACCCGAGATCACCAGCTTCTGCAACTGCCCATTGTTTCCATGCAACGCGATGCTGTTGTTGTGGCCCTGAATGGGAGTGGAAAGTATAATAGCATAGTCGATGCTGTCAAGGTTGCACCTTCGCTGCTAACAGTGGAAGGTATATAATTTATGTGAAATACGCGGTGTATAACAAAATTGTTATGATTTCAAGGAAGAATACCAATCTCATGATCGTCGCTGACGGCATTGGGAAAACTATTGTTGCAACAAACAAAAATGTTCCTGATGGCTCTAGTACCTTTCGTTTTGCAACTTTCGGTAATGTACTAATTTGGAAATTGTTTTCAATAATTCAAATTCTGAATTTTTAGATTTTGATTATAGATGTTGAACTTATATAGATTACATATTTAACTTGTATCCATTAAGATTTATAATTACTATCTCAAACTTTAAATTTAAAAATAAAAAAAAGTGAACTCAAAAGCATTGGAGATTCTCACTAAAACTCTAAATTCTTAGAATACTCAATTAAAAATTTTCTTACGTTGATTGCAGATTTTCAAGTTATTTTATTTTCTTAGACTACTCAATTCAAATTAGAATATTCAATTAAAATTTTTCTTAGATTGATTACAGATTATGTTTCTTAGGTTGATTATAGATTTTGAACTTATGTTGATTCTGAGAATACTCAATTAAATTCCGGATTTTAGATTCTGACTTATTTTAATTGCACATTTTAAATCTTTTAATTTTACACTTTTATTCTATTTAGAGTTAAATCTTTAATATATTTTTCCAGATATCACTTTTTTAAATTGTTTGAATCAAGTCCTCGGATGGGCCCTTAGTTCTGTTCAAATTTTACTATACACACATTGTCCAATCCGGTATGGCTACACTGGAAGATTCAAAACATTGCGGAGGCTGGCACACATCAACACCATAATTTTATCCTCTATCCCTTTTACTGGTTGCATATTGTACCCTGCTAGATGTTTGTATTCTTACATCAACACCATAATTTTATCCTCTATCCCTTTTACTGGTTGCATATTGTACCCTGCTAGATGTTTGTATTCTTACAGGGAAATTTATCATTCCTGAGGAAACAGTGTCTTCGATAATAATGTCTTCTTGCAGGGAATTTTATCATTCCTGAGGTAAGATTGTCAACTCTTACTAACCTTCACCGTGTCCATTGTTTTTTAGATTTTTTTATCATATAATCCTTCACATAATTTTTTTTTGGATTTTGTTATCATATAATGCTTCACGTGTTTCCTCTGAATTTTCTATTGGTATGCACATTAACAACTTTGCAAGTGTGTTCTTTATATTATATTCTATTTCCATTTTTACAACTATTTCCATTTTTACAACTGTTATTATGGAGCTAAGCTAAAGTACAGTTTGCATCGATGAATGGTGGAGGAATGAGCAATTTTGGGTTATTGGAGGTGTATCAGCACATCTATTCATCAATGAATGGTGGAGGAATGAGCAATTTTGGGTTATTAGAGGTGTATCGGCACATCTATTTGTCGTCTTTCAAGGGTTACTGAAAGTTCTAGCAGGGATTGACACCAACTTTACTGTCACATGGAAGTCTTCTAATGATGATGGTGAATTTTCGGACTAGTTATCTCATGAGTCCAACTACGTCCAACTACTTTGCTGTTAGTAAATCTAGTTGGTGTGGTAGACTGGTGTTTCCCAAGCTATTAATAGTGGTAAGGTGCATTTGCTTGTCTCTTTCAACTAAGATAGCTGAGATTTATTTGGAATCATGTATGTTCCAAACCGATCTGATGCCACATAATATATGTGGGAAATGGGTATATATGGTTAATTGTTGGCAATGGCTTTCAAAGTTCACATAGTTCACCCAATCAACCCCGCTCAAGGCAGGGACTTGGTGCTTGCAGCCATCCTTGTTTACCATATATTCACTATATATTAGAGTTTCAGAGCGTGGGTGAACTAATTGGCCGAAGCTATTTATGGTGAAATAATGGGTCGAAGTTATTATAAAATGAATTATATTTTTTATTTTATTTATCTAATAAAAATAAAAAATAAGAAATGGTTAAATATAAAATTGTTAATGATAAATTATATCATGTCATTGTTTATTCAAAGTGTTTATATTTGTAAAATTTATTTATATATACATAGCGTTTAAAGAAATTATTATCTTTTATTAGCTAGAATGTATATGTAACATTTAGTTAATTTTATTAGAAATATTAATTTTGAATCTATCAAGGGCAGAGATCAAATCTCTTAAGGTGCAAACCTCTTTTCTAAGTGAAAATTTTCAGGGAATTTTTACACCTCGAGAGATTTGATCGTTTTCGACGCTTTATAAATGCAGAGTTAAGATGTATTTAGGCTCGCTTTATAAATCCAGAGTTAAGATGTATTTAGGCTCGTTTCAATCTTGCGTGGCCAAGGAAAGATATGATTAATTTTATTAATAATATGTAAATATATAAAATATTAATATAATATTTTTAAATATTTTTAAATATATTTTAGATTAACCTCGTCATTTTAATTTTAAATTTTATTAGTTAGCTCGGTTTGTTGAGATGATAAATATTGTTAATAACTTTAATGATGAAAAATGATGAAATACATTTTTTGAATCGAAAGTGAAAATAATAGCGTTGAATGATAGAAAATGTGAACAATAACAATGTTGTAGTAAACATGATACCTTGTCTCTCTTTCTCTCCAATATTAATAGGTTAAATTACTATAACACAAAAATCAATGTACATTGTCAATAAATTTTGATGCTTAAACTCAAATCAATGCATATTGTTAATCCAATCACTTTAAAATTAATATATCATCATACATCCAATTACATCAAATCATAAATCAACATCTACACTGAAATCAATGCATCTAATGCAATCAATGAAATAAGATTAGAAAAAAACTTCTACACTGAAATAAATGCATCTAATTTAAGCAATCAAATAAGATTATAAACCAACATCTACTCTGAAATCAATGTATTTAATGCCAGAAATAAAAGAGGATTAGAAATCACCATCTACAACGAAATCAATGCATTTATTTAAAGCAATCAAATAGTATTATAGACTCCTATTTACACTAAAATCAATGCATTTAGTGTAAAAAATCAAATATGATTAGATGTCATCTTTTTTGAAATCACTTCATCTAGTGAAAGAAATCAAATATAATCAGAAATCAACATCTACATTGAAATCAATGCATCTAGTGCAAGAAATCAAATAGGATTAGAAATCACCATCTACATGAAATCAATGCATTTAGTGCAAGCAATAAAATAGGATTAGAAATATCATCTACATTGAAATCGATGCATGTAGTGCAAGCAATCAAATATCATCAGAAATCAATATCTATACTAAAATCAATGCATCTAGTGAAAATAATGAAATAGGATTAGAAATCACCATCTACACTGAAATGAATGCATATACTGCAAGAAATATTCTTCCCTATCTCCCCACTATATATATATATATATATATATATATATATATCCCTCTATCTCTCCTTTTTCCCTCCACTCTCACGCCCCTAAACTCACATGATCTTGCACTAAATATCTATCAATCTATTTGTCACTAGTCCCTCTTTTCACTTTCATCTATATCTCCATCTTCCCCTTTTGTCTCTCTCCCTCACTTCTATCTCTCCATCTTCCTTATCATTCCCCCTCTCTCTCTCTCCACTTTTCTCTCTCTGTATCCTTCTTCTTACGTCGCTCTCTCTCTCTCTCTCTCTCTCTCTCTCTCTCTCTCTCTATATATATATATATATATATATATATATATATATATATATATATATATATATATATCTTCACCCTCCAGCTCTGTTACTTTATCCCTCCCTATCTCCTTCTTTCCCCCCTTTTCTCCATCTTTCCTTCTTTGTCTCTTTATCTCACCCCTAAGCATATGCACACTCTCTCTCCATCTCTCCCTTGTCACTTCTTCTCTCTCCCCACTTTTCACTCTATGTCTTTCTTATTCCCTACCTCTCCCTCCCTCCAACTCCATCTCTCTGTCCATCCCTCTCTCCACCCTTTATCCTCCTCTCTCTCAAGTCCTCTCCCTCATCCTTCCTCTCTCTCATACCTTCATCTCTCTTCCCCCATATCTCTCTCTCTCTCTCTCTCTCCAATACTCTCTCTTCCACCATCACTCTCCTCCTCTCTCTTAAGTCCTTTCTCTCATCCTTCCTCTCTCTCCATTTCTCTCCTATATCCCTCTCTCTTCACCCATCTCTCTCTCTCTCTCTCCCCTCCAATCCTCCCTCCCCATATCTCTCTCTCTCACTCTCTCTCTTCCCTCCAATCCCCTCCCTTCCCCCATTACCCTCTCTCTCTCTCTCTCTCTCTCTCTCTCCAACTATGTTACTATATCCCTCCCTCTATCCTTCACTCCCCCCTTCTCTCCATCTCTCCTTGTTTGTCTCTTTATCTCACCCCTAAACATATACACTCTCTATCCATCTCTCCCTTGTCACTCCCTCTTTCTCTCTTCACTTCTATGTATTTATTCTTCCCTCCCTCTCTCGCCCTCCAATTCCATATCTCTATCCCTCCCTCTCTCATCCTCTCTCTCAAGTCTTCTCTCTTGTCCCTCCTCTCTCTCCCTTTTTCTCTTACCTCCCTCTCTCTTTTTCCATCTCTCTCCCTCTCTCTCTCTCTCTACCCTTCAATCCTATCACTATCTTCCTCCCCCTCTCCTTCTCTCTCCCCCCTCCATATTTGTGCTCCCTCTCTGTCACATACCCTTCTCTACCTTTCTCAATCCTCTCTCGTTATCTCCATTTTTACCTTGTCAATCCCCCTATCTCTCCACCTCTATCAATCTGTCTTTTTTCTTCCCTCCCATATATATCTAAAGTTAATATACATTATGATATATTAATATATATTATATTAATCCAAAGTATGCAAAGTTATTAAATTTAATAATATTAATTTGAATATTAATTGATTTAAGTGTAGATGTTGATTTTAGTATATAGGAGGAGAGATGAAGGGAAAGAGAGATGTAGTTTGAGGGGGGAGATAGAGAAGATGATTTCTGGCACTCGATGATTTGATTTCAGTGTGGATGGTGATTTATAATCCTATTTTTCTTGCACTATATGTATTTATTTTAGTGTAGATGTTGAGAGAGAGAGAGAAAGAGAGTAACATAGTTGGAGGGTGAAGAAAGAGGGAGATATATATGTGGGAATGAAATGGAGAGAGAGGAGGGAAGAGGGAGGATGTGAGAGAGTGGAGAGATGGAGGGAAAGAGAGATGTAGTTCGAGGGGGGAGATAAGGAAGTAGATGGTGATTTATAATCCTATTTGATTGCTTGCACTAGATGCATTAATATCAGTGTATATGTTGGTTTCTAATATTATTTTATTACTTGCCTTAGATCCATTGATTTCAATATAGATGTTGATTTCTAATCTTATTTGATTACCTGCATTAGATGCATTGATCTCAGTGTAGATGTTGTTTTGTAATCTTATTTGATTGTTTGCATTAGGTGCATTGATTTCAGCATTGACGTTGATTTCTGATTTGATGTAATTGGATGTACATTGATGGTACATTAATTTTAAAGTGACTGGATTAATATTGTGCATTGATTTCAGTGTAAGCACACAAAATTATTAAAAATGTACATTAATGTGATGATTTCTAATCATATTTGATTGCTTACACTAGATGCATTGATATCAGTGTAGATGTTGGTTTCTAATATTATTTTCTTACTTGCACTAGATGCATTGATTTCAGTGTAAATACAGATAATATCAAACTCTAGATCCAGAGTAATGTATTTACATAGGGAGCAAGAAGTGGAGAGAGAGAGGGAGTGAAAAGGGAGAAATAGAGGAGTATGTGTATGTTTGGGGGTGAGATAAAGAGAAAAATAAGGAGATATGGAGGTAATGGGGGAGAATGAGAGAGGGAGGGATATAGTAACATAGTTGGAGGGTGAAGAGAGGGAGAGAGAGGGAGATATAGAGAGAAATAGATGTGGGAGAGAAAGGGATAGAGGGGAAGGAAGAGAGAGAGGATGTGAGAGAGTGGAGAGAGGGAGGGAAAGAGAGATGGATTTGGAGGGGGGAGAGAGGGAAGATATTTCTTACACTCGATGCATTGATTTCAGTGTGGATGGTGATTTCTAATCCTATTTTTCCTACACTATATGCATTGATTTTAGTGTAGATGTTGAGAGAGAGAGAGTGTGTGTGTGTGTGTTGGGGCAGGAAAGAGGATTGGAAGGAAGAGAGAGAGAGAGAGAGAGAGAGAGAGAGAGAGAGAGAGGAAAATATAGAGGAAGGTAGGAGAGGAAGGAAAAGAGAGATGACATGAGAGAGAGGAAGAGAGTTATGGGGGAAGAGAGAAAATTGGAGAGAGGGAGAGAGAGAGAGAGAGGAGGAGGAGAGAGGGAGGGAGATGGAAGGATGGAGAGATGGAGTTGGAGGGGGAGAGAGGGAGGGAAGAAGGATTACATAGAGAGTGAGAAGTGGAGAGAGAGATGAAGTGACAAGGGAGATATGGAGAGAGTGTGTATATGTTTTGGGGTGAGATAAAGAGATAAATAAGGAGATATGGAGAGAAGGATAGAGGGAGAGATATAGTAACATAGTTGGAGAGTGAAGAGAGAGGGAGATATATATGTGGGAAATAAATGGAGAGAGAGGAAGGAATAGGGAGGATGTGAGAGAGTGGAGAGATGGAGGGAAAGAGAGATGTAGTTCAAGGGGGGAGATAAGGAAGTAGATGGTGATTTATAATCCTATTTGACTGCTTGCACTAGATGCATTAATTTCAATGTAGATATTGATTTCAGTGTAGAGGAGGAGAGATGGCGGGAAAGAGAGATGTAGTTGGAGGGGGGAGAGAGGGAAGATGATTTCTTGCACTCGATGCATTGATTTCAGTGTGGATGGTGATTTCTAATCCCATTTTTCTTGTACTATATGCATTGATTTTAGTGTAGATGTTGAGAGAGAGAGACAGAGAGTAACATAGTTGGAGGGTGAAGAGAGAGGGAGATATATATGTGGGAAAGAAATGGAGAGAGAGGAAGGAAGGGGGAGGATGTGAGGGAGTGGAGAGATGGAGGGAAAGAGAGATGTAGTTCAAGGGGGGAGATAGGGAAGTAGATGGTGATTTATAATCCTATTTGATTGCTTGCACTAGATGCATTGATATCAGTGTAGATGTTGGTTTCTAATCCTAATTTATTACTTGCACTAGATCCATTGATTTCAATATAGATGTTGATTTCTAATCTTATTTGATTACCTCCATTAGATGCATTGATCTCAGTGTAGATATTGTTTTGTAATATTATTTGATTTTTTGCATTAGGTGCATTGATTTCAGTGTAGACGTTGATTTCTGATTTGATGTACATTGATGGTACATTAATTTTAAAGTGATTGGATTGAGATTGTGCATTGATTTCAGTGTAAGAACACAAAAATATTAAAAATGTACATTAATATTTGTGTTATAGTAAATCAACCTATTAATATTGAAGAGCAAGAGAGACAATGTATGATGTTTAGTACAATAGTTCAAGCTAAATATTTAAATGGTTTATTATTTCAATTGTCTTTTTCATATAATCTATATGAAAAGATGACAAAACTAACAAGGGTGACAATAAGAATAGAAAAAGAAAATAATTTGAGATTGATCACAATGAAGACTATTTGTAATTGACTACATTCTTATTATTTTCATTTTCTATCATTCAACACTATTACATTATCACTTTGCATTCAAAAAAATTATTTCGTCATTAAATTTATTAACAATATTTATCATCTCAAAAAACTGAGGTAACTAAGAAAATTTTAAAATTAAAATGACCAGATAAATATCAGACATATTTAGTATATATAAAATTATTATATTTATATTATTTGTATTTACATATTATTGATAAAATTAATCATATTTTTGATAGATTTTCCTTGGCCGCACACGACTGAAACCAGCCTAGATCCATCTTAACTCTGGATCTATTAAGCGCCGAGAGGGATCAAATCTCTCGAGGTGCAAACCTTTCCTCAAGTTTTTCACTCAAAAAAAGAGGTTTGCACCTCGAGAGATTTGATCCCTCTCGGCGCTTAATAGATCGAGAGTTAAGATGGATCTAGGTTGGTTATTAGTATGACCAAAGTGTATATGTATGTAACAAAGTGATTTTTGACTTCCTTGTTTCACCATTCAGAAAATAAGCTATGTTGGGTTAACATTCCAAATAAGGAAGGTATGATTCGTGTATTTTGTGTTTGGGAAAAGGGATGTCTTTTGAGCTGGCATAATGATGACTCTTTATGCATGCAACAAAGAGTTCCATATTATGTTTTAAGCGGAAAATACTATCACGGGTTTTGCAACAATTATCTAGATAGTTAGAATATATCGGTACAATGCTGATAGAGTTTAAAATGATAACCTACAATTGTCTAAAATGGAATCCCTATTTACCCAACAACCCTTCAGTCAAAACTAATCCAATTTTAACCTTAACAATGGAAGGTAGGGTTATATATAGATCAGAATGGAGTCTAGCGTTTCTTCTGCCTCCTCACAGATAGACGCTCTCTCCTATGATGATTCCGCGCTGCCTAAGCCTGTGGCTCAGACTCCTCTCCCCCTTGCGGTGACCGATCCTACACTAGTTCCTCTCACCACGCAATGCCCCCTCCCTGTTGCATTGACACCTATAGTTCTGATCAAAGGCCGAAAATTTCTTCGGCGTGTTGATGGCTCTAGCCGAGTGTCTAAAACCCTGCATAACAATAGCCTAGTCTTTTCTCTCGTGCCAGAGTTTTTGGGCACGTTCGCAGCGACGACCCCTCTCGAATCACAACTTACAGGTAGCGAGGCAGGGGTTTATATGCGGCATAAGAACCGTGGGGGCCCTTCTACAGCTCTGTACCCCTGTCATTTGCAATGGATTTGTGCTGGAGTGGCAGTATCCTTTCAAGGGAGAAATTACCTCCTCGACCGCTACCAGGTAGTCAGGCTCTCGAAGTCTTGAAAGAATTTGGCACTGGTACAACATAAATAGAAATTATTTTTTGGTTTTTTCCCTTCGTTTACGAGGAGGCGCTGTTGGGCAGTCATCTTCTGCTCCTCCCTTCTCCTACAAAGATACAGTACACTCTGAGAATCCCAAACCCCCTGAGGCCCCTAAACCTAGGCCTTTGCTGGTTGAAAAGTTAGAGGAGGTTCCTTCTGTTGAGATCTCCCATCCTGGCCTAGCAAATGATCTTCAAAATTTTAACGAAAGGGCCATCATATGCAGGTTCAATGGGCTCTGGCCGCGATCTAAGGAGCTCTATGACTGGATCCATGCTAATTGGACTCACTAGTGCAAGGTCAGCTTTTGTTCAAAAGGACGCTTCATTGTTTTGTTTGAAAAGATTAAGCATTATAATCAGGCCTTAGAAGAAGGCCCCTGGTTTATGGGAACTACTGGGCTTTTCTTAACTCCATGGTTCCTAGATTTTGACCCAACAACTGCAGTTATCACCAGGACGCCTATATGGATCCGGCTACCAAACTTACCATCCCATCAATGGCATATTGCAGTTTATAGAGGCATAGGCAACACCTTGGACCGCTTTTTAATGGGGGATTACTGGCGGGAAAATCAAGGGCTTTACACATATGCCAGAATATGTGTGGAACTAGATTTGAGCAAGGGACTGCCAGATCAAATCAATATCAAGATCAACGACTTTGTTTGGACTCAAAACCTTGATTATGAGAATACTACTTTTCGTTGCCGTCATTGTCACCAAACAGGGCATCTGAAAAATTCCTGCCCATCTCTCCCTGCAAAAACGAAAAAAGATAACATCTCTAAGACCAAACCCAAGCGATGGATTCCTTGCTCTCCACCGCCAGCCGTAAGCTCTAACTCCTCAAGCTTGGAAGACAAAGAGAGAGATGCAGAACCTGATCATCCACCTCAGATGATGGACCTATCATCTGTTGCTCCTGCGCATCCTCCGGTCACAGTTATCACCCAGAAATGAGTCCACGAGACCTCCTCCTCATAATCAGATAAGGAGACTCCCCAGTTTGAGGACTCCAGTCTTCAAGTTGGTTTAGCTCATCCACCCCACGATGGCTGGGTCAAAGTCAATAAGAAGAAAGGAAAAAAACTTCGTGTGGAGACTTCTGCCCATGTTAGGTAGAAGTTGGTCCTTCTCGCATTCTAGTCATTTGCTGTAGCTCCTTGCTTGGAATAGTCCATCTCCGGGACCGAGGTTGATATTTTTATCATTTCCGGTCGACTGGTGTCTTGTCTCTCTTGTTTGTACTATATTTTACTTAATATAAATAGTTCAATTCAGAAAAAAAAAAAAACAATGGAAGGTAGGGTTTGGTACGATTCATAATTCTAGTTGTTCAGAACAATGCCAGAGTGGGTGGAGTTCTTCGTTGAATTTTTCTAGGCTGACTATATTCATATTCGACCATAATGTAATCATCTTCGACAATAATAACATAGACCTGATGGTGTATAGCTATTCTAGATATGGCCACTCTATTTTGGGTATGCCCTCATGTTGCTAATACTGCTTTCTTGTTGTCAGTCGGTGCAAACATTTTTTTCATAATTAATAATTTTTTAATATTTTTTAATATCATTTTGTTTTCATAATAATAAATTTATATTTTCATGAGAATAGAAATATATTTGTTTTAATTGATTTTATTTTATGAGAACATCACAATAAAAAATAAAAATTAGATATATTTTTCATTGATTGCATTTTATAAAATTAAATTATATTATATTTGTTCATATAATTTTATTTCTTTATTAATTTTTAAAATATAATTAATGTTTTTTTATTACAAAACAAATTCATAATACAAAATAAATTTACAAAATGAATGTAAGCACATATTTGAAACATTTATTTTTTAAAATGCATGACTATAGCAAAGAAATCTATAAATCTCAATTTAAAACAATAAACACAAATTTCAACCATTTAATTTTAAGATCTAGGAGGTTACTATTATTTAATAATTAATGATAGACTTTTTGAGATTATTTTGCGTAAATATTGATATTCAAAAATAAAAAAAATTCATATATGTTTACCATAAACATGTTTTGATTACCAAAATTTCAGTTTAATTTACTATTTAAAAATACAGTTAAAAATTTCATGCTAAGCACTTTATAACAACCAATAAAATTGTTATTCTTTATTTAATTAAATGTTTATGGTTTCAAAATACAAATAAATATTTTAGATAAAAATGTTAACTATTTCTAACATATGTGTTAGTCTTTGTAGATAAAAAATGATGTTGGAACGGATTATTAAACAATCGCTATGGTCAGCTCTATGAAAGAGAGTCTGAACTAAGAGAGTCTGGCTTCTGCAGAATGCTCTACATTCTCCATACAATTCACCTATTATATATTACACAAGATCTAGGGAAGTTAGAACTGTACCCTAAGAAATAGAAACCAATTCCTATCCTAAGGTCTCGCGAACCAACTCTCTCTAAAATAGGAGATTCTCCATTATCTTCAACACCCCCCCTTAATGGAGAAGGGGTTCACAAATATGCCTAACATCTCCCTAAAAATTACAAACTTAATTTTTCCAAGAGGCTTAGTGAAAATGTTTGCAATATTATCCCATGTTTTACAATATAAAAGGTGAATTTCTTTTGATTGAACTTTCTCCCTGACAAAGTGGAATTGTGTATTAATGTTTTTAGTGTTCTTGTGAAACACTAGATTATTATAAAGTTTGATTGAACTCTAGTAGTTGCATCTCATTGTTATTGTATCTCTCTGTTCTTCCCCAATGTCTTGGAGAAGTCTCTGCAACCAAATTTCCTGGCATGTTGCTGCACACATGGCTTGATACTCTGCTTCCGCTGAAGACAAGGAAACTATGTTCTGTTTCTTACTGTAATGTTGAATGCATAGCCTGTTATGGATCTTCAGTCATCGATGTTTCCAGCCTAGTCGAAATCTGAAAATCCTGTGAATCTAACATTAAAGAATCAGTATAAATAATACCATAATCTGCAGTTCCTTGTAGATACCATAAAACACCTTTTGCTGCATTCCAATGACTCTCAAGTGGTTTGGACATGTATTTACTTAGCACACTGACTGCATAAGCCAAATCAAGTCTGGTAGTGGTCAGGTAGATTAGGCTCCCAACCAGTTGTCTATAAAGTGTCGCATCTGCCTCTTTAGAGCCATCCTCATTTTGAAGTTTAATGTTCTACTATAGCGGTACGACTGGAGCCCTGCACTGATCCATCCTGAATCTTTCTAGTAGACCTCTAACATACTTACCCTGGGACAGAAAATTTTGTCCTGAATCTCTCCATATATCGAGACCCAAAAAATATTGTTTGTGCTCAACCTAGTGTTCCTAAATTGAGTTCATTAATTGTAAACCAGGGTTGGTAAACTGCTGAAGTGTGGTGCACTATATGTGCCTAGGTATTTGTTTCTCACTACGTTGTGTTTAGTGTTTTCTGATGTTTTTGGTTTTATGGTTTTATGTTTGAAAAGGGAAACAACTAAATGCTGGTGAAAATAAGCTATTGGTTATATTAAAGCAGAACAAGGCCTAAACTATGGATGGAAAATAACAAATGCAAATAATAAAACAGAACAAAGCCTAAACTATGGCTGGAAAACAACAAACGAAAATCTTGATAATGACTTCATTGCAAGGAAATAAATCACAACATGAGCTTGAACTTATCCAATTCATTCATTAAAGATGTGTTGGAAGAGCTTGAGAAATGGACAAGTTAAGTGTGAATGAAGTTCTCCTAAATAAACAATCATCTTACAATGTTACAACATCTCATCCATGATTAAAGATTCATTGGAACATATTTGGAAAAGAACATTTGTAGCACAATAATATTTTACTCTAAACTAACTTCTAATTCTGTTCTGCAACTCAATTTAGCACCACTAGGCCTCACTCAAAAGTTATAGGTTTCTTTTTAGAATAGTCCTTGAGGAAAGGCTTATTTGTGAAATGGTAAAAAGGTTGCAAAATACTCCAGGCCTTAGACTGATACTAGCTTCTGTCCAAATGATTATGTATTAATATGAGGTTGGAACAAAAGAAGTTTTTGTAAATAATGAAGACCGTGGTATCTAAATTTAACAACTAATACAATTTAAAATGCAATGGATAACAACTAAACTGGAATGCTAATACAGTGAGCTAAGACTAAACTAGAATGCTACTAATATACTTGAACTACATTGAACAGAGTTAAATTAAAATGCCATTATCAAACTTGAAATGTAGTGACAGAGCTGAACTAAATGAAATCATCCTCCGGAGTATTATGACTAAACTAACATGCAGCTAGTCTATTGGAATTCTACAGCCCATCTTGTCCAATGTGAATGATATTTTCGAAGAGTTTGTAAAAACAATTATGGCTATATTATTCAATGCAATTGAACATAAACATAAGATTTGAAAGAAAATACAATTAAAATATAAGATACCACAGCTGTTTCTTATTCATTGTTAATGATATTTTGGAAGAGTTTGTAGGAGTAAGACCGACTGTGACACTTAGTGTAAACAAGCATAAATCATAAAATTCGAAAAGAAATGAAACTAAAACCTACAACACCACAACTATGCCTTATTCATCGTGATGATATTTTGGAAGAGTTTATAAGAGTAAGTCTAGCTATGATGATCAATGTAAACAAGCATGAAACATAAACTTCAGAAACGTGCTTAAGCTAGAAATGAAAAACGAGACTAAAATACTTATCTAAACCGTATAAACAAGGCTGCTCAGGAGGCAGGGGCCCTCTACCACCAGAGTAGCATGCAAAATCTACTTCAAGATTGACTCAGTGCTTTCAATAAAGTGATACTTCTTGCATTAGAGAGAAGTTACTTCAAAATAGAGTGTTTTCGTACTTCTGAAATCTAGCAGTCAAATACCAAATCTAAAAACTTGTCCCTCGGTTTCCCGAGCCATATTTATAATAAATTTACATAACTGTCTTGAGATAACCTAGGGATAATTGTCTTTCCAAATAAAAACCAAACTAGGACTCTGATGGTGGTCACGTAGTAGAATTAAGGACATCTGGACTGTCCTTGTCCTATTAGGAGTCTGTCTCCTAGTTTGAGTTCCCACGTGCATAACCGCCTATAGAATTGCGTTCAAACTTCGTGAAGAGAAAAAAATGATGAGGGAATGATGTGGAATATTCCCATATGTGTTTTTCTCCAAGATGACACCTGGAACCTACGTAGACATGAAGATAGCTGCAGAATCGGCAACTAGCTACAGAATGTCTGCATTCTATAGCTAGATCTAGTTCAAAAAGTACTACAATGACAAAATCATAAAACCATAGCAAGTTAGTCATGATATTCATTCTTAAAGCAATGTTAACTAATTCTAATGATCATTTGAGCCTGTGATTAATAATGGACAAAGGAAATGGAGTGGAATGTGGTTGAAGAAAGAACATCTTTGGAGCTCAACATACCCCCACTACTAGATTCTTGCATGTCCTCATGCAACTATTCCATGAACTCTGAGACCTCTGCAAGGACATCCAACCCTCTTCTTCTGCTTTTCCTGGTAGTCAAAGGCCTTCTGGGCTTTCTTATGGCTAACTTGAATCTCAAATTTGTGAGTGCCCTGGTTAACTTTTTATTTATCTTCTTCAGTTTTTCACTGGCCTTCTACAAATTTTGCATTTGTAGAGACAGAGTTGAATTCATATCAGTTTTCAGTTTAACCTGCTCTCTCAGAATTTCATTCTCATTCTTAATATGCCTGTTGAGTACTTCTAACTCATACCTATCTCTTCTTAGCATATCAATTTCAGACTTTGGTGGGCTAGGAGTTCTGTCTCTATATGCTGAAGCTCTCCTCTCTAATGACTCAATATAATTGTAAACTTGTTGCTGTGTTGGGTCAATTTCTGGAACTTCTTCATCAAAATCCTCCTAAGTAGGTGTTTCTTCATCTTCTATGTTTATGACTCCAGTTTGTTTAACCTTTTTTTTCTTTAGTATCCCTCTAAGTCTATGGCTCCTTCTCGGTTGAGATGGCCGTTCTCCTTTCTCTCTGACAAATTTTCTTATTATCCTCTCTTTCTTAAGCTGCTTCTTAATCTGAGTGAATTTCTCAGAAACCATTTCTTCACTGCTTTCTTGTATTGTTTTACCAGTTTCAGTTTTGCAGGTTTTCCATCTTCTGCTTCTTTTTGTAGGTTTGTCTTCAAGTGGAGGTTCCTTGGGTTCTTCAAAGTGATTTTTCACTAAGAAGTCTTTCCAATTATCTCCCATTTTTCTCAAATGGTGTTCAATCAAAATTTTGACTAAGCCATGGTGGTATAAGGTTGTTTCCAGAAATTGAATTCTCTTTTGAACACTTGAGGCCATTTTCTTTAAACTTTGAAGCAAAAAAAAGGGCAAATTAAGTTCTTCTTCTAGGAAATGCATTATCAATCGAATATGATAGACATAGAAAGTACCATATCTTCCTTCACAAGTGATGAATTATTGCAAGATAAGCAACATGTTCCTCCATTTCTTCTTTAGTGCAGAGCTATGGATACCCTTTTTAAAAATGGTAACGTCCATACCTTGTGACTTGAGTATCTGCTTCCATGCTTCGTTATGAAATTCTCTATTCTTGAACCACCTTTCTCCTTGTCTGGACAATTCGGTTGCTTCTGCAATAGAAGCTTATGTAATGGTGAATTTAATATCTCCTATCTTGACCTCAGCTCCTTTGAAGGATCTTGCAAACGTTTTGGTCACCTCTTTATGAAACCCACTGAATTTTTCAAAGAATTGCAACCACCCTGCTTGTTGTAACATTTCTCTGACTTGAGGATAACCTTCCAAGTACTTAGTGCCAACTAGTTCAGTCCTCACTATAAGACCCATAAATCCACTTTCCAACCTTAAAATTGTTGCTCCTCTGTTCACGATGACAATGGCTGTTACAGAGATGTTTTTGCGCCACAGATGTTTCCTCTGTTTTACAAACTGAAATGGTTAAGAGTTGGCTACGGGAAATAATGATATGGAGTGATTGCGGAATGAATATAATGAGGTGAGGATGATGTATATGAGTTGAAAGATATCACGACAGAAAATATCGCGGAGATATTTTGTAATGAATTCGAAATCATCATTAAATTCTTTGGCCCAGTGACGTGACTAATTCAATCACTTCAGCACTTTAACCGTTTAGATTTTAAATGATGATCGAATATGTGATTTGAAATGGTGGAATAGAAGGAGTTTTATCGAAATTTTTTGCGGGAGGTTGCTTAGGCATGATCAACAAAATTAATTAAAACAACTTTTTGAATTATTCATAACTTAACTATACTAAAATCTTTCATGATATGTCATTATAATCAGAACTTTTACCTTTTCCTTTCCTCTGATTTTTTTGTGTTCTTCATATGCTTTGTTCTCTCCTTAAAATCATTAATTTTTGAGTCTTCATAACCTTCTTGATTTTTCTTGTTGTCATGGATATGCAGGATCATTTTATTGCAGATCAGGTGATTAATAGACAGTGCCTTCAGGATGTCTGGCTGCAGAATGTATGTCTGGCTGCAGAATGTCTGACTGGCTGCAGAATGTCTAACTAGCTGCAGAATGTACCTGTAGAAGACTTGAAACATGAAATGGAATGGTTTGGAGCATGAATGGAATGTTGTATGGAATGAGTGAAGATGGATAGTAAAATATGGTGTAATGGAATATGAATGAAGTGAGTAATGGAGTGGAATGGATCACATCTTATGAAATGGAGTGAAGTATGAGAAGTGGCCTGCAATTCATGATATGTATTATTAAATTGCAGAAAAACGTCAAACTTTAAAAATCTGGAATGAAAATGAGGTGGACCATGGAGTGAAGTGAATGAAGTGTGGATGAATGAATGAAATGGAGTATGGATGAATGAATGAAATGGAAAATGAGATGGACCATAAGTGAAATGGATCTGCACTTATGATTTTGTAATAACTACTTGCAGAAAGAACAGATTTGAAAAGCTAGAGTGTCAGAAAGATTCTGATTTTCACTCCACCTTTTCTGTATAAACATGCCAATCAGTGATTGGTTTTCATGTTTATACTTTATTTTTATTTTTTTCAATATCTAAATTTAGAAAATTCACTTAAGTTGATGAAGAAGAAAAATTCTTCTTCATTAACTTCATATCACTGCTTTCCTGGAATTTCTTGACAAATTCTTCTCTTGAGAGTGGCTTATGATACAGCTTCAATCTATGACCATTCACAAGAAAAGTGACTTCTTCTTCATCTATTGTCCTGATTTTTATTGCTCCATTGTCAAAAAATTTCACAATTTCATATGGCCCAAGCCAATGTGTTTGGAATTTACCTTGAAAATCTTTGAACTTTGAATCAAACAAGAGAGCCCAGTCACCTTCTTTGAACTTCTTTTCCTTGATGTACTTATCATGCCATCTAGTCCTTTACTGTTGGACTATACTTGTTTTCTGAACTGCATCTTGTCTGATCTCATCCAATTCATTAATCTGCTCCAATCTGTGCTTTTGTGCCTCTGTTAGATCAAGTCCTAGCTGAACTGCCATTTTGAAAGTTTGAATCTGGAACTCTATGGGAAACAAAACTTGCTTTCCATAAATAAGTTCATAAGGAGTATGGCCTGTTGTGTTTCTCCATGTAGTTCTATAGGCCCACAAGGCTTCAGGAAGCCTATCTACCCAATCTCTTCTATGTAAATGAACAGTCTTTGTTAGGATTCCTTCAATGACCTTATTAGTATATTCCACTTGACCATTTTCTTGTGGATGATAAGGAGTAGATTTTCTATGCCTGATTTTGTACCTCTCCATCATTTGTTCCACTAGCCTTGATGTAAATTGAGCTCCTTGATATGTAACAATTTCCCTTGGGACACCAAAACGAGTAAAAATATCCTCAAAAAGAAAAGTAACTACAGATGCTTCATTAGCAAAAAGTAATGGCTTGGCCTCTACCCATTTGGTAACATAATCGGTGCAAACTAATATATATCTCTTTTGTCTTGATGGAGGACTAATAGGTCCTACAAAATCCAAAGCCCATTTTTCAAAAGGTTCAATATGTACCTAAGGTTGCAATGGCATCTCACCTGAAGGAGAAGGTTTTCCTACCCTTTGGCAACTGTCACACCTTTTGACATACTCTTTAACATCTTTAAACAAGGATGGCCAATAATATCCTAAATTAAGGATCTTATAGGTTGTCCTCTTATCAGCAAAGTGTCAGCCACAAGGTTCATCATGACATGCTTTGAGAATCTCAGGCATCTCATCTTCCTGAACACATCTCCTAATGATAAAATCTGGACTTGTCTTGCACAACTCATTAGCAACCCATGAATATTTTGCACTGTCATAAATGATTTTTCTTTTATCTCTTGCATTCATTATTGAAGGAAATTTTCCTGAAACTAAATAATTAGCAATGTCAGCAAACCAAGGAGTTTGGGTAGAAATTGCAAAAAGATATTCATCGGGAAATTGATCTTCAACTGGAGTGTCATATTTGATGTTTTGGAGTCTAGATAGGAAATCAGCTACTGTGTTTTGTTTTCCAGGTCTATCTAGAATGGTAATGTTGAATTCTTGTAAAAGAAATAACCATCTTATGACTCTGCCATTAGTAATTGATTTGTTCATTAAGTATCTAATTGCAGAATGATCTGTGTGAACAAAAGTTTCATAGCCTGTTATATAGTGTCTGAATTTGTTTATGGCATGAACAACAACTAAAAAATATTTTTAAGTTACAGTATAGTTTAACTCTGCAGGAGTCAATTTTTTACTGGTATAGTAGATGGCATAAGGAATCAGGCATTTTTGTCTCAATACTGCTCCTAGAGCTGTATCTGAGGCATTTGTTGAAATATGAAAAGGTAACTTCCAGTTAGGTCCCCTTAAAATAGGTGCTTCAGAAATTTTTGTTTTCAGGGTCTCAAAGGCTAACTAGCAATCAGAATTCCATTTGAAATCACAGCCTTTGGTAAGTAATTTGAAGAGTGGAGATGCTATCTTGGTGAAGTTTTCTATAAATCTTCGATAATACCCTATAAATCCAAGAAAACTCCTAACATCTTTTTGACAACTTGGAATAGATAAGTTAGATATGACTTCAACTTTTGACTCATCAACTCTAATCCCATCCCCTAAAATGTGATGTCCTAAAACAATTCCTTCAGTAAACATCATAAAACACTTTTCATGACTAAGTGAAAGATTTGCTTCTTTACATATCTTTAAGAATTTTTCCAAGTTTACTAAGGCTTCTTCAAATGTGTTTCCATAAACTGTGAAATCATCCATATATACCTCTACACAATCATGTATTAGATCTGAAAAAACTCCTAATACTGCCCTTCGAAATGTTTCAGGTGCATTGCATAATCCAAATGGCAATACTCGGTAAGCATAGGTACCCCAAGGACAGGTAAATGTGGTTTTGTCTTGGTCCTCAAGTGCTACTTGAATTTGATTATAACCACTAAACCCATCTAGAAATGAGAAGTACTTTTTGCCAGCTA
The DNA here is from genome assembly GCA_034641835.2 of Pinus albicaulis. Taxonomy (NCBI): domain Eukaryota; kingdom Viridiplantae; phylum Streptophyta; class Pinopsida; order Pinales; family Pinaceae; genus Pinus; species Pinus albicaulis. The sequence continues at coordinate 286,553,872 of CM076570.1, read as the reverse complement.
AGGTATCTAACACCTGATCTATGAAAGGTAAGGGAAAATGATCTTTAAGAGTAGGTTTGTTTAATTCTCGGTAGTCAATACATACCCTCCATTTACCATTTTTCTTTGGCACAATTACCAAAGGAGAAACCCACTGACTATCTGAAATAGGATAGATAAAGTTGACATTCAACAATTTCTGCAATTCTTCTTTAACAATCTCTCTAAGATTTGGATTCATCCGTCTTTGAGGTTTTCTGATTGGTTTACAATTTTCCTCTATGTAGATGTGATGAGTGCAAGTCTTGGTGCTTATCCCTTTCATATCAGTGTACTCCCATGCATATGCAGAAGAATGTCTCTGTAAAATTTTGACTAGCTCTTCTTGTTGAGATTTTTCTAGGTTCTTGTTTATGTTTAAAGTTTTTTCTGGAAATATCTCAATTGTAGAGCTGCAAAATTTATCGATGGAATAGACAGACATCTGCCTTGATGAAAAAAACTCAATGTTGGATTCTTCTTGAAATTTTTCATGTTTATGTTCCAAAAAGGATTCAAAGTTTTCTAAAGTATTCAGAATTTGACTATCTTCACTAATTTCTGAAATTGTGAAGAGAGGTTGTAAGTCTTATTCATCCTCTATCCATTGAGTATCATCTAAATCTGTAATTGTCCTTGCAGGAGGATACAAAGTGAATTTCTTAGTTGAACTACCATAAGAGATGTACATATCACCGGATCTACAACTAATGAAAGCATCAGCTGTAGCTAACCAAGTTCTTCCTAATATAATTGGATGCCCTCCTAGATTATTCTTAGGAGTTAGGATCATGAAATCCATAGGGTACTCCCAAGAATCTAGGGACACTGGAATGTCTTCTATTACCCCATCAGGTTTGATCACAGATCTGTCTGCTAATTGTAATAATGTGGGTGTAAAAATAAGATTAGGAAGTTTCAGTTTATCCATGATTTTTCTACTCATGATATTGATTGCTGCTCCTAAATCAATGAGTGTGTTTTGGATCTCAATTCCATTGATGTGAATTTTAACAACTGGATTTCCTGGGTTTAGATACTTTGGAATAGCAATCTTACCCATCATGATATCTGCTATTTTTCCTGCCAGTTGAATTTTCTTTGTCTCTCTTATTCTTTTTCTTGTTTTCTTCATGCTCAACTCTTTTATTTTCTTCGCTAAAATTGGAATTTCCTTGATAGCTTGTAATAATGGAATCTTAATACATACATTTCTTAGCTCATCTAGGAAATCATAATTAGGCACCATAATTTGTTTTTCTACACCTCTATCAATTTGTAATCTTTCTGGAAAGGGAGGTGTAGGAGTGGATGTTGATGGCTGCTCTAATACATGATTTGAAATTATTGGTTCTTTTTGTTTTGATTTTTCAATGTTTGGGTCCTGAAAACATGTGTCTTCTTCAAGACTTTATTTTCCCGTAGAGAATATTCCTCAGAGTTATCTTGTTCTTGTATGATCACAGAAGGTTTCCTCTTTTCAAGTATTCTTCCAGACCTAAGTTGAACATCACTAGGGTCTAGAGGAGTAATTAAATAAGTTGGAAACTGTTGGCCTTCTATCATGTATGTGTTCTAAGGATTTTTATTGTTGGGGTTTGGTATGCGTTGAGCAGGCAACTGATTTGATTTCTGAGGAAATGGTAATGGAAGTGGTTGATTTTGATGTTGTGGATTTTTAGGATTTTGTTGAGGATTTTGAGGGGAAAAATGTGGGTATGGTGGATATTGATAGTACTGGGAGTATCTTCCATAGGGATTTTGTGCTCCTTGTGCCCAAGCTTGAGATTGATTTTGAAATTTGGGCCAAGGTTGCTGCCAAGAATTCCAGTTTGGTGGCAGTTGATTATACATTTGATCATGAAATCCTTGTGTTTGAGGTCCTTGCCAAGGCCTTCTAGAGACAAAATTGAGAGATTCAGTGGAACTTGTAGGAGTATATTATTGAAAGAAAGCTTTAAGACTAGAAATTGAAGGACAACTCTTGGTCTCATGTTTTTCTGAACAAATTACACAGGTCTCTACAACTTTTTCATCCAAAGGACATTCTCTCAAGGCATGCTTCTTTCTACATTTGGGGAAAAATATTGCTAAAGCATCAGATTCATATTTTTTCTTGTTTTGTAACTTAAGGGTGTCTATTTGTTCACTAAGATTCCCTAAGATGTTAGATTTGAATTCATAAAGCATATTCCCTATCTTTGCCCTGTTTATTGTCCCAGAAGCAGACTTACTTACCCTTGCAAGAGCAGGGTCTCTTGGACCTTTTACAGTTTTAGATTTCCCTCTTGAAAGGTTGATACATAACTCAGATATTTCAGGTAATGTGAGCTGAGATATATCCCCTTTTCCCATCATGTTAAGGATATCCAACCATTCATCCCTAATTGTCTTCAACAAGAGAGCTTTTAAGGTGTCTTGGTCTAATTTTTCCATTTTTGCTCTTTTGATGTTGTAATGAAATCTCTCCAACAAATCTTCCAGGTTTTCATCCTCTTTTTGTATCATCTTGAACACTTCCTCCTTATGATTGACTGGCATACAATAATCCAAATACCTTTCTATAAATGCTTGTTTCATATCTTCCCATGTCCTAATAGAACTGTTGATCAAACTCATAAACCACTTCAATGCTGCTCCTTTCAATGTTGAAGGAAATAGTTTAAGTTTTTGAGCATCTTGTAAGTAGTCATAAGTTCTACACAAGATTTCAAATTCAAATAGGAAGGTTTCGGGATCTTCAGTTTTAAGTCCATAGAAGTTTGGAAGGACAGAGGGTGAAATGTTTTTCATGGTTGTATTGGTTTCTTCATCTACTATAGGAAACCCAAAAGAGCTTCCCATCTCTCTTCTACCTCTTCCTCTTCCTCCTTCACCTTCTACACCTCTACCTCCTTCTCCTCTACCTCTACCTCTACCCCCTCCAAATAATGTGTGTTCTCCATTAAAGACTCCTCCTCCCCCTTCTTCTGCCATAGTTGATTCTTCTGTGGAAGTGGAAAAGTTTGTGTCTCTAGCAGGGATCCTTGAATCTTCTTCTAAGACAGGTTCAGTGGATGAAGTGGAAGGTATTTCTAATGGAATATCTGATCTTAAGTCTTCTGGAAGTCTAGGATCAGTAAAGGATGGAATGTGGGTCTGAGTTGGAGGTGTGCTGGCTCTTGGTCTAGGTGAAACAAGTGGTGTTCTAGGAATCAAGCTTCTGCTTCTACTTCTTATGAATCTACCCCTTGAGTCTCTCTCTCTACGCATATAATTGTTTTTGGGAGTTAAGAAACAAGGCTACCTAGTTACACTTCCCCGACAACGGCGCCAAAATGTTTGTGCTCAACCTAGTGTTCCTAAATTGAGTTCATTAATTTTCAACCAGGGTTGGTAAACTGCTGAAGTGTGGTGCACTATATGTGCCTAGATATTTGTTTCTCACTACGTTGTGTTTAGTGTTTTCTGATGTTTTTGGTTTTATGGTTTTATGTTTGAAAAGGGAAAGAACTAAATGCTGGTGAAAAGAAGCTATTGGTTATATTAAAGAAGAACAAGGCCTAAACTATGGATGGAAAAAAACAAATGCAAAGCTTGATAATGACTTCATTGCAAGGAAATAAATCACAACATGAGCTTGAACTTATCGAATTCATTCATTAAGGATGTGTTGGAAGAGGTTGAGAAATGGAAAAGTTAAGTGTGAATGAAGTTCTTCTAAATAAACAATCATCTTACAATGTTACAACATCTCATCCATGATTAAAGGTTCATTGGAACATATTTGGAAAAGAACATCTGTAGCACAATAAGATTTTACTCTAAACTAACTTTTAATTCTGTTTTGCAACTCAATTTAACACCACTAGGCCTCACTCAAAAGTTATAGGTTTATTTTTAGAATAGTCCTTGAGAAAAGGCTTATTTGTGAAATGGTAAAAAGGTTGCAAAATACTCCAGGCCTTAGACTGATACTAGCTTCTGTCCAGATGATTATGTATTAATATGAGGTTGGAACAAAAGAAGTTTTTTTTGTAAATAATGAAGACCGTGGTATCTAAATTTAACAACTAATACAATTTAAAATGCAATGGATAACAACTAAACTACAATGCTAATACAATGAGCTAAGACTAAACTAGAATGCTACTAATCTACTTGAAGTACAGTGAACAAAGTTAAATTAAAATGCCATTATCAAACTTGAAATGTAGTGACAGAGCTGAACTAAATGAAATCATCCTCCGGAGTGTTATGACTAAACTAACATGCAGCTAGTCTATTGGAATTCTACAGCCCATCTTGTTCAATGTGAATGATATTTTGGAAGAGTTTGTAAAAACAATTATGGTTGTATTATTCAATGCAATTGAACATAAACATAATATTTGGAAGCAAATACAATTAAAATCTAAGATACCACAGCTATTTCTTATTCATTGTTAATGATGTTTTGGAAGAGTTTGTAGGAGTAAGACCGGTTGTGACACTTAGTGTAAACAAGCATAAATCATAAAATTCGAAAGGAAATGCAACTAAAACCTACAACACCACAGCTATGCCTTATTCATCGTGATGATATTTTGGAAGAGTTTATAAGAGTAAGTCTAGCTGTGATGATCAATGTAAAAAAGCATGAAACATAAACTTCAGAAACGTGCTTAAGATAGAAATGAAAAACGAGACTAAAATACTTATCTAAACTGTATAAACAAGGCTGCTCAGGAGGCAGGGGCCCTCTACCACCGGAGTAGCACGCAAAATCTACTTCAAGATTGACTTAGTGCTTTCAATAAAGTGATACTTCTTGCATTAGAGAGAAATTACTTCAAAACAGAGTGTTTTCGGACTTCTGAAATCTAGCAATCAATCACAAAATCTAACCTTGTCCCTCGGTTTCCCGAGCCATATTTATAATCAAAATTACATAACTGTCTTGAGATAACCTAGGGATAATTTTCTTTCCAAATAAAAACCAAACTATGACTCTGATGGTGGTCACGTAATAGAATTAAGGACATCTGGACTGTCCTTGTCCTATTAGGAGTCTCTCTCCTAGTTTGAGTTCCCACGTACATAACTGCCTACAGAATTCCGTTCAAACTTCGTGGAGAGCAAAAAATGATGAGGGAATGATGTGGAATACGCCCATATGTGTTTTTCTCCAAGATGACACCTGGAACCTGCGTAGACATGAAGACAGCTGCAGAATCGACAACTAGCTACAGAATGTCTGCATTCTGTAGCTAGATCTAGTTCAAAAAGTACTACAATGACAAAATCATAAAAACATAGCAAGTTAGTCATGATATTCATTCTTAAAGAAATTTTAACTAATTCTACTGATCATTTGAGCCTGTGATTAATAATGGACAAAGGAAATGGAGTGGAATGTGGTGGAAGAAAGAACATCTTTGGAGCTCAACAAATATCTTAATTCACCAAGCTCTTTCATCTCGAACATCTGTGACATTTGTTGCTTGATTTCTTTGATTATATTAATAACATCACCTATAATAATTAGATCATCTACATACAAAGAAATCAACACTATGCACCCCTTTTCATCTTTCATGGTATACAAATTAGGATCGTTTTTGCTTCTATTGTAACTATGTTGCAGAAAAGATGAATCAATCTTTTCATACCACAATATGGGTGCTTGTTTTAGTCCATATAGAGCTTTCTTTAATATACAGACTAAATTTTCTTTCCCTTTCTAGACAAACCCCTCAGGTTGATCTAAGTAGACCTCCTCCTTCAATTCCCCATTTAGAAATGCAGATTTTACATCTAGTTGGTGAATCATCCAATGTTTCTTAGTAGCTAAAGCAATCAACATTCTGATAGTGTTTAGTTTAGCTACATGGTAAAAGGTTTCTTCATAGTCAATACCTTCTTTTTGTGAATACCCCTTTGCTACCAAACTAGCTTTTAATTTATCTATGGTTCCATCTGCATTAATCTTGGGTTTATACAACCATTTACACCTTATGGCTTGTTTCCCTTCAGGAAGTTCAACCAGCTCCCAAGTGTTGTTTTTGAGAATAGATTCATATTCTTGTTCCATAGTTGTTTTCCATTCACTACATTGATTTTATTCTCCATAACTAGAAGGTTCAACAACATTCATCATACTAGTTATAAAGGAATTTTCTCTGTATCTAGCAGGCAATTGAATCTGCCTACTTGATCTTCTGAGCGTCAGTGTAGCTTCCAACCCATTCTAAATTTCCTTTGACGGACTTGGCTTGATTGTTGTATCTAGATTATCTTCTTCTGTCTCATACTTATGATCTTGGATTTTACCTATTTCTTCACTTTCTTCCACCAAAAATGGAATATCCCATTCCTCATTGCGCTTATTAGATTCATCACAAAATTTCTCATGGAATATGACATCTCTACTAACAAAAATCTTATGAGTAGAGGGATTAATAATCTATAAGCTTTAAATTGTGAACAATACCCTACAAAGGCACTTTTGATGGCTTTAGAATCTAGTTTTCTTCTGTCTTCCTTTGGAATGTCGGAAAATTATTTAGACCCAAATACTGTTAGATGTTTTATTGCAGGTTTAAATCCATATAATGCTTCAAAAGGAGTTTTAAACTTGAGACTTCTTGTAGGACTCCTATTTTTCAAATAAACTGCAGTATTCAACGCTTCAACCCAAAAACCATTCGAAAGGTCCTTACCTTTCAACATGCTCCTAGAACACTCCACTAATGTTTTGTTCTTTCTTTCCACTACTTCGTTCTACTGAAGAGTATGGGGTACTGTGAATTGCTGTAATATCCCATGGTCTTTACAGTACTTGGTAAGTTCCTCATTCTTGTATTCTCCTCCTTGATCGGAGCGGAGAATTTTTATGTGCTTCCCTGTTTAATTTTCAATCATATACTGAACTGATTAAAGTATTCAAAGGTGTGGCTTTTCTTACTCATGAAATATACCAAAGAAAACTTTGTGCAATCATCAACAAACAGTAAAAAATACAGTGCACCTCCTAATGACTTTGTTTACATGGGTCCAAAAATGTCTGTGTGCACTAATTCAAGTATGTCTCTCTTCTTCCTTTCTACACGAACTTGGAATTCTTCTCTATGCATATTTCCTAATGCACAAGCATCACAATCATTATGCACTTGTTTAAATATAAGAAGACATCTTACCATTTCATTTTTCCGAACTAACAACAAGTTGTTGTAGTTGATATGACCAAGTCTTTGGTGCCACAACTCTTTTGTAGTCAAACTCGATTCTGTCAAAGCTCGATCTGGTGTTGTTCTCACTTCCAACTTGTACAGACCTCCTGTTTGAATTCTTGAAGCAATAGTCTTCATTCCATCTAACAAATCTTTAATATAACAGTTAGATTTAAAAAATTTAACATTGAAATCTTGATCTGTAATCATGGATACAAAAATCAGATTCTTTGTCAATCCGGGCATATACATTACATTATGAGTATATATGACATTTCGATCAAGTAAAATAACAGAAATTTTCCTACGCCCTTTGATCTAATGACATCTATCATCACCAAGGTAGATTTGTGCTCTGTTGCTGATTTCTTTAAAATCTTTGAACCATTATCTATTCCCTGTCGTATGTGTGGATGCTCCCGAATCTACATACCAGGTGTCTGCATCGACCTTCTCACCTAAGTCTGCCATGAACAATCTGAAGTCTTGAACATGATCATCATTTGCAAAATGACCTGTATATCTTTTCTGCTTTCGACGTTCTTCATGAAATTTCTTCTTTTTGCACTCCTTACCAATATGACTGATTTTTCCGCAGTAAAAACATTTAATTACAGAGTTTTTTTTATTCGGATGCATACCTTGATTTTGATTCAGTCTTTTCTGTGGCTTTCCTCCATTTTTCTGTGATGGATTTCCTTTTCCTTTGAAGAATTTCTTCTTTCCCATTAGCGCCAGATCTGCACTCTGGGGTTTCATAGTCAATATTATTTCTTCTTTACTGCATTAATATCCCCATAAGTTCTTCAAACTTTTGGATTTTCTCTCTCACACTTATCCCAGTGATAAACATTTGGTAATCATAAGTCATACCATTTATGGTAATTGTGACCAAATCTGCATCTACAACTACCTCATTGATGTCTGAAAAATTATTCTTTAGGTCTTTGATCCGCAATATGAAAGAAGTAACTATTTCATTCTCCTCCATATTTATGGACAGAATCTTTCTCTTCAAGAACAAGTCGTGATTTGTGTTCCTGATCTCATAAAAATCCTTCAATATGGTCCAGATTTCATTTGCTAATTTACATTCTCTGATATGCGATATGATGTGGTATTTTAGTGACATATTTAGCACTGTCTTTTCTTTACCTTCTCGCTTCTCCCAATCTAGCATTGATGCTTCTCCTGCAGCTGGCTTCGACTAATCCCCATTTGCAATCGTCCAAGCATTATGTGCTTCTAACACCATATGCATCTTAAATTTCCAATTTGAGTAATTGGAGCCATCAAGTTTGTTACTCTCATTCAATTATAATTCAATTAATTGATTTTTCATCTTGATGATTAAAGAATACATTGGCTTAGATCTGTCTCAGGTCTCTTCGGCACTTTAAAAAAAAAAATTCCTTTCTTGTTAAGCAGATCAATAATAATTCCTCTTTAAAAAAACTTTTTTTTTAAAAGGTACCTTTCAATGCTCTTCTCATGAAAGGAACATTAAAAAAAAATCCATTTGAAAGAAATTTTAAAAGACCCTTCCACCTTTTTTCTCCTTCACTTTAAAAACAACATTAAAACAACATTGGTTCTTAATAGCTATGGAACCTATTAAGATATACGGGAACCTCCCGACCATTAATATGTTATCTCCTTCACTTTAATTGAGAAAACCAGACCATTGAAAGAAAAAATAAATATGTTTTAAAATCATGTAGACCATAAATATGTTTCCAAATCATGCAGCAGCGTTTGAACTCACGCAAATCACGCAGCGTTAGCTCCCGAGGAGGATTGTTGCATGCTGAACCAGAATAGATGGCAGCATCTACAGGATCTCACCATGTTGCATTTTCGATCTCACGACCTTCCTAATCTTTGAACGCAGAGAATGCACTTCATGCAGGAGGCAACCCAACTCCGACCTCCGTGGCAACCCTTCATTGGCTCTGCCCAAGAAAGTGACAACGTTGAGCAATCAAGGCGAGAGTTCGTGCCTCTCTCACCCTTCCGCAACAGCCAGTAGAGACTTGTGCTCGTAGGCAACGGTGGCATGACTCAGAGTGTTGTTTCAGTGCATGTCTCCTCCTCACGCTATCTCGTGTCAAAATGGATCACCACGTAGAGGATCTTCCCAACACGGCACAAGTAGCAAATAAAAAATAGTGGATGGCAATGTTTCTTTGAAGAAATCATAAGGGAAGACACCTTGGAAGAGCTGATGTTAGCGTTGAGCAGAGATACGGATGGTAGCACTCCTCCCCAGTGTTTCTTTCGTAGAGCCGGATCCAGTGATTATTTGTTTGTAGCATTCCTTCATGCAGAAAATTAAAAAACTGTGGTACGCAGATAAGTAGGCAGGCAGTGCAAGGCTCCTCCTCGAAGTAATTAGTAGGGAGTGTAGATTTCTCTTCTAGTTACGAAGGCAGCGTAGATTTCTCCTCTAGGTAGGCAGGTAGTGCTAGGCTCCTCCTCACACAACTATTCTCTGATACCAAGATAAAAAATGATGTTTGAATGGATTATTAAATAATCCCTCTTGTCAGCTCTATGAAAGAGAGTCTAAACCAGGAGAGTTTGGATTCTGCAGAATGCTCTACATTCTCCATACAAATCAGCTATTATATAGCACACAAGATCTAAGAAAGTTAGAACTCTACCCTAAGAAATAGAAACCAATTCCTATCTGATGGGCCCAACACCTCGTTAACCTTACCCTTATATTGATTTACAATAAAATGTATTATGATTGTTCTAAAAATAAATTATTGAATGATTTATGGGTTGATTATATTGGTTATTGCGATGATTCAAACTACGGATAAGTATTGATGGCTGTAATGATAATATATATTTTTGTTATGTGGGTGATTTAAGTGTGTTGTACTCGCATTGAATCTTGAATGGACATATGTCCTCGTCTCGGTAAGCATGTTCCCTCCCTTGGTAAACTCGATAACCCTATCTATCACTCATTTTCTCTATTGGTCTTCTGTTTTCAGGCGAGTGTGGGTTTTCTCCACTATTTCTCTATGCTGGTTCTTTGTGTATTCCTTTTATGGTTAAATGCTTCTAATGTTCGGCTCTGGTGTGGCCATGACCTTCTACTCCATTGGTTGGTAAGGTTACTTCATTATTAATGTTTCTATATCATTTGATTTCTGCATTTTCTCAAGGTCTATTCGCCCATGGAAGCTATGTTTCGAATCCTGTATGCATACACTATTAGTCGTTGTTCTTTCCTTCAGCTGTTAGGGTCTATGCCCATTCTTGTTTCCTCTATTCAATCGCTCTTGTAGTTACTTTATCTGTGTCTTCAACTCTGTTTGTAGGTTGCAGTCTTGGGGGTTTGTGGCTTCGACTCTGTTCTCGAATGGCAAGGTAAGCCCTCGCTCTATGCTATTTTAACTTCGACTCTTTCCTCTGTTACTAAGGTTGCTGCTCCTCGTGAGCAGGGAACCCTCGTTGGCTGCAATGGGCTCAGAATATGACTCGGCCCGCCGTCTTCACTGTAGGTAAGTCAATTTTTCTAACCCTGCAACCTTAGTTACATAGTTTCTGTAAATGTTCCTTGACTTTGCTAGAAATGGTAAATTAACATACGAAAATAATTCGACTGAGCAACTAATTAAAAAAATTTTAAATTAGCTACTCATTTTCCTAAATGTTGTTTCACTAAGAGATTAAAATTAAAAATAAACGAAAATGTCTTTCCTGTATTGTCTCCTTTATCCTCTTTCAGAACAAATGACCTCCAGCCATGATGACTCGTCAGCTAGATGCTCCTGCATTAGGCTCCCAGGGTGAGTAAAAGTCATGGCTCCGCTCCATGAGTGCCTCCACAGAATAACCTGCTTGTTGTATTTGTGTCGCGTCAAGCCAGGAACTGTCCTCGATGGGACGGTTCTTCCACTTGACAAGATACCACAGATACTCCTTTCGGCAAGTTCGCTTACCCACCTGTGTGTCAAGAATTTTCTCAATTTCAAGGGGTTGATTTATAGGCATTTGCCTCTTCTAAGGACTTCTTTCACTCTGGGTGTCCCGTTTTGGCCCTGTCGCACTGTTGTCTTCAGGACTAGCAGTGTATGGGAACAGATCTGCCACATTGAAAATGGGTGATATGCCTATTTCTAGTGGCAGCTGTATTTCATAAGCATTAGGTGAAAATTTACGCATAATTTTACAGGGCCTAATCTTCTTATATTTCATTTTGTTATATTTTCCCTTAGGGAATCGTTCTTTGCGTAAATGCGCTAGGACTTCGTCCCCTATATTAAACTGCACTTCTTACCGCTTTAAATATGCATGCTAATTATATCTCTGACTGTTGTCCTATAATTTCGACTTTACCTACTCGTGTAAGTCATTCATTGCCTGGGCGTAATCTTCCCCGTCAGCACTTCTTCTTTATAATTTTCCTAGGTCTCGTAGTTCAAGTATTCCACGAGGATGCATGCCATAGAAAATATGAAAAGGACTGTAACCCATGCTGCGATTTGGTGAATTGTTATAAGAAAATTCTGCCTGAGCAAGTACATGATCCCACATCCATGAGTTTTCTCCAATTAAGCTCTGTAGTAGGTTTCCCAAGCTTCTGTTCACCTCTTCTGTTTACCCATCAGTTTGTGGGTGATATGCGGAGCTGAAATTTAACTGAGTGTCCAAATTTTTCCACAGGGTGCGCCAAAAGTGTCCGGTAAATTTCACATCCCTGTCCGAGATAATGGACCTCGGTAAACTGTGCAACCTGACAATCTACGTGAGAAACAAGTGTGTTATGTCATTAGCCTCACTGGTTTTTCGACAAGGAATGAAATGTGCCATTTTTGAAAACTGGTCTACTACCACCATTACTGAGTCAAAACCTCACTGCATCCTTGGTAGACCCAAGAGAAAATCAAAACTGACTGAATCTCATGGTCTACTCGGAATAGGTAGTGGTGTGTAGAGTCCTGCATTTTGGCTGTGCTCTTTCACTAATTGGCACACTTTACGCCTAGTCACATATTGATGCACGTCACGTCGCATCTTCAGCCAGTAATAAAAGTGTCCTAGTTGTTCTAATGTTTGGTCTATGCCGAAATGTCCAGGTAGACCTCCACTATGTTTTTCCCGGATGATGTTCTCCCTCATCGAGCAATCGGAAATTCATAGTTTTCCTCCCCAAAACAACAATTTTTCCTGTATATTATAGTCCAACCAGGGACTATTGTTCCTCAACAAAGGATTCTGATAGGCTTCATAAGCCTTTATGAAATCTACATCTGTTTGGTACAAATCTTTCAAATGTTCAAAACCCAACACTTGTATCATACTCTCCTGCAAGAGCAAAGCTCTTCTGCTCAACGCATATGCCACCTTGTTGGCCTGTCCGCTAATATGTTTCAGCACAAACATGAAACTCTGCAAATACTCGACCCACTTAGCATGTTTGTAATTCATTTTATGCTGTTGCATCACATATTGCAGTGCAAAATTATCAGAGAAAAAACAAACACACTCCCCAACAGATAGTGTCTCAAATGTTTCAGTGCTTGGATGACAACATAGAATTCTTTGTCATAAGAGGAGTATTTCTTCCCACTCTCATTCAAATTCTCATTGAAAAATGCAGCAGGTTTGTCTTCCTGGCTAAGTAAAGCTCCAATGGTCGTACCTCTTGCATCACAATGGACTTGGAAGATTTTATTAAAATTAGGCAATCTTAAGATTTGTCTCTCAGTGATTTTCTTCTTTAATAATTAGAAGCTCCTCTCTGCTGCTTTATTCCAACGGAAAGGCTGACTCGCCTTCTTAATAGTATGCAACATAGGCACGCAGATTCCACTAAAATCTCTGATAAATTTATGATAAAAACTTTCCAACCCATGAAAAATACGAACCTCAAATAGGCTCTTTGGGGATGGCCAGCTAATAATAGCTGCAACTTTTTCTAGGTCCATCTTTAACTTGTTTTCTACAATCACAAAACCCAAGTAAACCAATTCTTTTTGAAAAAAAGTATATTTTTTTAGATTTATCAGCAGCTTGTTCTGCTGCAATTTCTCGAACACACTCTGAACATGTCGAAAGTGTTCCTCTTTAGTATTGCTGAAAATTAATATATCATCAAGATAAATAATTACAAACTTCCCAATGAACTCTTTCAACATTTCGTTCATCAGTCACACAAAGGTAGTAGGGGAATTACTCAAACCGAATGGCATTACTAGCCACTCGTACAACCCTTCATTAGTCTTGAATTTTGTTTTCCATTCATCCCCTTCTCTGATCCGGATTTGGTGGTAACCGCTCTTTAGATCAATTTTCGAGAAATATGCAGCCCCGCTTAGATAGTCCATCATATCATCCATCTGTGGCAGTGGAAACCTGTACTGTATGGTAATTTTATTGATTTCTCTCGAATCTTTGCACAGTTGCCACTCTCCTCCTTTCATGGGAGCGAGAACTATTGGAACTGCACAAGGGCTTAAACTTTCCCTTATTAATCCCTTGTCCAGTAATTCCTGTACTTATTTTCTAATTTCCTCATTATCTTTAGGACTCATTCGGTACACTGCCTTGTTTGGTAGAATGGCTCCAGGTATAAAGTCAATCTGATGACTAATACTTCTCTTAGGAGGCATTTTATCTGGTAAATCATCAACTACAATGTCTTTGAATTCTTGCAGCATTTCTTAAATTTCCTCAAGAAAATCTGAGATTTTTATGTGCAATAGCACTATTTTTGGCCTCCTTACCACTACATAATGTACCTCGTTGTCTTCAATCTATTTTAGAAATTATTTTCCCCCCAACAATAACGCTTTAACTCTGCTTGTTTCTATTGTCTCTTCCTCCTTGATGGGTACAAGCGTGTGCTTAATCCCATATTTGAAAAATTTGTAACAGTTTGTCTTTCCATCATGCACTACCTTCCTGTCATACTGCCATGGTCTCCCTAGCAGTATGTGACACATTTCCATTGGAATTATATCGCAAATAACCTTATCCCTATATTTTCCAATGTGGAACTCAACTTCACACTGTTCATCAACCAACAGTTGATGCCCTTTCTATAGCCACGAAACCTTGTAAGGTGTGGGATGCTTCAACCTCTTCAAACCCAACATCTCTGCCATCTCTATGGCGACTATATTATCTGTGCTTCCAGTGTCGATAATCAGTTTGCAACATTTTCCGTGTGACTTGCAAACTGTCCAAAATAATTCCTTCCTTTGGGTTGGGTCAGTTGTCTCCTTTGTTGGTTTTAGTAACACTTTATTCAAGACCAAGGCCTCCCCTGTTTCTGGCACATTTTCTATCTCTTCAGGTGGTACTTCTGTTTCCTCTGTCTGGGCAACATATGCTCCTCTTGCTCCAGCCTATTCACCTTCAGGACACTCAAAAGAATTGTGCCCCCACTTGTGGCACTTGTAACACTGAACAACAACTCCTCTTCCTTGGCCATTACCTCTTCCACAATGGTATGGATTTTCCCGTCTCGTTTTACTGTCTTTCTCTGCTGCCTCTAAATTTTTCGAGCTGTTTCCTTCATCATCAACAGCTTTACCTCTGCCAAAACCTCATCCTCTTCCCCTGCTAGATCCTCCTCCTCTTCTGGAATTTTGTTTTCTGTTTATCTTCTCTTCCGCCTTCAAGGCACTTTTATAGGCCTAATCTATAGTTCTGGGTGAAATAATACTTATCTCATCCAATATCTCCCACCTTAATCCATTTACGAATCTCGTTGTTTTTTCTAGTGTGTCTTCTATGTAACCGACTCTCAGGTTTACCCGATAGAATTCCTCAGTGTACTCTTTTACAGTCATCCCTTTTATTTCAGATTCTGTACCTACCTATACATGGCAATCTGATAGTCCTTTGGTAAGAACTTTCCCTTCAATTTAGCTTCCATCCTAGTCCATTTTTTTATAGGTTTCTTGTTGAACCTCTTCCTCTCTGCTTGTACACTCTCCCACCATAGGGATGCATGCCCTTTTAACCTGGTGGCACTGAATTTAACTTTTTTATCTTCGCTGATATCCTCATATTCAACGCACTTATTTAGATCACTGAGCCAATCCAGCAGTACCTCTGCTGACAAACTTCCATCATAATTTGAAAGCTCGTGCTTTGGCTTATTATTGGATAGTAAGACTAACCTTAGCATTATAAGTTCAGGTCCTTCTCCATCTGATCCATCTATTTTCTTTGCAACTTCTTCATCACTGTCATCTCCTCCTTCAGGATCCCTTCTTCTCCCAGCTTCTACTGCTGGTAATCGGGCTTTTAGGATCTGGATTTCTTCCCTCAATCCTTCATCTACTTCTCTACGTATACCTCTTCCATGACCTCGCCTTCCAAATTCCATTTCGGTCAAATTTAACAACTGCTCTGATACCACTTGATGGGCCCAACCCCTCGTTAACCTTGCCCTTATATTGATTTACAATACAATGTATTATGATTGTTCTAAAAATAAATTAATAAATGATTTATGGGTTGATTATATTGGTGATTGTGATGATTCGAACTATGGATAAGTATTCATGGCTGAAATGATAATATACACATTTGTTATGTGGGTGATTTAATTTTTCTATACTCGCATTTAATCTCTAATGGACATATGTTCACATCTCGGTAAGCACGTTCCCACCCTTGGTAAACTCGATAACCCTAGCTATCACTCATTTGCTCTGTTGGTCTTCTATGTTCGGGCGGGTGTGGGTTTTCTCCTCCATTTCTCTATGCCGGTTCTTTGTGTATTCCTTTTATGGTTAAATGCTTCGAATGTTCAGCTCTGGTGTGGCCATAGCCTTCTACTCCGTCGATTGGTAGGGTTACTTCATTATTAATGTTTCGATGTCATTTAATTTCTACATTTTCTTGAGGTCTATTCGCCCATGGAAGCTATGGTTCGGCTCTTGTATGCATACGCTGTTATTCGTTGTTCTTTCCTTCAGCTGTTAGGGTCTATGCCCATTCATGTTTCCTCTATTCAATCACTCTTGTAGTTACTTTGTCTGTGTCTTCAACTCTGTTTGCA
Source organism: Pinus albicaulis (assembly GCA_034641835.2). Classification (NCBI taxonomy): domain Eukaryota; kingdom Viridiplantae; phylum Streptophyta; class Pinopsida; order Pinales; family Pinaceae; genus Pinus; species Pinus albicaulis. The sequence goes on along the minus strand of CM076570.1, from coordinate 286,537,627 downwards.
GGTTGCAGTCTCGGGGGTTCGTGGCTTCGGCTCTTTTCTCCAATGACAAGGTAAGCCCTCGCTCTATGCTATTTTAACTTCGGCTCTTTCCTCTGTTACTAAGGTTGTCACTCCTCGTGATTAGGGAACCCTCGTTGGCTGCAACGGGCTCAAAATATGACTCGACCCGCCGTCTTCACTGTAGGTAAGTCAGTTTTTCTAACCTTGCAACCTTGTCAATTGATTTTTCTCGTTTCATTTAATTGTAAGGTCTAACCCCTATTTTCGTTGGACAATTACAGGTGGAGTTAGCTCTGGGAACCTGCACTCCACTACTGGCCTGTTTTGGAAACCTGACACAACTTAGTTGCCGGTGTGAACTTACCTTAACAATATTTTTGTTTTAACTTATGTAACTGTATAACGATTAACAAAGAGACTCGTTTCGTTTGGCTATCAAATATTCAGTTTCAGTTTTGATAAGTACCTATTTTCTTGCGCCATTATGTTGCTTGTTGCCCATTCGCTTCTATGATATTCCACTCTGTTGTTTGCTTCGATGCTTCTGGGGTTTTGATGCCTTTCAGATTTCTGTGGTTCCTCCTGTTATTATTCTTTGTATATTGATTGCCTACGGGGCCGTTAGTTTCATGCTAATAAGGAATTTACTCATATTTTGTAAATGAAAATGATTTTTTTGCATACAGTAGTTGTTTTCAATAAGATAGAAGGACTATTTAAAATGATTGTAATGTCAATTCCATTATGGATGTTTGCAAATATTTCTATTATGATCTCTTTTTCTTCTCTAAATTGAAGTTGTTACAATGCATGATTCTGTCTTTTGTATGGTTTGAAAACAGTTTGATTTAACTGTTATCAGTTAAATTTATTAGTTACATAGTTTCTATAACTGTTCCTTGACTTTGCTGGAAATGGTAAATTAACATACGAAAATAATTCAACTAAGCAACTAATTAAAACAATTTTAAATTAACTACTCATTTTCCTAAATGATGTTTCACTAAGATTAAAATTAAAAATAAACGAAAATGTCTTTCCTGTATTGTCTCCTTTATCCTCTCTGAGACCAAATGACCTCCAGCCACGATGACTCGTCAGCTAGATGCTCCTGCATCACTATCCTAAGGTCTCGTGAACCAACTCTCTCTAAAATGGGATATTCACCATTATTTTCAACATTTGTTGTTCCATATTTGAACTGGTGGTACCACGAAGAGATTTGTTGGCCTCCAAATTAAATATAATTTATTGTTTGAAAATGCAAACAAATGTCCTCGCCAATGTGAGAAATGTGTGTGTGTGTGTGTGTGTGTGTCTTTGTTTTATATTTATAAGAATATAATATTATCTGCACAAACAATACAAAGGAAAATTCTTAAGTTCGGTTAAGTTCCTATGTCCCCAATGATACAAGTTTAGTGAAAGTGTTCATTGAGCATTTTAACTTGAAAAATAAGCACTACATTTTGTATCTTTTCACAATAATAAAACTATACCATTCATGATAACTTAAATTGATTTCTTTTATTGGATTTTAGTTTATAAAATCATCAAAATAAACAATAGAAATTATAAATTATAGACTTTTTAATTGATTTAAATTTATGAAATTAAATTATATTACAATTGTTTTATATAATTTTTATTTTTTTTATAGATTTTTAAAAATTAAAAAAAAAACTTCACAATACAAAAGAAATTTGAAAATAAGCACATATTTAAAACATTCCATTTTTAAGATGCATGATTATACCAAACAAATCTATAAATATAATTTTAAATAATAAATATAAATTTCAACTATTTAATGTTTAGAAAGTATGGTATTATCATTATTAAATAATTTTTTTTTTTATATTCAAAAAAAGGAAACTTAAAATAATAAACACAAATTTGAACTTTCTAATTTAAATTATAGCTTATTATTATTATTAAATAATTAATGATCTACCTCCTGAAATTATTTTGAGTAAATATTTATATTCATTTACCAAAAACATGTTTTGATTGACAATATTTAGGTTAATTTACTATTTAAAAATGCGAATAAGAATTCCATGCAAAGCTCTTTATAACCACTAACATGTTTTTTGTTTTTGGTTTACATAAAGAGTTATTGTTTCAAAATGCAAATAAATATTTCATGTAAAAGCTTAACTATTTATAAAATATTTATTGGTCTTTATGCTTAACAAACATGAATAAATCCATATATATCTATTTTTTTAGCTTCTATTCTTAAGAATATAAAAATAACAATTGTAATTACAAAGAAACCCTCCTACACCATAAATTTTCACTGAATATCAAAATTAGTATACAAAATTTCATTCAAAGTTAAAAGACAAATGGTATGTAATCTAAACCACAATAATAAATTTATAGTGTTATTGTATTTCTTCTACTTTTAAGTTCGCAATTTTTAATATGGTTGCATGTATTTATTTATAAATATCTGAGAACAATTTTCCCATAACCACCTATGGACGTTGTTTTTCTACAGAGCATGCAAGGAAATGCATGAGAAAGAAAGACTCCCTAGGATAAAGCCAAACAACACTCAAAAGATACCGAGTCTAGGTTTTAGGTTGTTCTGGGTTGTGCATGTTCTTTGTGGGTTGGCTCTAGAGAGGGTTCTCCATCACAAGGGTACGTGGGGTTCCTTGATGAAATATGGATTAAAAGAGCAAATCAGAAAGGGTTTCGAAACTTTAGTCAGTGTGCTTGTTGGTCATTTTAACTTAAAAAATGTAGAAATTTGAATAATAGCTTAATTATTCACCAAGATTATCCTGATTACACATTATTTAAGCTTCATGCATAATACATAACCTCTTCTACAATTGATCATCAATATGCGAAAATAGAAAGCAGTCGCATGCGCTCATTAAAACATAATCAAGCACACATAGAACACAGTATGTAATGGGGAAAGAAATAGCTGAAAACCCGCAACTATCTGTATATTATAATGATAGATAACATGTAACAATACATAGCACAAAGCTACCACAGCTCTCAGCACTATCTCCAAAAGTTACACACAAACTAGTATAGAAAGTGAACAAGTCACAGGTTCAAATCTCCTCCACAAGTCTAACTGCCTCTACTGCGCAATCCAAGTTTATTAATGATGAGATCCAAGTTCGAATCCCACTAGCTCCAACTGCGCAATCCTCATTGGCAATCTCAATCAATGTGTGTGCAAATCTCATGCACAGCCAATAGTCACAACTGATAGTAGACTCACCCTTTCACCCACCTCTAACACTGGTGTCCACTGAACCATCCATGCATTGCAGTTAACTAATGTGTTCTTTAGTTGATTTATGAGTTAATAATTAGTGAATTAATTAATAATTAATTCACACCACTCATCACTAGTGTATTTGTCAGTTATACTAAATACAACTAGTTCAACTAAGTTAAACAGAACACAACTCCACCAACTGTCTCATCAACTCCACCAAACTCTGCCACATGAGTTCTAACTGAAGTCAACCATGCAATACCTCAAATAACCCTTAGGAAAAGTGTATTTCCTTCTGTCAGCTGCATGTGCCACATCCAAGCATCAAACTGAAGTGCTCCAAGAGGATAATATAATGTTTATAGTCTAAATATTATTAAGGGTTAATAATATTTTACTGTTCTATTTTTAGCCCGGCAGTCTAAAAATAGAAACTGCCCAATGTCTAAAAATAGAGGTCCATCTATTTTTACCAACTCGACCAATCATCCATAAATAGCATCCTGCAACTCATAGACCATGATCCTTATGTCTAAAAAATAGACATAGTCTAAAAATAGACTTTGCGCCAAAAATAGCCTGCGGGCCCACTTAGTGAAGGCGACTTCATTTCACTAAGCTCCATCATCTTGTTGCATTTTCAACACTCCCTCTCAACAAGATATGGATTATTTGCAACCCCTATCCTGCCTCTGTGGTATTCGAATTTTCTCTTAGTGAGCGCCTTCATCAAGATGTCAGCATCCTGATCCTCCGTGGGAATATATGAAAGTAACATGATTCTCCGCTGCACACAATCTCTGATATGATGGTACCTGATGTCGATGTGTTTGGATCTATCATGAAATACTGGATTAGCCGAGAGTTTAATGCAACTCTGGTTATCACAATAAATCAAAGTAGGCTCCAAGTGTGACCCGAACAACCCGACCAGGATCTTCCTCATCCATATGGCCTCGCATGCAGCCAAGCTTGCTGCCATATACTCAGCCTCTGCTGAACTGAGTGCCACGGATCTCTGCTTCCTGTTGTACCAAGAAACCGCTGTGGACCCGATACTAAAGATCCCTCCAGATGTGCTCTTTCTGTCCGTTGGGCTCCCTGCCCAATCTGCATCCGTGAAGCCACATAGCTTCACCCCATCCTCCTGTCTGTACCACAAGCCATATCCCGATGTGCCTCTAAGATAACGCAATACATGCTTTCCTACCTTCCAGAAGAGCTTGGTAGGCTTAACCATAGCTTGTGAAAGCTGGTTAACAGCATAGCATATATCGGGTCGTGTATTGACCAAATACATAAGCGACCCCACCAACTGTCGATAAACAGTGGCATCCACTACCTCCGCTGAAGTAGCATCCTCCTTCCTCCAACCTCCAGGAAGAGGAGTATCAACAGGCTTGCAGCCATGCATGTTGAACTTATCCAGTATCTCTCGGGCATACTTACCCTGAGAAACAAACAGTCCATCATTGCGCTGCCAAATTTCCAATCCCAGGAAATAATGAAGGAGGCCCAAGTCCTTCATATCAAACTCTCTAGCAAGATCCTCCTTGCATGAAAGTATCAACAGCTCATCACCTGTCAGAATCAAATCATCTACATAAAGTACAATGATCAGCAACTTACCCTCCACCACAATCTGGTATAGGTTCGGATCCACCTCACTCTTGGAGAATCCAAGTTCGGTGAAATAACTGTCTATCCGTGTGTACCAAGCACGAGGTGCTTGTTTCAACCCATACAACGCTCTCTTGAGCCTGCACACATGCGACTCGCTGCTGAAGATCTCGAAACCTTCGGGCTGCTCTATGTACACCTCCTCCTCAATGACTCTATTGAGGAATGCAGTCTTCACATCCATCTGATGAATGTGCCACCCCATCTGCGCTGAGAGAGCTAGGATCGTCCGTATGGAAGAATACCTTGCGACAGGTGCAAAGGTCTCCTCATAATCGATCCCCTCTATCTGTGAGAAGCCTCGAGCAACAAATCTTGCCTTGTACTTCTCCACACTCCCGTCAGCCGCCTGCTTCACTTTGTAGATCCATCTCGAACCCACCACTGATTTCCCCTCCGATCTTGGGACAATCTCCCATGCACTGTTTCTGACAATCGAATCATACTCTTCCACCATGGCATATACCCATGCGGGGTCCTCCACAGCTTCCTCGAAAGAGGATGGCTCTGTCACGATACACTTGCTCATAAGAGCCATGTATCCAGTATACCGGTCAGGTGACTGTCTCTGTCTGCGCTGTGATGTAGGTGCTCCTACAACCTTCTTTGCATCTTGAGCCAGTCGCTCAGCTTCTGTAGTGCGCTTCCGCCCTCTGATGGTTGGCGCTGCCTGAGTGGTCTCTTCCACTCCATGAACCTCATCTTGTGGCTGATCCACATCCTGAGACTCATCCTTGGGAACTAATAGCTCCTCATCTGCATGCAAGTGTGGCTCCCTCTCAAGCGAACACTTCATGGCTTTCTCCTCATGAAATTTGATATCCCGTCGCACAACAGTCTTGCGACTGTCTGGAAAATACACACGATAGTTGTGGGGTGTATCGGTGTACCCCAAAGTATTCCAGCCTCTATGGTGGATCCAGACTTCTTCAGTCGCCCATCACATGCATGTAAACGGGTGAACCAAAAATCCTCCGTGGAAATATCAGACCTGCCCAGCCTCCTCTAGATTATTGCTCATGCCAAGCATCTTGTGAGGATGTGATTCTGCTGCCTCTTGCGTGTGCATGCCTCCGCCCACAAGTGAAGGGGTAGGCCCTGATCATGCAACATCGCTCGTGCAGCACCCACGATCGTTCTGTTCTTCCGCTCAGCAACCCCATTCTGCTGTGGGTTATGGGTGCTATGAGCTCTCTTCGAATCCCTTCTGCGCTGCAAAAGTCTTTGAATTCACCAGAGATGAATTCACCACCATTGTCGCTCCTAAGAGCCTTCACATGCTTCCCCGATTCCTTCTCAACCAGCGCCTTGAACTCACAGAACTTTGAGTATGTCTCGCTCTTCTTCTGCATGAAGAAGATCCAGCACTTTTGAGAAAAATCATCAACAAATATCACATAGTACCTGTGCTTTGTTGTCGAAGCTACTGAGAAAGGTCCACACACGTCTGTGTGAATTCTCTCAAGGATCGTCGTGGCACGACTATCCTTCTCGTGAAAGGTGGCTTTCACAAATTTTCCCAAGGTACACCCCTTGCACTGATCTGACTGTGCAAGAGTGCCCTTAGGAAGCCCGGTAGAAATCTGTTGCAGTATCTTCAAAGCTCCATGGTGAAGGTGGCCCAATCTCCGGTGCCACAGCTCGCCATCATCTCGGCTCACCACTGCTTCCGCCTTGCATGCCATTGCTGCGCAGCCATCTACTTGCAATTGATAAAGGTTCTTGATTCGAACCCCTATCTTCTGGGTTTCTCTAGTTGTCTTACTGCGCAGGAAAGCCTTTCCCTCGCTGAAGACAACATCATACCCCTTATATTCCAACATCGCCACAGAGATCAGATTCTTCTTCAATCCTGGAACATGCATCACTTCCTTCAATACGAAGGGTTTACCAGACTCCCTCTCAAAGGAAATGGTACCGATGCGGTCGCACTATATCTCACAGTCATCGCCCATCTTGATGCTCAAGATCTTTCTCATTGGATCTGAAAAACATATCTCTGATCTCCAGTCATGTGAAAAGATGCACCACTGTCCAAGAACCATACTGATCCCATCACACTTGAGACCAAGCATGCGATCAGTGAAAAATCCAGCTCAAACTGGGAGGCTAAGGCCTCTCCCACTGCAGATCCAACAGCTTTCTTATTTTTCTTCTTCTGTGGGCAATTTGTGGCATAATGTCCGTGTTGGTGACAGTGAAAGCACTTCACCTTGGACATGTCTTGCTTCTTACCTTTCACACCAGACTGAGAAGATTTCTTGCTCTTCCCCTTCTTTGCTTTGGCAGCCAAAGCGCAATTTTCTTCATCAGATACCTTTGATGAAGATCCGTCCCTGGTAGTCCACCTTATCTCCTCTTGCATGAGATCCAACCAAAGTCGCTCCCATCTGGAAATTTCTTGACCATTGACAATTGACAGAGTCTGATAGGAATGCCAATCTTCGGAAGACCAAGGAGAGCTGGGTCCACCAAGTCCTCCTCATTGACAGTCACTTTGCCTTCCAGCTCATCCATTTGGGTGAACCCAGTAAGTGCCAGCGTCTTTGCATTGCTTCCTTATGTCATGTTTGAGTTTGCTCCTTGGCCTGCTTCCTCACAGTCGCTCTTGATTTGGAATAGTCTGTCGACGCTTTACACATCAAGTATGGAGAAGCTTTTCTGTGCAGTTGGACAATGTGATCCTTCACGCCCTCCAACAGAATTCTTCGACATTTCGCCATCTTCTTTTGCCAAGCCTCAGCTTGACCAGCATTAGTAGGCTTTGGGATCTCAGCTTCTATGAAATCCTTCAGCCTGTTATCATCTAATAACGCCTCCATCCATTCCTTCCATGCAACATAATTAAAACCGCCCTCAAGGGCATATTCCAGTTGCAATCCATTGAAAGACATTTCAACTTTGGCACCAAGAAAACTACTGCAAATTCGAATTCCAAATTCTACGCAGGTCCAGAACCACAGCTCAAAGCTTCGGCCGCTTCCGATGCAGCGAGAACAATGTATTTACAGCACAGTCGAATGTAGGGAATTTTCCGATATATCTTCAAGGAAAGGATGGATCGAGAGGCTACCTGGCCTGTTACAGACTCTGTCTACTGAAATAATTGGAATCACTGTAATAGATCAATATCGCTCTGATACCATGTAGAAAATTTGAATAATAGATCACTTATTCACCGAGATTCTCCTGATCACACACTATTTTAGCTTCATGCATAATACAGAATCTCTTCTACCATTGATCATCACATGCGGAAATAAAATCAATTGCATGCATACATTAAAACCACAAACAATCACACATATGAACACAGTATTTAATGGGAAATCTTAAAGCTGAAAACCCCAACTATATATATATTATATATATATATATATATATATATATATATATATATATATATATATATATATATATATATATATATATATATATTATAATGATAGAGAACATGTAATGACACACCAGCACAAATCTCCTGACTCTCAAACACTATCTCAAAAGTTACACAAACTAGTGTAAAAGTGAACAAGTCACAGGTTCAAATCTCCTCCACAAGTCTGCCTGCCTCTACTGCGTAATCCAAGTTGATTAATGATGAGATCCAAGTTTGAATCCCACTAGCTCCAACTGTGCAATCCTCATTGGCAATCTCCATCAATGTGTGTGCAAATCTCATGCACAACCAATAGTCACAACTGATAGTAGACTCACCCTTTCACCCACCTATAACACTGGTCTCCACTGAACTGTCCATGCATTGCAGTTAACTGATGTGTTCTTTAGTTGATTTATGAGTTAATAATTAGTGAATTAATTAATAATTAATTCACACCACTCATCACTAGTGTATTTTTCAGTTAGACTAAATACAACTAGTTCAGCTAAGTTAAACCGAACACAACTCCACCAACTGTCTCATCAACTCCACCAAACTCTGCCACATGAGTTCTAACTGAAGTCAACCATGCAATAGCTCAACTAACCCTTAGGAAAAGCGTATTTCCTTATGTCAACTGCATGTGCCACATCCAAGAATCAAACTGAAGTGCTCCAAGAGGATAAGATAATGTTTATAGTCTAAATATTATTAAGGGTTAATAATATTTGACTGTTCTATTTTTAGCCTGGCAGTCTAAAAATAGAAACCGCCCAATGTCTACAAATAGAGGTCCATCTATTTTTACCAACTTGACCAATCATCCATAAATAGCATCCTGCAACTCATAAACCATGATCCATATGTCTAAAAATAGACATAGTCTAAAAATAGACTTTGCACCAAAAATAGCCTGCGGGCCCACTTAGTGAAGGCGACTTCATTTCACTAACCTCCATCATCTTGTTGCATTTTCAACAAAAAATAGCCACTGCATTTTTTAATGTTATTTTTTTTTTCATAATAATAAAACTATAATATTCATAGGAATGGAAATAGATTTCTTTTAATTAATTTTAGTTTATAAAAACATAAAAATAAACCATAAAAATTATATATATATTTTTATTGATTTCATTTTTTATGAAATTAAATTATGTTACCCTTGTTTTAAATCAATTTTTTTCTTTATTAATTTTCAAGATAGAAATAATGTTCCTTGTATTAGGAAAAAAAATCAGTTCTCTGTGGGTTGGCTCTAGAGAGGTGGCTCCAGAGAGGTTTTCGGCTGGAAGGGTACTTGGGGTTCCTTGATGAAATATGGACTAAAAAGGAAAATTATAATAGGTTTTGGGTTTGCACATGGAGCCTGGCTTGGCTTGGCTTGGTGTCTTTATATTTACATCACATTAGTGAGGGTGCTTATTGGGCATTTTAATTTAAAAAATAAACACTACATTTTATAATGTCATTATGTTTTCATAATAATAAAAATATATCATTCATGAGAATGGAAATATATTTATTTCAATTGATTTTAGTTTATAATAACATTAAAACAAACAATAAAAATTATATAATTTTTAATTGATTCCAATTTTTATGAAATTAAATTATGTTATAGTTTTAGATAAACTTTTTTCTTTATTAGTTTTTAAGATAGAAATAATATTCCCTATATTAGAATATAATTTCATCATAAAAAGGAAATTCACAAAATTGAAATTTGAAAATAAGCACATATTTGAAACATTTAATTTTTAAAATGCATGACTACAGCAAAGAAATATATAAATCTCAATTAAAAATAATAAACACAAGTTTCAACCATTCGATATCATGGTGTATGGTGATTCCATAATTAAATAGTTAATTATCTATCTCTTGAAATTGTTTTGGGTAAATATTTATGTTCACAAATAAAAAAATAAAATAAAATAATATATACAAATTTCAACCGTTTAATTTTAAGATATAGCTTGTTACTATTATTAAATAATTAATAATTGACACCTTGAAATTGTTTTGGGTAAATATTTATATTCACAAATAAAAAATTTGATTTTTTTTTACTGAAAACATATTTTAGTTAACAAAATTTAAGTTTAATTTACTATTCAAAAATTTAAGTACTTTACACCAACTAACATATTTGTGGCTATGTGTTTACTTAAAGATTTATTCTTTCAAAATGCAAATAAATATTTCACTTAAAGGGCTTAAATATTTCTAACATATGTTTTGGACTTTGTTTTCCCAGGTTTGATTCACTGTTTGAAATCGAAAATAAGCTTTTAAATCAAAATGCTTAACTACCATGAAGAGATTTGCTGGCTTTTGTGTTTTTAAGTTAAATATGATTTACCGTAAAGCATAAATTCGAGAAGAAGTGGTGAAGTTCCTATGCCTTAGTGAGGGTCTTTATTGAGCATTTTAACATAAAAAATAGTGGCTACATTTTGTAATGTTATTTTTATAATAATAAAACTATATTATTGATGAGAATGGAAATGCATTTCTTTTAATTGGTTTTAGTATTTTATCACTTACACTTAATGTTATTAGAATTTATTTTGTTTATCCTGACTTAATTTGTTTTGGGCATTTTGAATGGTTTGTGACACAAGAGGTTTATATTCAAAGTTTTTTTTTCCAAAATGACAAATTCAAAATTTACCATTTCATGAACTAGTTTAATGCAGAGATAAGAAATAGATCTATTAATAAAAATATTCACTCACATAACAACTTTAAAATGTTTTATAAGGGAGAAGTAGATCTTTTGATGAGCATTGCCTAAACAATTCTTTTAGCTAACATAGAAACTTTAATTCAATATTCACAGGTATCATATATTCATAGGTATCATGATGATCTTTCGTGGTAGCAACCGCATGGTTTCCTTTATTCAACATGATATTCTGCGAGACTTGACTATGTATTTGATCAGGAACGAGCCTATAAACAAAAGAAAAAAGATTTTCATGCAAAAATAAAAATTTAATCCCAAAAACTGGAAAAAGGTTGTGAAGTGTAGATTTCATGCTGAGAATGTTTTCTTCAACACAAGTTTGGTGCATATTTTTTTCTCCTCTCATAGTAAATCAATTTTCTTTAACACTTTTCAATTCATATCGTTGTTTTTCTTCTTCTTTGAATATTTTGTTCTCTTCTTTTGCTCCTCATCTAAAGCTTCACTTTGTTTAATGTGTTCCTTTTCAACCCTTCTCAGTGACTTCTTATATTTTCGTCCTTTCTTTTTTTTCTGAAGGATTTTTCAAAATAAAAGTAGTTAGCTCATCCCTCATATCTACATCAGTAATGTACCCACATGCACCACATCACAGGGATACCAATTGTGTCTTTGATAATACAATATTTGTCGCTATATTTCCACATAGATAGCATTGGACCATATATTTTTACAAAAACTATAGAAAGCATCATCGTGGTTGCTCGCGCCAATGTTTTGGATAGCCATTGTGCTTACTATCATTCTTGGGCACATGGTATGTTTTCGCATATGATGTAAATTGTTTTATTATTGATTCTTGATTATGGTTTCCTTCCTTAGTGACTTCTTATATTTTCCTCCCTTCTTTTGTTCCACGAGATATTTCAAAATAAAAGTAGTTATCTTATCCCTCATATCTACATTAGTAATGTACCCTCATGAAGCATCTCACCAGGATATAATTTGTGTTCTTTATATTAGAATATTTGTCTATATATTTCCACATCCATAACACTCGACATATATTTTCATAAAATCTTCTAGCAAAGCAACCATCTTTGCATTTTCATGGGAGCCATTAACAGTTGAAGTTATAGTCTTGTCATGAAACTTGGATGTCTAACTACAAGATTTCAAACTTGGGACTTTCAGAGACCTATTATTACTCCTTTAGTCTATTCTCACTAAAGAAATATCATACTTTTTATATTTATGATTTTTTTGTTGTTGACTTGTTAGGATTTGAACATGGAATATCATGATTTACCTAGCACTTCATAACAAATTTGTCGGGCATTTTTCATATGTATGTTACAAAAAAAATACCCAATTATTTTAATACATTAAAAACTAAATATATAAATTGTATGACCAGAAATTGCACCACATGTTGCGAAGGAAATGTTGTAAGGTAGTAGCATAGGAGAGAGTAGCGTAGAATAAATCTTTTGATGATCATTATAAATATCCTTGAGGGTTCTAGGACGACCATGATGAGGAAGATGATGATAGAGTGGAATGGAAGACAGAAACGTTCGTTGAAGTTGCTTATAAGAGGATCAAGGAGAAACTAACTCTTGCTACCATTGAAATGGTGATGTTAACTGTACCTTAATAAGGTACAAAGAGATATACTGATATGAAGGTTGTAGGGAAGATTGTTTCAAATAACACAATGGTTAAGCTCGAGAGCAAGCCTTCTACTGAGAATGGTAAGAAATCGACAAAATATCTGCTAGAGAGTCATGATAAGGAGGAAGAGAGTGATGTTGATGAGAAAAACTTGAAGAAAGTTAAAGGGCTAAGCATTCACGCTAAGCCTCTTACTGATTTTAATGATTTTCTTCAAAGATAAAATATGTTAGTGCTTCTCCTCAAGAAGTGATGATTGCATTGTTTCAAGGCCTTAAAAATTTGTTGGAAAGTTATTTTCCAGGGAGGATGCACAAAGAAATATGTACTTGTCCAAAGCTGTTCATAATGAACATTCTTAGTTGTTGATGTTGAACGCAATTGATGTTTTTTGCAAGAATGCGAGTGCACATATAGTCAAGGAAGTTGGTTTGGTTCTGAATGTTTAATATGATGATGACATATTGTACAATGTTATTTTCCAATGGTATGATAATCATACTTTGGGTGGCCTAGGCAATAAATCTTCAATGTGGAAAAATGTTATGCCATTGGTTGAGTGGTTCATAACTACTGAGTATTTATCTAAAGAGGATTGGTTAGCGAACTAAATATGTTTGACCATTTTAAGTTGCGACACCGAAATGATTAGTGTAGTTTTTCCAAATTGATGAAGCTTTTATATCATGAAGCTTCCTGTCTACAATGTGCATCTGAGTTGAATAGAGGTGTTTTTTGCAAACAATCAATTTCCACCAGGATTTTCCATCTAATATCAATCAACAAAGGATTTTCACCCTCAATTGCATAATTCAATATCTGTAAAAAAAAAATTGTATATATTTGAATATATTATGTTGGTTATATGTGTATTGATGACAATTTTGTGATATAGGAGGGTTCATCACTTGGAACTGCCTCTTGTGTGCATCTTCCTAGAATTTCTAGGTGTCTACCTACTAATCGCTCTTGTCATCAATATCTTTGAAACCTCCATGACCTCGTTCCATGGAAGTAGAATTCACCTCTCATTCCTTCACGATTGTGAAACCTCTTCTTTCTTCTATGTAATCTTTCCTATAGTACTACCTTATTGTGTTTCCTTTGCAACATGTGGTGCAATTTCTAGTAATAATATTTTAATATAATATTAAGGTTAGAAATGTTTTTTGTATGGTATTAATAATAATTTGGCCCATAATCTTCACCTAAATAAAAAATATTTTTTGAGTGTTCCTAAATATAAACTTCATGATGGAATAAATATTAAAATAGGTTTTATTTATTTTCCATAGCTTTAGTTTATTTATATTTTTATTTACTTTCTATACCTCTTTTATTTACCACGGTATTTTGCCCATATAATTATTAGAAATATATCAATTATTACAAATATATTCATTGCAATTGAGCAACATTAAAATAGTTTACATTAAATCTTACATTAAATGACAAAGATATCAATTATTACAAATATATTGATTAGAATTGAGCCCAACATTAAAATTATTTACATACAATCTTACATTATATATAAGGCTGACACATCCACCCTATATTAAATTGTGTCTCTAGACACAATAAAATTAATTAAAAATATAATAAAAAATAAATTTACACCACATTGTAAAATTTTGCATCTTTTTAATGATTTTAATTATTTTCATGTTAGGTGATTTTAGACTCTCTTCAAAATCCAAGGCTAAAGTCTCTTTTGAATTACTTTAAAACATAATATTTAATTTCTCTTTTTTTGCTATTAAAATTAGAAACTAATAGGCATGATTATACTTTTAGTCCGAAGGTTGTGGTCGTGGTCTACCCCAACGGAGAGAACTTTCCCCAACAATTTTTTTTTTCCTTTTTTGAAGGGCAAGGACTAGTATTTTATAATGAACACAGTTTACATAAAATACATCACCATCATATCCAAAATGAATTTATTAAAACACCCAAAACGCTGCCAAAAGTAAATAAAAAAATATGATTTTTTTTTCATTATTATAATGAAATGAAATAAATTTTACCAAATCAAAACCTAAGCATTTTTTTCTCTAACAATTCAATTTTTTTCTTATTCCAATTAATAATTCGAACAATATATACATATAACAACCAAATTGTTAACCGATATTCTAAGAGTACGTACAACAGCAACTTCACGATAAAAAGAATTTGTGGCGTTAATTTTAATTCACCTCTGGAATGCTCGCTAACGATGGTCTCCATCCATCGTTGCTGCATTTTCTTGTGACAACATAATCTTGTTTCACGTGCCGGGCTTTAGACTGGACCTGCAGCAACAACGATTTTTCCTTCATACGAGGGTCAGAAAGCAAAGCTTGCAGTTCTTGTTTCGACATTACCATCTGAACCCTAATAATACCGCTGCCATTCTGCCCACACTTAAATGAAGAAGGCGGGCAAGTACTTGCAGGCCTTTCACTGCTAATTATCTTGTCGAATCTGGCATTGGACCCTGATAAAACGGCGTCAATGGAATGAGAGGGCGAATTAGGAATGAGTAGTAGCCGATAAAGCTGCCCGGGAACCAACATCTGATCCGGTGAAAGAGAACGGCATTTTGCATCCTTGGAATCCACAACCGAATGCTGTGGGTACGCCGAAATGAGATCTCTGACGAGAAGGGGAGCCGTAAATTCCATTATCTTTCCGTCAGATCTTGTCACCATTATAATTTCCTCACGGCCGCTGAAGTCTGCGGAGAGCCTTCCAGTTCTGGAACCAAGAGATGGGAGACAGTTACCCATAATTAATGAAACCTAATGTTCGTTGATTTCTTATACAAAGGTATTTTGCAGATTGAACTCAACTTGACTTACAGTTAATTCACAAAGGGTATTTGTGGAGCAGCGTCGTTACTTGAACAGTGAAAATTGAATGAAATGTAAGAACGGACTCAGTAAGGGTAGCACTGTCGTTACTTGAACCGTGGAAATTGAATGAAATGTAAGAACGGAAAGAACGAAAAGATGAAGGTTGAGACAGAGGGCGTGGGTTTTTATTGGGAAGGACCCAGAAGCTGCCAGCGTTTCACGTGTACGTCTATCATTGTCCTCTCCTTTCCAGTTCTCCTTACCGTCACGCGCACTTTCATGTGGGATTAATAAAGGTGGGGTTTTCAGCCATTGAGGACACCTACTCATCGGTTTTATTCAATTTAGACCGTAGACCAATCTTATACAGTTGGGGTTCCCAGAGCGGGACACCTACTCTCGAGTATTTTTAATTTAGACCGTAGACAAAAGGTTCAGATATTTCAGTGCATTCACGATCACCTATCCCATCTCTTTCGAATCTAATGTCGGTGGTGTGTTTTTCAAATCATTTTATTTTATGTTACATATTTTTTTTTAATTTCAGAATTTTTTTTTTTTTAATTTCAGAAAATATATCTAGTAGTTATAGTTATTACTTTTTATTCAGTTTGAGTCACCACTATAAAGAAAGACTTTCACTTATGGAGAGATTTTCACTTCTAAGAGATGCCTTTAAGTAGAGAAAGACAACCTTTTAGCCAAGCAAGGCAACTTTAGGACAAGCTAATTTAACTTCATAAGTATTAAATATTTTTAGATTTGTATTCCAAATTTTATTATGTTCTTGTTTTTCTTGGTTATACTAGACTGAAGAGTAAGTTTGAAATTTCACATCTAAAAAATGAAAAAAGTTATGGGAGTAGCTTATTTTATGCATTCACATTTTATGTTAATTTATTTTTATCAATTTTTAATATTTTGATTATATAATTTTTAGGAGAGTATATCTTTTTCATTTCTCTAGGGTTTTCTCTTTTTTTTTAAGGATAGAATATATAGTTGAAAACATTGAAGATAGAGATATTGAGAAAACTGAGAAGATGGAAGACATGATATCTATTTCACATGGAATGAGTGAAAGTAAAGTGATTACCTATGTCTTTATACTTGTCCATTTTTATGATTATTGTACAAGTGAATTAAAATTTAGATAATTATATATTTTTTATTTGCATATATAGATTAAAGATGAATATTATTATTATTAATTAGAAGGTAGAGAAATTATTCCAATTTAGCACTTCAAATATGGAAGAAATAGGATGTATAATGAAAGAGTTTTAAGTAGATGACTACAATTGAGAATTTGGTAGAGAGTATGATGTGCAATGTTTTAGGGTGTGAAATTAGTTTCTTTTGCTACCATTAAGGATCATCAAGAACATTAAAATGGATTTTTTTGTATAGAAATAAGGCCACATGGTGAACCCTCATACCCTTGAATTCAAGATTAGTTTTGATGGGCATTTTGTACAATCCAAGGTAGGGGCTCCTACGTCCCTAGAACAAATGAAATTAGGGATAATAAAAATGCAATCATATAATAGTAAAAAGCATAGCACACATTTATCTTAGCCTTTTTTTTTTGTGAATTATTAATGTTACATGAATTAGTATAGATCTATGCCACCACAAGGCCATTCTAAATTTCAAGATGATGTTATATATTACAATGTAAATAGTGGAAGATCACTTCAAGTTATTGATTACTAACTACTAAGCAAAGCTAATATATAATATATTCACCCAAATATTCACATAGTTTTCTTCCGAGTACTTTTTGTATACTCTTTGGAAAGTATGAGTCAATCCACTTGATATTAAAAATGGAAGAGAAATTTCTATTGAAGAGATTCACCCAAATATTCACATAGTTTTCTTCCAGTACTTTTTCTATACTCTTTGGAAAATATCAATCAATCCACTTGATATTAAAAATGGAAGAGAGACTTCGACTGAAAATATGTTGGTTTGAATGTTTAATGTGACACCCCCTTTTCATTTACCTAAAATTGTGGTGTAACTAAATACTTTTAATGTTGGGTTAACAACATTTATATTATGTACCAAACTTTATTATGTGATGTATTTTTCTATTTTATTAATAAAAATTCTAGAGCTCAAGGTAGGCAACAACCAATTGATCATGATGCCTTGGCGAGGGGTCAAAACGTAACAAGGGAATATATAATGCATGGCTTGGTATACCCAAGAAGCTTCTAGAAAAATATTGGGAAGATGAACAATCAAGATGTGATTATGAAAATAAGAAGAAACCATCGAGGGATTCTTAGTTCTCAGCTTTAGATCATGGGCCTTGATTTTCTCATTAGATTTTCTCCAATACAGTCTCACTCAAAAATTCAATTTGGAAAGATAAATGGTGGAAAAACCAAGAGAGGTTTGGACCTTGTGAATGATTAAGAGCTATGAGTGATGGCCTATGTGATAGAGATTGATGTTTTCTGTGTATGGAGGGAGGGTGGCCCTCACTGTTTGTGTTGAATATGGTCTGAAAACTATGTGCTAAATCCTTGAGTTTAGTTTTTCCCTCAAGGCATCAATATTTGGTATGAGGGTGGCCACCTATGAGAAACATTGCATCACATATGAGCTTATGGTGTGGTGTAATGTGGCTTACGCCACTTCATTTTCAAATATTTTTCTAGCTAAAATAGAAAAATTCTTATTTATGTGTCAATGATATTTCTCGCATAGATGATTTAGTGACATGCATGATTTTTTAATCGCTCTTTTCAAAAAAAATATTTGTACACAGATTTCCCTTTTAGAATAATTTATCATGCCTATAGTTGTTATACTATTTGGAGGTAACTTTTTGAATGTATTAAATTTTGTAACATCACTATTTGAGGAAGGTAGCCTTCCTAAATTCTTCTTTAAACAGGTCATGTTGGAATTTCTACTATAAGTTTTCTTCTATGAGGTTTTAGAAGATGAAAATCAGACCATATGTAGGGTAAATGTCATTGATCCTCTGGTCCAATTTTCAGATCTTGGTTGTGACATTTTAGGAAATATCATTAGAGGAACTTGAGATTCCTAGATGCATCTTTAAATAGGCCATGTTGGAGCTTTTATTATAAATTTTCTTCTTGGAGGTTCCAAAATTTCAAACTTGGATCATAGTTAGGGGAAATATTCTTTATCATCTGATAAAGAAACTAGATCTTGTGTCACGCTATTTTAGGATGTATGATCAAAGGAATTTGAGCTTCATATATGGTCCTAAAATCATTCCTCAAATAGGCCATGTTGCATTTCTGCAATAATGTTTCTTCTGGGAGGTTCTAGAATCTAAAACTTGGACCACAATAAGGGGAAGTCCTACTGATAATCTGGTACAACATTCAAATATTAGGAGAAAATATTTAAGAGATATGATTAGAAAAAATTGAGCTTCATGAATGCTCCTAAAATCATGCATCAAATAGGTCATGTTGGATTTTTTTCTATAAATATTAATCTAGGAGGTTACCGAGGTTGAATCTTTGACCATAGTGAGGGGAAATTCCATTGATCATCTAGCCCAACTTCAGATCTTGGGTCATGATAATTTAGGAGATATGGTCATAGGAATTTGAACTTCATGTATGCCCCTAAAATCATGCATCAAATAGGTCACATTGGCATTTCAGTTATGACATTTCTTCTGGGAGGTTTAAAAAGTTGAAACTTGGACCATAGTGAGAGGAAATCCTACTAATCATCTAGTCCAAATTTTATATACTAGGCCTTTATATTTTAGGAGATATGATCAGAGGAAGTTTATCTTTTAGGATGCTCCTAAAATCAGGCATCAAGTAGGTCATGTTGGCATTCTTGCTATAACTTTTCGTTTGGGAGGTTTCGAAAGCTAAAACTTGGACTATAGTGAGAGGAAACTCCCACTCATCCTTTCATTAATGATTTAGAAGTTGGACTATTATAGTATAGGAAATATGACATGAGGAATTTGTTATATTATTTTGGATGAAAAGTATTTGAAGAAATGCCTAAATCACTTAATAATTAATTGTATACATATTGTTTGTTAAAATTCCCCAATTAAGATGGTTTTTTTGTGGATTGGGATAATATTTATATGTGTTAGAATTGTTGTATGGTAGTATTGTTTTATTTTATTTATGCGTATTTGCATGCAAAACATTTGAAAATTTGTGTTAAAGTTGTTTTTCTACAATTTGCATACAATCTATTTAATAAAATACCTACAAGACAAAAATCAAAAGTTGGATTATTGAATTGTTTATTTCAATTACTATGTTCCAGGTGGAATCAGAGTAATTTTTCTTATTTTATTTCATACAAAATATTTGAAAAAGTGTATACAATAACAATACTACTTAATTGATTATATACAAAGTATTTGAATATAGGTTTACATGTAAAGTGTTTGTCAAAATATATGTGAGCCATGAAAATAGGGATTTTGCAAGTGTGATTGGGATAAAATTAGTAGGGGCATGTGAAATCAGTCAAGTGGCCAAAATTACCTTTCGAATTGAACTTGAACTTCATCTTCATTAATATATAAAGATATAGTATTAACAATACCTTACTCACTACCTTGACTACATGCTTACCTTTGGGCTATATGATTCAAAACCTTATTTACCTTACTTTCCTCACTTGGATTTTCGTAGACACCTCATTTAAAATTTAAATGTGTCCTCTTGAGCACTCATCATTTCCTAAAAAATGGGGAAGACATTATTCACTTGATCTGTCCACATCTTTTGTAGATCATGTTGTGTGTCTCCATCATAGAAATATTATTGAATCAATAAGGGGAACTTGTTCTATTGGATAAAAGTATGAAAAACAAGATGGGCTGCGCGGCAGCAAGTCCCTGTACCCAGCCAACCATAGCAATGGTCAACAATATAATGTTGATCAAGCTTGTGTGTTGTTTCACTACCTTTAGTTCAACTGTGAACTTGTCATCCAAACCACCCTTATTTCCCTAATATTGACAATACTGTGAGTTCAATGCTTGTTGTTTCTATAAGATAAATGGATCTCATAGTGGTTAGAATCCACAGAACAACTTTCCTTTCCAGTACCATATTGACCTAAAAGCATGACCATTCTCTTGGCATCGAAGTCACTGTTGGTAAAATGGGTGAGCAGAAATCATTGAATCGGTAAGTAACTTCCAATGGTTTTAGCTTCTCTATATACAGTCTCTTCAAGCCATTGATTATTGATGTCACTGAGTTCAATGAAGCCTTCTTTGTATATTTTGACGTAAACCACTGAGCTGACTCCAACTGCATTTGAGTTGATGTTCCATTTGAATCTACTCCCTTTTTAATGGGCGAACGTCTTCCTTTAGATATCATCTCATCCAACCCTTCCATTGTTGGAGGACTGATCTTCCCCAAACCTGTATTCTTCAGAATGTCAACACTTATCTCATTCCCACTCTGTGCTATATAAATTATCTGCATTGCCATAACAAACTCCTTGAATCCAAGAAAACGTTAGCATTTTGAATCTGCAACAACCCACACATGTTTAAGTTCCTGTCTTGACTACTGGGATAGGGAAAAAAAATTAAATGCATAATTTCCGATGATGCGTCCATCTCCATCTGCATCGGCGTGCTCGAACCACTGCTTGTAAATATTTTCGTCGTGCTTTACATGATTGTTTCGCCTCACCTCTAAGATGTCCATTTCTCTTCGACAAGACTTGTTCTTCTTGTTTGTTAATTTGGGATATAGCCATATCCTTAAGAAAGGAAACAAAGTGCATATTATAGATCAAAGTTTCTACAATCAGCAACGGAAATTTAAAGGGTATATTGCGAACATGATCCTTATGTTGACAGGGGCAGTAATTAAAGGTTATAGAATGTACAGGGGGATATTCTTATTACTGCGGAGCCGAAGGAAAAAATTCGGTCGCTATGAAAGGTTGCAAGAAATTCATGAAAAAGTATAATTTGAATCTGTCAAAATGATACGCTTCTGATGATATAGTGTAACAAATGGCAATAGATTGGGCCCTCTGGCATCAAAATCCACGTGGAGCATTGAATATCAAGAAACATGTACATGGCAAAGAAAATCATAGTTGTTCAAAGAATTTGCATGATTTCACGTGCCCTCGCCACTAAAGTAAAATAGATTGAGGATGGTGAAATGGCATGGGTTGAGGTGGAAGTGATTGAAATTGTTAATGGGCAGATAAAATTTGTCACAGTGGCTGGTAATGAAAATATGTTTTAAAGAACCCAATGAAAATATAGTGTATAGTTGAACTGTTACTGTCAGAGTGAGCCAATTGCATTGTTTGCAGTGTATATCTAGTATGCCGAAGCGAGGAAAGATCGAGAGAGCCAAGGAATTTCTTCTACCTACCATGCCGAAATGTAAAATCGAAGAAAAGATCAAAAGAGGCAAGGAATTTGTTGTACCTTCCATGCCGAAATGAAAAATCGAAGGAGATAAGAAACCGTAGAGACCTAAGCTGGTACCAGAAAAAAATTTGTTTCAATCAATACTAGAATTCGATGCAAGGGTATAGTTACAAAGTAGAGGAAGAACATAATGTAACTGGAAAGTTGAATACAATACCTGGAGTGAGAAAATGTCATTTGGTCGTTGCTTGTTGTAGAGCCATTGACTCGGAGTGAGAAGAGTGGTCGTCGAACCCTCGAGCATATTTGTACTGTATAATAAATAACTGCAAATCTAAAATAGCAAAATATTCTTCGATATTTGATTACTTTTGGCTACTTCGGACTTGTATTGGCCTTATATTTTCAGGACCTTTAGATCATTTTTTGTAATTTATCTCGTATTCTTCTTGATTTGAACGCCATTTCAATTTCTTTTTGGAATTCTTGTACGAAAGCTGTTTCGTTTCTTCGCAGGTAAAAGAACTCAAGGAACTAGAAGTAATTGCCACGTTTAGGAAATATGAAAAGAACACACCATTAGTTATTAGTGAAAAATGATACAATATTATATACCTATATATGAAGTCAATTTTTGCTAATGGTTATGTTTTCAAGTTTACTGCACGTTAAAAACCATAAATAATGTGATGTAGGCTGAGAGAAACTTAAATTGCATACACTTTTTGAATATTTATGGAAACCAAAAAATTGCAGAGAGACTTTATAAATCCACTTTCATAACCTGGAAACATATCACACATCATGCCATTGACTCTAGGAATCTCTACATCGTCTATACTGCTAACTAGCAAATCCAAATCCATGTAAACATAACCAACCCGGGAATAAAAATTGGTCTTTGTACAGATAACGCTCTCTTTGTACAGATAATTCTTCCCATGCCAACTGAGAAAACCAACATTACACATCATGCCATTGACTCTAGGAATATCTCCATGCTCTATATTTCTAACCAGCAAATCCAGATCCATGTAAACATAACCAACCCCGGAATACAAATTGGTCTTTGTACATATAACACTCTCTTTGTACAGATAAAGCTTCCCATGCCAACTGAGAAAACCAACATAACATGACAGTAGCAACTAGACTTAATACATACATACAAATGCAACAACGTGACCTAGACTGGTCGACATAGCTTACTGGAGCCTCAAACCTGGTTCATTCATGGTGATGGCCTAGAGTACCAGTTGGGCATTAATAGTATAACAATGTCTAAACAATTTTATTGCAACTTGGAGAAAACATAGGAAAATCTGAGAAACACTCTATCTATAAACATAAGCTTTGTAAATACTATTTGATCTCAGTAGTGCAAGGCTGCCACAGCTTCGAATCGTGGCTCTTTGGGAATAATTTTTTGTTGATCATAAACATTCATATAATCCCTTAACATAAACTTTGGGTACAGTGATAGCTTTGAGGCTTCCTTGGGCTACAAGAGCAGCTATGGACTAGGGGAAATGACTGCATCAAATGATGTAATGTCAAACAACAGTATGTTACAGCAACAAGAAGATCATTACAGCGACAAGAAGATGCAGAAACAAGGTCCTGAAAACAATACCGTGGAAGGGAAAGGGTTTGAAACACCGAATTTCATTTCAAGAAAGCCTTCCAAGCATTTCTGCATTCATCCCCGGCTCGCTGTTTTTGTAAGCCTGTTCCAAGGCGGTGTAAGTGACACCAACATGTGCATGGCAGTGTATGTGGCAGTTTGATAGAAACTTTGATTTGATGCTGCCAGAAACTTTGATAGTCAAACTTTGGTGGGACTCACATATATAGCACTCTTATGTATAAGCATTTAATGTCTTTAAATAATGCTAGCATTATCTTAGCTATCATTTAATTTTTCTAAAATATGAAATAGATTTATAATTTAATCTATGTTTCTGCCTCCCAGCCTCGGGAAGAGGCCAAATAAGACGTTGGTTTAAAAAAATTGGTTAGAGCTGATCAACAATCAACTTATATTTAAAAAACTTTGGTTATAAGTGATGGACTTTGATTAAAAATGAACCGAGGCTAATGCTAACTTCATCGAATCGATTACAATAGTCCCAGCCGTGCCTGCGCACAAGACTAATAACAAGAACGAGTCATCAATTTTATTAAATATCCAATTTCACTTGGAACAGAACCTAGAAGTACTATTGAATTAACAACTTGACCAACTAAATCTATGAAAGCAATCGATGACATGTTTAATAATAAGGAAAGATTAATTCTAAGGAATGGAGGTTAATTTCGCTTATTTTTACTCCGAGTTGAAATGAAACTAGGAACTTTTCCAGTAAGTGGATTTGCATCTACATTAATAATTTCACTCTATTCAATCATAGTAGAAAAATTATTATTTAGACCATCTATAATTTACCATGGATTTCTTGCTCGTGTATCTAAATATGTGACTGATCCCATCGACCACTGCCAACACCATTGAATTTTTTCTCTGCACTTCAAGTTCAGCTACTCCATTAATGATCTATTAATCAAATTAGATATGATGTAATGTAAATAAAAGGGTTGAGTCTATCTTCATTCATTATTTACTTAGCATGATCAATGCAATATAGCATGAATCGATTTCCCACATAATTTAATACACCTATAAAAATGTATGGCAATTTCTTTAAATTTTTGAACATCAAATTCACGGTTTGAGTATTTGTGTGCCTATCACATTTGAAATGCAACGGTTTGGTAATTTTTATTTCTATCACATTTTTTACATAATGTCAAATTTGAAGCTTGAAAACCACCAAAGAAGGCATAATTACCTTTCGGTGATGTGATAGCATTAGAGTGGAAAAACATATGTAAATATAGTTTGCAATAATTGGATTTCCTTCTAAGGTGAGTATGGATAAAGTAAATATAGTTTCACTAGTAGGTGTGCTGTTAAGATAAATATGGATAAACAAATATGGATATTTATGAAAGTTTTAATAGTAATATTTAAATGTTATTTTTGATTTGGAATTTTTTTTTTTTTAATATATATATATAATTATAAAAACAATGATAGGCATTATGTTGAAGTAACACATTTATTTATTTTATATTTTTTCATGTATTAATTTGGTGTTTAGTTTGATTATGACTATATATATATATATATGAATTAAATGTTCATTATGTATAAATAATTTGTTCATAAAATTTTTTAAGGAAAAGGAAATGCAATAAAACGTAGATTAATACTCATATTTTAGCTAAGCAATCAATATGTGAGAAGAACAGAAGTTGAAACTTCCAATTGATAGAAAAATGTTCCATATATTTTAAAGCTATATTTTCTTATTACATTGGATTGCCTATAATATTATATGGATTATAATATCATTAATATCGTATATGTATGTGTGTATTTGTATCAAATATAAAGTGAAGGAAATGATTTAAATTTCAATAATATAATTTATTATTTTATTTTAAACTGAAATATTTTATATTTCATTAAAAAGGCATTACCTAAAGATTACATCCATAGTCTTTGGCTTTTCATAGCAGCACATAGAATAGAAAGACAAATATATCTTCTCAACAATAAAGAATCCAGAGATGATTGGACGTCACTATGCTAGGCAATGTCGAGAGAACCATAACCAACATATTTTATCCAAAATAAAATATATGAGAGTTCATAATTCTGAACCATCCATAGTCCTGAGTAACAACATATATTAAACTAAGTGTTGTGCACCCAAAAGTGCAAGGCATCTAGAAATTCAATCTTGTTACATCGTTGACATAAAACATAAGGAAAACGTTGAACATTGCAACACCCACAAGTATCACAATATCCAATTCCAACGACCAACAATCAACAAAAAGTCTCTTGTTGATGTTTTGATGATTTAATGTCCAACGAGTTCCTGGTGTAATAAACAGGCCTTTCTATAAACATGTTGAGACCATTTATGGTAAAGTGACCGCATACCCCTTCTTGCACCAGGATGGCCACAAAAAGAATAGGAAACCATAATACGGCACGGGAGCGTAAACATTGGCATGTAAAATAATATTCAATATCCTATTCATACTCAATCATTTGCACATAGCGGAAGTGACCAAAAAGCGCCATATGATTCCACATGTTTTTGTACTAAAGATGAAAAATATTGACAACATAATTGAAGTACTTTGGGCCAGATGTTTCTTCCACTCGATCTGTATCATGTTCTGGTTCACAGGCTACTAATTCAACTAAATTTGTAAATTGATCTATTGGTCGTATTATAGTTGGGGCTAGCCATATAACTCAGTAAACCATCCTTGTAACCTCCACCTATGGCTCTGTTGCCTTCCCCATTACTATCATGTATCCTGTAACAGTTTTGACAAAAATTAAACAAAACCTTTGATACCCACTATGAGTCTTGGTATAAAAAGATAATTGGAAGATATGGAGTGTTGTCCACCGGTGGATCCATGGGATCCATGGGGTTAAGAGGATTTGTGAGGTCCCCCGAGGCATAGTCTAAAACGAAAAAACCTTCCACCCTACTTACACGAGAGTCAATATTATAAAGACATAATTTATGATGCCTAGACATGAGTTTAATAAAACATGTAACTTTATACTTGTTTGTCCATAAATATTAAGCACAACAATGTTTGAGTTTGTTGATACAGGGAAAACGAGTGCAACATATCGACTCTCCTCTTCCAAAAATGTCCAGGAATTAGAACCCGTTTCCAGCCATATTCAACAATCTCTTAATTAGAACAATAGGGGTGGTCCTTTGATTACTTCGATTCCAACAACATAATCGCCTTCGGCACTTTAGCGGGGGATACATGAAAAAAGGTTGCCACGAAGTCGTAGGAAGAAAAACATAGAAACGAAGGAACAATGTATACATGCACTGATGGAACCATGAATATATTAACAGTCAAATGACGGAAATAGCGGCCCTTTAATCCCATACCAAAAATTCCCATACCAAAATTACCAAGTCGTCCCTGCCCAAAAAATTACCAAGTCGTACCCTAAGTTCCAAACTAGAAGACCACGTCTTTTAAGCAAGCTTTGGAACTCATCACCCGTTAATGACATAAGATAATTAATAGACCGGATCCCAATGAAAACTAATTGTCGGTTGTTCTATATAATTAGACTACACCTAACAACACTTAGACTGCTTACGCTCAAAGCAAATGACACTCGGAATAGGGTAAAAACTAGACTATATGTCAAACTCTCTTGACCAAAATTAACAAATTGATATCTTATAATATACCAACAAGAACAAGATAGGTATGTGTAAAACGTTAAATATGTACCATAACTCAATAACCAGTATTATAGTTTCCTTAATTTCAAAATCACATAGATATGTAACTAGGATACCAACACCCAAAATAAAGAACTATGGAGGGGTAGGAAATATCTTGAGAATTTCATATATGGGGTGGTTAAGGTGACTTTCCTTTCACCTTATTATCAAAGCATGAAAGAAACAAACTTTGTATTCTAAAATATTATCTTTTGTCACTATTTAGCTTATATTAATGAAATTATAGTAGTTGGGAATACCTATGGTATCCTCTATAATTGACCTTTAAGAGTAACCATGACACTAAATGGATAAAACTCATAAACAAAATGACATTTCCACATATAAGGTTGTCCTAAAAGAAAATAACAAACTTCAAGTTTGACATCATCACCTAGTACCTCATATTTGAAGGGCTTGATGTCGCAAGACATAAGTCATTATTGGATAACACAAATTCCTTATCCATAGCTCAACTAACAAATGGTGTAAGGTTAGTAGTGTGATATTAAAAATAGCTTCAATCTATTGATGACCTCAACTAATATAAGGATTTTTTGGCTACAAAAATCAATGATGAAATGTAATGGGGTCCAATTCACCCACATGTGAATGAAATAGGCACACCCACTCTTCGACATTATCTATCTCTTCTTGTTGAATATTTATGGTCACACGGGTAACACTAGGGTTTGCATCAATGATGCACTTTCCTTTATCTTTCTCTAAATCATAATAAAATATAGTGATTATTTTCCTTTCTTCAGTTTCCACCCAC
This sequence comes from Pinus albicaulis, assembly GCA_034641835.2. NCBI lineage: Eukaryota > Viridiplantae > Streptophyta > Pinopsida > Pinales > Pinaceae > Pinus > Pinus albicaulis. Next base: position 286,509,589 of record CM076570.1, on the reverse strand, counting down.
AATGATTGTTTCAAGCAACATTCATCAATGTTTTTCCAAGGAGTTTTTACAACCCACATCACTTTCTAGTATCTTGTTTCAACTTCCCATCATCCTTATTTTGTTTTGTATTGGGCTAATTTTCTTGAGATTAGATCTCCTTTATTAGTCCCTTGTATTACGAATTTGTTTCACCTTTTCTACGATTTTGTAGTAGTGTATGTGAGGACGTAAAGTCCCATTTATTTCTCTAGTTTAGTAAATTTTCTCAACTTTGACATCATATCGAGAAGTGGATCATAGTGAGGATATATACTAGTAATACTTATTTTTATGTGCCAATGTAGATCACCATAGTAGTTCAAAACTAAGTTTCAACTCAGAGTATCTGGTAGCCAACATTGCACACAAGTTATGGAAATTATTGATGTACTCTAGCACCATTTCATCTCCGTCCTATTGCAGGTTTACCCATCTCATGTATTAGTCGTCATAGTTCCCTATAGCATAGAATTCCTCCTTAATGGAATAAAAAAAAGTGGGCCAAGGAGGCCCACATTGAATATCCCATATTCATCTTTATTATGTCTCTCCTACTAACCTTCTCTCCAATCATTGACATGGTGAAGAAATTTCATGAGTAAGGTGATCTTCTCATTGTTGGAATTTTTTTTGATAGAGTAATATCCCTTTAATCAGTTTAACCAGTTCTCCAAATAATTGACATCTATTTGGCATTCAAATACAGGGATATGAAATTTAACTTATACTTCAAATGTTTCATCACCTACAAATTATTTTTTGGTTGGATGTTCCTTGGCTATTGTTGGTAGTCATAGAAGGATATGAGTGAAATTTTTCATCATCTCATTCATGTGTTGTGTGAGTGCTTCCTTGAGAAAAAAAGTGATTGTATATTTTGCGTCATAATCTCTTTTTTCTTCCACCATGGAATCTGGATACTTGGTTTGGAAAGAGTGATTGTTCGCAAGTGAATCTAGCTTGAGGCTCAACTCTCTATACCCTATCCTTATCTGGGTAATGCATTGATAGATAATGAGTGGAATTATCTAATGTAACTAATCTAGGTAATATAAGGAGAGAAATAAAATGTCACACACATGAGGAATTATAAATGAAAACATAATAATATGGTGAAAATAAAACTTCTAATAATTACTGAAATAGTAGAATATTGTACAATACAAACTAGATAAAATGGTGGTAGGGTGAATAAATGAAGATGGGTTACACTTTTGGGCCAAATGTAGTGATGAATTTTCAAGTTTTTCCTCTCTTATTGAATTGTAGCCCTAAAAATTCATATAAGAATTATGAATTTTGATTCGGATTAAAAAGACAATATGTGGATAATTATTTTGTGATCTTAATGATATTTTTTTGAACTCTTTCATAAATTGAAAAACAAAGAGTACCCTTTTCAAGAGGACTCGTAAACGAAGATAGTGGTATTTCTCTTAAATGTTTACATTGCGTATATTTTATGTTTTTGATTTTTTATTCAACCCCTTTGAAACTGTCCAAAACAATTTCAAATGTTATGTTTAAAATAAATTAGATGAAAAATATCATATGAATTCGAAACTATAAAATTAATATGCCATTGGATGGGGGATACTTTCAGGAATCCAGCATGATCAAATCTGGCACTTATGGACAAATTCTACACTAAATCCACTAGGCTACAAAATGGGTTTGCAAAGAAATCTACAGAAGGAGTGTTGAAACTATGATTCTTAGGTCCTCGGGAGCTTGATTAAGTGCCTTAAATGCTCGATCGAGCACTTAAATTAAAAATTCAAATTTTATTGATTAAGAATTAAATAAACCCTCACTTGATTCATATACATGGTTAACCAGGGGCTCAATTTAGACATTAAAAGCCTAACCTGCAATAAAAGATATAGCTCGATTGAGCATTTAACTCAAGTTAGAAAAAGGCTCGATCGAGGGTTTTTCTAAATGCTTGATTGAGTTATTTTTCAAAGCCTCAACAATCCGATCAAACGTTGTAAATTGCTCGATTGAGTGCCTAAAATCTCTCTTTCGGGCATCCTTTTTTCACCAAAGCACGCCCTCGTTTCGTTGAAAAGTGTAACCCAGCTCCATGCTATCACCTAGTATCTATCTCTGAATAGAGAGATATAAAAATTATAAATATTTTAAAAATATCTTACAGGAGGCTAAAGTAATGTCCTTTTAACATAAATAAGGATATATAGGTGCAAAACACTAACACTAGAAAATGAAATTCCAAAAGTTTTGTGGGCCTTGAGGTGGTTATTTGGTACATAAAATTCCTAGGGCCACAAATTTTTCATATAATATATGTTTTGGTTACACAATATCTCATTATAAATAACTATGTAATGACTACAACTTTTGACTAGGGTTAGTCCATGTCATGGTAAACCCTAGCCCCAAAATTTTTTAACAACATCAATTAGGGCCTGAAAATGGATTTGGGAGTTCGAGACCCAAAAATAATAGAAAACCTGCAAATATTATATAAAAGCATTAAGATAGTAAAAGAAATGAGCATCCACCAATATCCACCTATATCACTAGATTCCATTAAACTACTATTCTACAATATATACCAAGAATGTCATGCTCATGCATACCCTTCATGTATCAATTTTCAATGACATTGGAGGGTGTCATGATTATAACTTAACTATATCAATTCGCTCATCACTAGTGAGAGATGAATGGTAACTAGGGATGAGGATTGAAACTTTATTGTGCATGCCTTAGCAATACTTCATAAGTGACAAATATATGGCCTAGCCTTACATTAACAAGTAACCTTGAAGGAAAAATATAAAAAATATATTTTCAACCTATTTCCTGGAAGGGATGCCAATGGGTGCAAATGATCAATCCATACCTCCTCTCCCTATTAATACTATTGTCACATATCATGATGCAACCATTTCCCCATGTGTATAATTATCTTCCAAATGATTCCCCATCTCTACACACATCTATAGAAAACATATGACAATCATTAATAATCCAACCCCATCTTGGATCCATATATATTGAATCAATGTAGAGTATACATGCACATTTGAGTCTTGTTTTCGAACTTTTAAAACCATTATTCTCACGTTATAAGATAATAGATTTCATCATCTAAATTTTTTTTCAATTTCAATAATCCAATCCTTCGGAAAAATATCAAAGCATTATATATATATATATATATATATATATATATATATATATATATATATCAACCAATAAATATGATCTAGATCTTGAGGGCTAAGATCTTGGAGGATTAATTCTCAATATTCCTTCCATGAAACTAAGCACAAGAAAAATGATAAAATATTCAGATAATATATTTCCAACAAAACATTGAACAACACTAGAGAGAGAGAGAGATAGAAATACCATATGACAAACACCCAATTATGTATTAACTCAAGGTTAGGGATCCCTTTACTGTTATATTGTGAAGAGTAATTTATCCCTTTGAAAGATGAAGCTTGATATTTATGGTGCTTTTGGTGCCTCTTCAGTTATTTATTTTTACCATGGATGAATACCATAGGTGAATCCATGGCTAGGTACTAATTTCCACTCAAATCAATCTCCCCCCCCCCAACAACGTTCCCCCTAGGAAGAAATGGTCACCATTGTGTTACATTCCCTCATGAGAAGATTTCTATGAATGGGCCTCCTCGGGAGCTAGTTTCCTTGATGAAGCATATATGATTCAATGAAGAGAACAATGTAGTTAATCCATGTGGGTTTGTAGATGACCCATAACCAAACAATGTTCAATGAAGAGAACATTGTAGTTAATCCAGACCTGTGGGTTTTTGGGTGACCCATAACCAAATTTCAATGAAAACAAGGGTTTTGTGTGTTGAACCCATAATTGTAGGTTCGTGGATGTTCCCAACAAAGTGATTACAATGTTCCAAGTGAAAATAAAGACAAGGCGATTTTGTGGTTGACCCATAACTGTGGGTTTATGGATGACCTAAAATCGAATTGATGATGACAATCTTGGAGAAGGGTTTTGTGCGTTTGACCCATAATGATGGGTTTGTGGGTAACCCATAACCATGATTATTACAATGTATCAAATGATTCTTACAATATATCATATGTGCTTTGGCTTGGGCCAAGGCCAACTAGTACACTGGAACCATTACCAAATCCAAGTGTAGCATGTGATGAGTTCGTCCTCAATATAATCTATTGTTATTGTTGACGATGTTATTACTTATTATGTTGTTGACATTTTTTTTTTATGTTGTGTTTTAATTAAATTTTAAGTTATAGGATCCTCTAAGAGGCTAGAGGAAAAAATCCATTCCACCAAAGATATATTTAGAGGGTAGTGAAATTAAAAGTTGCATAAGTGGCTAGTGTTATTATTTTTCCTATGGTTTTGGAATTGGAATCTATTTTGAATAAGAGTGAAGAACTATAGATGATGCACATAAAAAAAAAATTATGAGCAATATTCATAATACCATCACTAAGAATGGCACAAGAACAAACATCACCATAATTCTTCCTGTGCTTAGTTTCTTATTGATTTGTGAAACACCACTAATTTCTATGACACCTGTTGACTCCCATAAGAGAGAGTAGTAGAAGGTTCTATTGCCATGGTAGTCAATCAAGGCAAGGAATTTACAGTATTCATCTCTTGCTGATCATAGAGAGGTAAAAATATTAGGAAGAGATTTATGCCTTTCCATAGAAGGATAAGGTGACACTGTCTCTCCCATGTATGTTGGATTCTACCCCAAGTTTTCCATTTTTCAACTCTCGTGTCATCATCAACTTCGACACTAGGCTGAGTTTTTGGAATCTTGAATTCTTTATTTTTTTGGTCTAGCTCATATTAGCCTTCATTTGGATTTGGAAATGTTGGTTCTGGTGTTGCAACTCATTGTATGGAGGGTTTGGTTCATCCACCTCTTCTACAATCATACCATGTCCTTTTCTAAATCCATCTAGTGTAGAAACATAGTCTACTATTGTTTCTACTTCTTCTTATATAGGAATGCAATATTCTAGGCATTTGTCTTTAGCATGAGAATGTTCTATTGGCACATCTAGCACGTTCCTCAGTTTCTCCTTATATACTACATCAATGGCATCACCATCTCCACCATTTCCATTTAGTAAAACATCTACTTATTCAACAACAATTACTACATTAATGAGTAATACACCATTATATGACTTTTTTGGAGTTACTGCATCTGGTGCAACCCAAATTTCGTATGTTGCTACTATTAGAAAAAATTCATCCAAGATTCCAAAAATTTATCCTCATATTTTATTAATAAATATCCATCCATGATTGGTGAGTGAAACTTCTGGGAAATATAAAAATATTACAACCAAGTTTTAGAAAAAACTAAAGACAAATCCAGTAAGGGCTTACACATAATCAAGCATTTACATAGTGATCATGACATTCATGATGAGAAGGAGATGGATATTGAGGGAAATGATCGGTAAATCCATTTTTTTATGAAAAAGGCGATCAACATAGCCTATGAGGAAGTAGGAGGGGCTACAATTGGTGTAGATAAATCTAGCCTACAATGAAGCAGGAGGGGCTACAATTGGTGTACTTGTAAATCTAATTTAGATACTTGGTTATGTTGATGGCCAAACTATGCATGCCATGGAACACCATGATCTTCTTTCCATTAGAAGGAAGAGTGAACTATTAATTCTTAGTGACAAAATTCTAGAGGGTGTATGAGAGTACGAAGAGCCTTCAAGGAAGCTATGGATCAGGTGGGATTTCATATCCCTCCTCCTCTTCCTCAACCCTGAGTCCTTGATTCAGTTTCGTTGCCCGCTCTTGGTGATTCCTGGATTTCATCAAGCCTGTAGTCTTAAGGGACAAATCACCATAAATAGAGACATGAAGGGACTTGAAAATGTGATCACTCGATCATTGGATTGATATGAATACATTATTTTCTCTCCAGGATATTTGATTGAACAACCATTTGTCTTTTGAAAAATAATTTGGGTAAGGGAAATTGAGAGAGAATGGCTACCACCAAAAACTTGCTTCGATTCCACTGCTCCATATTTCTGAGGATAAATTTGTGAGGCTTCAATGTCGAGATTCTTGTGATAAAACTAAGAACAAGAAAAATGATAAAATATGGAGAAAATACATTTTCAATAAAATATTGAGCAACCCTAGAAAGGCAATGAGAGAGCAAAACAATATGATAGATTACTAATTCTTCATTAATTAGGGAAAATATCCTTTTATAACTACATTGTGAAGACTAGTATGTCATTTTTAGGCCTCATATTTATAGCGTTTTAGGTACCTCGTAGAGTTACATCATTTTACCATGGGTGAATACCACAGGTGATAACCATGATTGGATATTACTAGTAAATACCATTTTCCACTTAGACCAAAATACATCAACTTAAAGCAATGATTGATCACATTATCCCTAAATATATCTCTCAACCTACTTCGTTAGTCATGTCCGAGAATGCCCTCAAATAATAATGTTATATTGCTCAAATAAATTCAAAGAAGAACAAGGAAATACAATATTAAAATGATTATCTTAGTAAAATATGGGTTCCTTTACATGGTGTAGAGTTTGAAATTATACGAAGAAACATAAAAGGAATATTTATGTTGTAAAGCGTCTTTATTTGAAAACAAATTTTCTAAACTGCTATATGTCTCATTATTCACCATTGATTATGATGTTAGACGATTAAAATAGTGTCAACCTTAGGATTAAATACTTTTATTATTAATTAGTTACAGAAGAAAGCGATTTTAGAAAAATGTTTCATGCTACTGGATGCAGAACCGAGCATAGCCTACAATGCAAACACTGAAAATGCCACACCTAGTTCTAGAAAGAAATGAAGTCTGTGAAAGAAGGAAGAAGGAGCCCATCTCTTCCTTTTCCAAAGAAACAGTAGCAGCGCCCACGATGGAGGAGGGTTGAAATAGTCCTCAGATTTACCTCATCCAAGAGAGTCTAGGGGACTCCACTCCCTTCTCATCATCATGCCTCTGCTGATCCCAATCACAATCCCACAGCCTCCCATTTGGCTTTAGGGTCCTCTCATTACAAGAGCAAAAGTAACATCGATCATCGCTATCAGAGGCCCAATGTTAAGGCTAAAGAAGCACCATAGTCATCCTCTATTTCTGTGTGGGTTAGGGTTTCTGATAAGCCCCCAACTTCTTCTTCTGAAAAAATCATTTTCTCTGAAGACCTGGATGTGTCTACTACTTCCCCAAGAAAATGCATTCCACACCATCTTCCATAGAAGCAGCAAGACAGACAAGCTTCTCACATGGAAATGAATATTGATGAAGAAGAGGACACTCTGGATGGTTCCATTAACGAAGGGTTCCCCGTGGGGTGTCCGTGGTGGATGTTTTAAACGTTCATATTTGCATATCCACAGTAAGTATGCTTATTTGATTTTATTTGCGGGTTTTATTTACTTGGTCGAGTTCATTTTATGAATGAAACATTAAAAGATGTGTTTTAAATGATGACCCACTTGAAATTATGGGATTTCGGTTCATCCAAAGGAAAAGGAAATTATCCTTGAATCTGATCCCACAAATGTTGGCCAAGGAAGAAGCAGACTAACTATGGGAAGAACACTCTCTTGCTATGAAAGATACCTGGACCTTGTTCCTTGGTATTAGGCCTTTCCTCCCCCTTCGAGTCCTGCTGTTCATTTTGAAACACAGCAGGTATCCTACGTAATGATAGAAAATGAACCCGGATAAACATTATAAACATATTTTAAACAAACAATTTCCCCCCTTAGAAAGCCTTTATTTTAGCAAAGAAAAACACTGAAACATAACTTATTCATTGATTCAAAAGAGAAGAAAAAAACCTAAATAACTAAGCGACATTCGGAAATTTTACTGTAAGCTAGCAAACAAGATCGAAAACGAAAGCATATAATATATTTTGTGCAAAATAGATTGGATTTCTTCATTTGGGGTATCTTGAAGTCCATAAATGCCTTCATTTTTAACATGTTTTTCAAAATATTTGGATAACACATTGCGGAATCCTCTCTGCTATATTGAATTTCTAACTCCTTTGCTTCATCCAATTAACTTTGTTCTTCTCCACGAAATTGAAAAGAAGGAGATGTAGCTCACAGGTGAGGCTTGCACCTGGAGACTACACTTAAAACTAAGAGATCACTCTCGTACACTCTACATTCATGAATGAAAGATTACATCATTAAATACATTACTAGAAATCAGGAAGTTGCAACCAAACCCCTAAACTCTAGGACCAAATCCTAAACTAAGGAGATACATTACAACTTGTGTAACCTTTTCTCCATTAATACAAAATAATATAATTATTTTCAACTCGCCCCCTTAATCGAGAAAGGATTGTCCTGAACTCCTAGCATCCCTCTAAACAATTCAAACTTCACACGTGCAAGAGGCTTTGTAAAAATATCAGCCATACTGTCACAAGTTTTACAATATTCAACAATAATCTCTTTTGACTGTAGTTTCTCTCTAACAAAATGGAACTGAGTGTCTATATGTTTGGTATTTTTATGGAACACTGGATTGTATGCTAATTTAATAGTGCTCTGGTTGTCTCTTTTTATGGAAGTAGAGTTCTTCTATTGTTCTCCTGCATCGTTGAGAAGCCTTCTCAACTAGATTTCTTCACATGTCGCTGCACACAATGCTTGATACTCAGCTTCACATGAAGATAGTGCTACAGTACTCTGCTTCTTTTTGCTCCATGCTATGACCCCGGATCCTATGCTGAATGCGTAACCTGTGATGGACCTTCGATCATCCAAGTTACCTGCCCAGTCTGAATCTGAAAAACCTGCTAGAATAACATCAGATGTGTCAGTGTATAAAATTCCATAATTAACAGTACCACAAAGATACCTCAACACGCTTTTTGCTGCTACCCAGTGACTTTCAAGCGGTTTTGACATGAATTGGCTCAACACACTAACAGAGTATGCCAAGTCAGGTCTGGTTGTTGTAAGATATATCAAGCTGCCAACCATCTGTCTATACATCGTGGCATCAACCTCCTTAGTGCCATCGTCACTGCACAACTTCAAGTTCTGCTGCAAAGGTGTTGCTGCTGACCTACACTGATCCATACCAAACTTTTCCAACAGATTTCTGGCATACTTCCCTTGGGTAAGAAAAGTTTGCCCGGTATCTCTCCATACTTCTAATCCTAGACAGTAATGGAGGCTTCCAAGATCCTTCATTTCAAAAACTTGTGCCATAAGCCTTTTGATTCCTCTGATTAAATCATCTGCATCTCCTGTTATAATCATGTCATCTACATACAAAGAGATCAGAATAATCTGCCCCTGCTTATTGTACTTGGTATACAAATTTGGGTCATTTAAACTTCTATGAAAGCCATACTCTAAAAAGAAAGAATCAACCTTTTCATACCAAGACCTGGGAGCTTGCTTTAAGCCATATAAAGCCTTTTTCAATCTGCAAACAAGATGTTCCTGCCCCTGCTTTACAAACCCTTCTGGCTGTACTAAGTAAATTTCCTCTTTTAACTCACCATTTAAAAATGCAGATTTGACATCAAGCTGGTGTAGCTCCCAATTATGTTTAGTAGCTAAAGAAATAAGCATTCTGATTGTATTTAACTTTTCTACAGGTGCAAAGGTATCATCAAAATCTATACCTTCCTGCTGTGAGTACCCCTTTGCAACCAACCTAGCTTTCAGTTTTTCAATACTTCCATCTGCATTCATTTTTGGTTTAAACAGCCATTTACATCCTATGGGTGTTTTATTCTTAGGTAGTTCAACTAAGTCCCAAGTGTCATTTCTAAGAATAGATTCTATCTCTTCATTCATTGCAGCCCTCCACTCCTTAAATTGACTAGCTTCTTTGTAATTAGTGGGCTCTACAATGTTCAAAACATTTGACATCAAAGCATAGTCTTTCAATTTTAATGGTATTTGAGTCTTCCTACTTGATCTCCTTAGTAGGGGACTTACCTCAAATTTGTTTTCTTCAACTCTAATTGGGCTTGCATTATCACCTTCTTGTTGTTCTTCTTTCTGCTTCTGTTTCTGCTCCAGCTCTCTTTCATCCTCGCTGCTTTCATCCATCAACAATGGAATGTGCCAATCATCACCAATGTCATCTTTCCCTTCCTGAACCTGTTCATGAAACACTACATCCCTGCTTGCAAATATCTTATGAGACTGAGGATTGAACAACTTATATGCTTTAAATTCTGTGCCATAACCAACAAAGATGCATTTAACAACTTTAGGGTCTAATTTCTTCCTATCAGCTTTGGGTATATGGGAAAATGCTTTTGACCCAAATACTCTTAGATGGTTTACTGCTGGTTTGAATCCATATAGAGCTTCAAAAGGAGTTTTGAAGCCAAGATACCTGGTAGGACTTCTGTTCTTTAAATATACAGCAGTATTAATAGCCTCTGCCCAAAAACTATTAGATAGACCCTTACCTTGTAACATGCTCCTTGTGCATTCCACTAAGGTTCTGTTCTTACGCTCTGCAACTCCATTCTGCTGTGGTGTGTGTGGCACTGTAAACTGCTGTACAATCCCGTGAGATTTGCAGAATTTCATGAATTCCCCTAACTTGTATTCTCCTCCTTGATCAGATCGGAGAATTTTTATACTCTTACCAAACTGTTTTTCCACCAAGGTTTTAAATTCTATAAAGCACTGGAAAGTCTGACTTTTCTTACTCAGAAAATAAACCCATGAATATCTAGTGCATTCATCAGTAAATAACAGAAAATAATACGCTCCACCTAGCGACCTTGTCTGCATAGGTCTGCATATATCAGTGTGCACTAGTTCTAAAATATTTGTTTCCTTCCTCCTATCATGCACAGGAAACTGTTCTCTATGCATCTTACCTAAGGCACAACCATCACAATTTAACTGAGTATTACGAAAGATAGGGAGCCCCTCAACCATACCTTTTCTCTGCAATAACATGAGGTCCTGTAAATTCAAATGTCCGAACCTCTGATGCCAGAGTTGTTCGGCTGTCGATCCACCTGCAACCATGGCTCGCTTTGGTATACTCTTCACATCCAACCTATATAGGCTTCCAACGCGCACGCCTGTTGCAACAATTTCTCTCCTGCAATCCTTTACCACACAGTGAGTCTTGAAGAACTCGACTTGCATATCTTGATCAGTTATCATGGATACGGATATCAGATTTTTCTTAATTCCAGGTACATATAAAACATTTTTAAGATGACTGATTTTTCCATTTGGTAACTTAACTGGAATAACCCCATAACCTTTAATCTCGTATCCACTATCATCTCCTAAATAGATTTTTGATCCATATGTACTTTCTTCAAGACTTTCAAAAAATTCCTTTTTACCTGTCATGTGAGAGGATGCTCCGGAATCGACATACCAGATGTCGTCCTCATTAGATGCTGAAAGGGCACAGTCGACTATGAACAGTCGAAATTCATGACTGAAATCTTCATCTACATATTCTTCAACATCTTCTTCAACGAAGTATCCTCTGTGCTTTGCGATTGCTAGCTTCCTCTTTGCATCATCAGCTTGCTTCTTAAAGCATACATTCTGTACATGACCCTTCTTTCCACAATAATAACATTTCTTTACAAGATTATTTGCAAGCATACATTTATACGGACTCTTCTGTGATGTACCTCCTTTCGGCTGCAGTTGCGACTGTGATTGTTGTTGTGGCTGCTTCCCTCTAAAAGATCGTCATTTTGCCATCAGCGCAAGATCATCACTCTGGGGGTTCAAGTTCTGCCGCCGCTCCTCCTCTTGCAGCAAGATCCCTGTCAGATCTTCAAATGAAGGCACTTTCTCCCTTGCTGCCAATCCAATGATGAACATTTGAAATTCATCTCACATCCCGTTCATTGTGATTGTTACGAGATCGGAGTCAGACACCTTCTCCCTGATGTCCCCCAATCCGTCTTTCACATCTCTGATTCGCGCGATAAATGCAACAACGGTCTCACTTTCGTCCATCTTCATTGAGAACAATTTGTTTTTGAGTGCCATAATTCGACTTGTATTCTGGGTCTGATACAGCCTTTTGATAGTCATCCAGATCTCTGCGGACGTTTTACAGTCTCTGATGTGAGGGATAATGTTGTCCTTTACGGACATCTTCAGCAAAACTTTCACCTTTTTCTATCATTTATCCCATTCTTGCTCATGTGTCCCTGTGTTCAAATTCGGCCTCTGCTCATCACCTGTAACTATGGACCAAGCATTCGCACCCTCAAGCAAGGTCTGGATCTTAAACTTCCAGTTTGTGAAGTTATATCCATCGAGTTTGGCAGACTCGTGGAGATAAGATTCCATTGTATTACTCATCTTGATCTAGAAGCAAGTGAATCTACCCAACAGTAAAAAAAAAAAAAATCAATACCTGTCAAATCCTGACACCCGATCTACCACTTTTCTGCCACTGATCTGCTGGTCTCCTAACCTAGCCATTGTATCTTCGATTCAGATCCAGCAAAATCTGCAATTCAATCTCACTCCGATGAGCAAATTCGTTGTTTTTCAATACAGCCACAAAATCGATCTGATCAAAACTGATCTGATCTGCTTCTCCGCAAATCGTCAAATGAAGATGAGGCTTTCCGCGGATTCCCTTGAAGGTGAGTTGGCGCCCTCCCGAGCGAAAAATCCGTGCCTAGATGAAAACGGTGTAAGGCAAAACACTTGGCGCGATTTTTTCGTGCGATTCCGCACCAATTTGGTATTTTGGCGCGGTGGCATGATTAATGGCCGAACAGACGCGCCATTTTCACTTCCTGGCGTGACTGTCAGAGCGAAAAGCGCGCCAACCCCCTTCTACTCAGAAAATTAAAAAATCATCTGAGTCCGAGCCAGGTGTTCTGCAGCCCACCTGCTCAATTGAGCACAAAGCTCTCGTGTACACGTGGCCACAAAGGCACCTCAAGCCACAAAGTCGATTCTGCCACAAAGGCACCTCAGCCACAAAGGCGATAAAAAATCAGGCTCACCCAATCTGACCTTTGATACCAAGATAAAATATGAACAGAATTGAAAAGAAGGAGATGTAGCTCACAGGTGAGGCCTGCACCTGGAGACTACACTCAAAACTGAGAGATCACTCTCGTACACTCTGCATTCATGAATGAAAGATTACATCATTAAGTACAATACTAGAAGTTAGGAAGTTGCAACCAAACCCCTAAACTCTAGGAACAAATCCTAAACTAAGGAGATACGTTACAACTTGTGTAACCTTTTCTCCATTAATACAAAATAATATAATTATTTTTCAACTCGTATGGGTAGTCCTTTACTATGTTTTTTGACTTGATCTCAACTCCTCCTCTATTTTTGAGACTCACCATCATTATTGAATGGAAAAAATATAACGGCTCTTTAAACTCTGCTGCTCTCCAATCATGGAAAGTTCATATCAAAGCTATATAGACAGATTTCCATCATTTATCTTTCCATCAGCAAAGCTCAAAACAATAAATTCGATCGTCTTTCAAAACAGGGATGCAGCTCTGTCCCAGATCAGATTATTTTCAACCAGTTTAATCTCTGGACGCTGACAGGGGAAGGTGTTATTCCTATTCAAAAATGAACACTAATTGGGATACTCTGTCTCCCATTCTTTTCCTTAGGTATTTTTTGGATTTTGTCCCTCGGCAACATGCTTAAGTGCTAATTTTTGTAACTGTTAGTTTCCTCATTTTCAAATCTATTCTACACCAGGAAGAAGTGAATTTGTAAGCTTGAATGAACAACCCGTCTTCCATTTCTCTGTTAAGAGATCGAGTATATGTATATGCATATTTTCATTTCGTTCTCTATTTTAGGATAGAAATGGAGAAACACATCTCCCAACCCATGTACTTTCTCTTATAATAGAAAGCATTATTTTTCTCTTTGAAAAAAAATATTGGAAAACAAAATTTGCAAAATGAATAAAAATCATATCAACAGTAAGACATTTACCACCATAGAAAGCAAAGGTAAGGAAAATTGAAAACTATTGATAAAAGGGCATGCTATAAAACCTTTTGTGAATAACCCTTGCAAAAAATAAACAACAACGAGGAGACCTCCAGATGCTAAATTGCAGACAAAAGGGCTGAGTTCTGCATAATGTATATTGTTTCTTTGCAGCAATATAAAAAACTAAAATGAAGTAGAGTAATTGCATAGAGATTGGATTGCGGAAAAATAAATGGAGAAAGTTAGGGCGGTGTAAGTAAACGTCTACCTCGAATTTTCAAATGCAGCAAGCAAACTCAATTGCAAATAATTACAGGTCATTTCAGTTTTGACTCTGTTTGGATCAAAAGTGATCCATCATTTGTTTGAAGAGCTCATCAGAGGAGCGAAAGAAATCAAATAATTCTAGGTGTGCCTTTCACTGGCCTAAATACAACAAGAAATCAATTTCATGGGTGTGGGATTGTGTCTTTGTGTATTATAAATATTATGACTAATGGTACAGTGCTCATTGTTTCTACATCCATGGATAGTCGACAAGAAAAAAAATAATGACATGGTAATTGGGTCCAATGACGGTCTTGAATCAAGAGTCATGGATATATGTCACAATAATTCAAATGATATTTATAGCACTGCAAATTCGGATATTCTGATAGAGAACATGCGGAAACTGAAACTTGACCTCCATAACTTAGAAAGGAGGGATGAAAGACCAATGAGTGGACCTGAGAAAGACAGAGATGGGTATGGCATTCTAGAGCAAAAGATCAGAGAGTTCCATATGATAATTCTCAAGCTTAAAGAAGAGAATGAGATCCCTCAAAACATGAGACTTGGCGAATCAGGTCAGATAATGAATTCACAACAACATATTTCGAGTTCCCAAACTGTTGGATATACTGATTTAGAATCCCACGTTGATTCAAAACTTATGCCGAAGGAATTTGCTGAAATTACTAATGTTTTCCAGAAAGAAAACTTTAGGATTGAAGAATAAATACAAGATGAGATCAACAAAGGGCACAAGTTTCAGAGGGAAATTGACGATTTGCAGAAAAAATTGATTTTCTTAGAAGAAGAGAGCATAGCTCTCAAAACAGATTTGCAAAGTCCTCTTACAAATAATGATGGGGCCAAAATCTTAGTATGTGACATGGAAAATATTTTTTTGGGAAGAACCTCTAATTTATTGATGGAAAATAATGATTTGAGAAATAATGATTCTAGTAAGTCTAATTCAATGCAAGAACAAATTACCCTTTTGCAAATGGAACTGCGAGCTAAAACAGAGCTTGTTGAGATCCAACAGAAACAAATTGGGGATCTCCTACAAGCACTCGTAAAATTTAACTATGAAAATGCCAGATTAATGATAGAGCATCACATATATTTGGAAGACCAATGTGATGCTAGTTATTTGTAGGTAGAGCTTGTACATGCACGAGAAGTAAAGAAGAAGTTTCAAAAAGAGTTGTTCACTCTCTGTAGTTGTAGCTATCCCGCATGATTCATGTGAGAGAACTTCCTCTATACTACTCTTTCCTACTTGCATTGTTCATGTGAGAGCATTTCCTCTATACTACTCTTTCCTATGTTACTTTTTGACAACATTTCCTTTGCAACATATGGTGCAATTGCTAGTTAATCTTATGTTGTAAAATGTGATGTTTATAAATATTTTATTAAAAAGGAAGCAATGGAGATACATCTCCAACATGTACTAACAATTAAGTCAATTTATTGAACATGCTCTACATTGGATTGTCTATGTGTTTATGTGATGTCTATTTCAAACTTTAAAAAAACTAAAAGTGTAAATGTCTCTTACATGGTAATGAGTTGTGGTTCACTATTTATTATAAATGGATGCATATTGTAATTTGTAAAATATAATCTTGTTATGATAAGAAAATATCTTCAAAATATTCAATATATATTTTATATATATATTTAGATAAAAATTGTATTATTTAATTGTCATATATTATTTATTTATTTATTTTTAAATTAATATATATGATAAGGAGTTAAATAATTTGTTAAAATCAAATTTCACTCAAAAGAATTAATTTAGCTATAATAAAAGTGATATTCTTTTGATAAAAATAATATTTTTTTATTCCTTTTTCTTTCCTTTTTATAATAATATAATTATAAATGACTAATCTAACTATTACATGGTTTAAATTTTTTGAAAATATGATGACGCAATTTTAACCTGTAATTTTTTTTGTTATTTAAAATGTACTAAGAATCTTTAAGATTTTGATCTTGAAATGTACCAAGAATTTATAATATCCCTTTTCCTAGATATTATAGATTTAATAAATTGAAAATTATTTTTGATGTGCTTCGACTGGAACCAAGAATTAGTTACAAAACGACTTGTAGCAATTGTGAAAGTGAAATTACTCTAAAAGCAAGATTTTGGGATGCCTTGTCAAGGCTTCCTACATTATACTAAAGAATATTGGTAGGATTGTTGTCGACACACTAGCAATCCCGCACACATGCGACAAACCTTATTATCTAGAGGGTTACCTAATCCACTGTCGTTTCATTTAATTTTCCCTGCAAAGTATATTTTTGACACGTTTTTCGTTGTCATGGATAAGGTTGGGGTGCACGACAAACTGTATTATTTTTGGTGAAATTTTTTGTTTTTCCTGAGAACCTTCAATTCATATAATTCATTGGATTACTCTTCGTTTTGATTCAAAACCCTTCAATTTGTACAATACACATCTTTGGGGAAATATTAATTTCTAATTTACGCTATGTTCCTTTCAATCGAATGATTATTTGTTGTTATTGTTGTACTTGGCGGGATGCCATGTTAATAGATCTGCAGATATCTTTAATGCTATTGGAGGTGAATTATTGTGATAAATTCAAGCAAGACGCTTCGGTTTTGTTACCAAAACTGGAAGTTGAATATGCAGACAAAGCGAAGGGTAGACTGTACCACAGAGTTGCAGAGAAGTGGAAGAATAAAGTTATCAATGCAAATTGGACGAGTACTTAGAAATTCTTCCCATCCTTATTAGCCAATAATAAATTTATCAGAACAAATTGCATGAGTAATTAGGAATTCTTCCCATCCTTGTTAGGCTAAATATTAGTTGCGCCATTGTTCTCTTGAGAAAATATAAAAATAGTTATTTTTGGTGATTTATTTATGAAAATAATATGTTATTTTTGTGCAATGAGATAGAATTAATTATGGTGATTTTGTTTGGGCAATGATAGAATTAATTATGGTGATTTCTCTTGAAAATATTACGTTCTTTTTTGTGTGCAGAGGTAGAATGTAAGTAATTCCTTTTTAATAGTGCATCTAAAATATAGATGAATATTCCGGATGCGGATGTATTGTAGGGTCGATGGGACAACCGCCCCCAGCCAATTCCCAAGGTGCATGGCGTGTAGTGGCCACATGGCCCTCCACAGCGCCATTAAGTTGGCATTCATTTCGCCTGCGAGCACAGTTAATACTCCTCTGTGACGGCGCTTCATCCTCTCTGGTAAGCATGGTAGTTGCATTATGGACGCGAATTCGGTTTTTGCAGAGCTCTACGACTCCTCGCGCAGGTGTTTGGATCCCCTTGGCGGTGCTTGCCCTATGCACTGTGCAGAGCCCAGTGCTCGCACACATACCGGCCATCACTGCTCGCTTTATAGCTGCCTTGAAACTCTTCCTGGTGCACATTTTCTCATAGCACCTTCTGTCCAGCGAACATCGTTCCTCAGCTTCCTTCTGGCTCGCTCTATGTTCCGGTTCTTTCCCAGGTTCACGAAGTCGAGGCGGCCATGCCAAGACTCAGACAGCGCATGACCTACCGGCGAGGAGGCACTCGCGGAGGCTCTATAGGTGATCGGCCCTCTTCTAGTCGGCAAACCTCTGACTGTCCCTCTGGCCCTGCCCATGCTCATCCGCCTGCCTCTCCTCCTCATGAAGCACCTTGAAACTCTGCCTCTTCTGCCCCTCAGCCCTCTGGTAGCCATTTTATTCGTCAAACCACGCAAAGAGCGGAGTTGCATTTTGACAGTGCTTTTAATCGCCCCTCCATCCAGGGATAATTTTAAGGATGGAAAATTATCTTGAAGTTTAAAAAATTGGCGAATCTCACTAGTCCCTAATATGCAAACTATTAAATGTTTTTTGATGTCTTTGTAAAATTAATCAAATTTATAATGATATTATATATATTTTCTATATAATGTTGGCTATTTTTAACATAAAATAATTTTATATTGTAAAATTTGGGCGAATCATTTCTATAAAAGAATGGAAATTGGCGAATCTTTTTTTTGGAAAAACCATGGAAAATTAGCCCACATGCGAATATTAGCCCCTAAAATTTTCCATGCCTCCATCACGGCCTTTATCACCATTACCCTGCGAGAAGTCGCTACTCTTCGTTCTCCTCCCTGGCATGAATCCCCTCCCGCTTCTCTTGATCCCTATCCCGCCCCCTTTGACCCTCGCCCCAACTTTGCTGTAACACCCCGTGCCGATATTGGCGAACCCACCGTCAGTGCAGCGCCCTCCTTGGGCCTTTTCTCTATGCAGGTGGACACGGATGCTGTTCAAAGCGCAAGAGCTCAACACGCGGATGCTAATGCTGAAGATCCCGGGGACGACTTCGGATGCCCCATTGAGGAGGAGCAACCCTCTCCCATCAACTCCAATTGACTCTGCTATGACATGGCGCAGTATGGTCTCTGAACTAGTTTACTTTGGTAGAGATATTGGTTTTTTGTTATCCACAGCAGCATACTGGTTTTTGTTATCGATAGTATTATCTTTCTGTTGTTTTCTCATGACAAATGTTATAACTACTCCACCAGTTTCCCTATACAAGGGTGGTGCAACTGTTTTTATAGAACTGGTTTCCCTATATGGGCAGTTCAGTATCAGGATAAAGCTTGACCTTCAAGCCCAGTTTCAGGCTATCACAGCTGAACTGAGGCAGTTTTGTACTATAATGTTTACATAAATAGAATTAGCACAATTTAGAAAAATATATATATATATATATATATATAGATGAATAATAATTTTTTTATAATATTTATTCATTTATTTAATGCATGTGAAATAAGGATAATAGACATGCTTTTATAATCTTTATCCATTTATTTAATGCATAAGAAATGAGGATGGATAAGAATGGATTTTATAATATTTATGCATTTGTTTAAAGCATGTGAAATGAGTATGAGTAGGCATGATTTTACAGTATTTCTGCATTTAATTAATGCATGTGAAATGAGAATGAATAGACATGGTTTTACAATATGTATGTATGAGAAATGTGGATAAATAGACATGGTTTTGTAATTGTGAGCATTTGTTCAATGCATTTGAAATATGGGAAAAATAGGCATGCACTTATACTATGTGCATTTCTATTCGGCTTTGGGAATAAAGAGAACAAAATTAACCATATTTTATATTATTGACGTATGTTTTTGTATTGGTGATAACAATAATATTTTAGTACTAAAAGGAACCCATATATTGTTAACCATGGTTTTGCAATGAAAATAATAACTTCTAAAATAATACCATGGTTGTGCAAGTTTATTCCTGTGGTTTTAAATTTTTATTAAATGCATTATAAGTATGATTTTTCAGATAGTAATTGAAGTGTTGCATGTGTTTAATAGTTTTGGATTTAT
Source organism: Pinus albicaulis (assembly GCA_034641835.2). Lineage (NCBI taxonomy): Eukaryota > Viridiplantae > Streptophyta > Pinopsida > Pinales > Pinaceae > Pinus > Pinus albicaulis. Next base: position 286,489,861 of record CM076570.1, on the reverse strand, counting down.
ATTGGATCAGGCATGTAAAAGTAAAATAGTAGTTATGGAGATGAATTTTACTTTTATTTATGCATGTTTCGCAGGCTTTCTCTTGGCAGATGGAATTGAGAACTGGGACTCCATTCCATAAAGATTGTCATGTTTTTCTGCATTTTATTGAATCAGTTTGTTTGTCTATTTAAGAAAGGAAAAATAACGGAGATAGACTGGATTGTCTCGAGAAAATCTTGCGGTTTCCCAAGTTTTGGGGCCTTTGATCAGTTAGTGGAAGAAAGTTTAAGGGCTATGCCCGACCAAACGTAACCGGTGAAAGGAATTTTGGCCAAATTATAATATAAACCCATACCCGTTCTTGTAAATTAAAAAAAAAAAAAAAGTGTTTTCTAAAAAAAAGGTCAAGAGATTGAATATTTGAGGTTTGATAAAGTGATAATTCATATTATCGTGATGTTAGAGTATAAATAAAAGGTTAAGAGATTGAATATTTGAGGTTTGATAAAGTGAAAATTCATATTATCATGATGTTAGAGTATACTGATGATAGTGTTTGTGGAAAATAATCATGACTTTAGTAAAGAATGGAGTGATAGTTTTCTAAACTAAACTCTTTTTCAGCAATTGAAAGATGGTTTATAAATAATATTACTATAGGTAACGAGGTCATTATGTATATTTATTGTTACATGTAGAGTGAAAGATCCTCTAATACAAGTTATAACAGATAAATTACTATGGGAAACAACCATGCCATGAATGCATTATGCTAGAAGAAGTGCTACTTAATGTGTTTGAGAAACATGATCTCATATTTAATTTAATAGCCTCTAGTTAATTATGCTTGAATTAAATATGATGTTTCTTTTGTAAAATTTCAACAATGGACAAGGGATTGACTCCCTTGCTACCATTGGCTAAGGGGTGAGATTTTGTTGCATTTATTATAACTAAATTATGGATAATTGTGAAAAATCGCGCAATGAATAGTGATAATATATTTTAACTACCTATTTTTGTATTGATACTCTTATGATAATGTTTAATGATGCATTAAAAGAAAATTATTGGAATTTCAATGCATTTCTTAAGATTTTGAGAAAAGAATGAATGCATGCATTGCTTTGTCAATAGTGAAAACAATGTGATGGTGAAAAGAATGTAGAAATGCAAAGGTTGTCCTTGATGTTGATGATATAATCCTAGAATGTTTAAGAAAAAAATTTGAAATAACCCCCTTGAATGTTGATTGAATTTACAATATTTTTGTGGCATGGACAATTTAGTATGTTGAAATAATTTATTGGAATATCCATCATTCGAGTTTTTGTTGAATGTTATTGGTAAAGTTGTAAATAATTTGATAGTAGTAGTTCATACCCATATTATTGGCTCAGTGGTGGCAATATCTTATTTGAAGTTGACTTTGTTTCTAGGTTCTAGATTATTATTAGTATCTATTACTGATAGTGAATTAGTAATGATAAAATAATATTTTTGTCTGATTAAAGCTTTATATAGGCTTTTATACATATTAAGATAGTATTCAAGAAAATATTATGGCTACAAAAGTGGATATTTGTTTAACCATACATAAACATGATTGTAAATTCTTGAACGTTTTAATAGAAATTAGATCACAATAACACTAGTACCTTACAAAGTGATTAATTCAACAAAAGTGCATTGTTATGTCAATAATAAGAGAAAAACGGAAGAAGGTTGTGGCATTTCATATGAACATGCATAAATGGTAACCAATGCGACATGGAAATAGAGATTATTTGATAGTTTAATAATGTATTGTACAATAATGGTAATGAATGAGATGAAATAGATTATATGTGTTTTACAAAATTAATGAGAAAGCCAGTAGTAGCCAGGTTATTGTAATTACCTTTATTTCTCAAAATTATGGCTGACAATGTAATTCTACAAGTTGATATTTCAATGAGGGTGTTACTATGAATGACCCTGTATACATCATGCATTTAAAAAAAATATTTGCATATTAATCCTTTAGAAAAATTCTCAGTCTATGTCCATATTGTTGGTGACACTACATATTAAACCTAATCAATTACGTTCCTTATATTGTATAATTGTGGTGTCTTCATTGTCATTACTAAACAAAATACGGATGGTATTGTAATAGCCTTGGTGAAAAATCCATGTAATAAAGCTAATAAAGGAAAAATAATAACCATGGTCACGCGACACGTATTCCAAGATGAATGTTGGGAAAAAAATCCTTGTGTGGGTGTTCATATGGTTTATTAAGGTTATGGAAATTGGAAAAGGAAATGGCTGAAATTTGGAAAGGAATGAGACAGTTATTTGAATTTTATTTATGGAAATAATTGTAAATAGGATAAAAGGAAGGTGAAAGGTCACAGGTTTCATGTGAGGAGTAAAATGAAGGAAAATAATGGAAAATTGAAGAATATAGAGACCTAATTAATAAAAATGCTTCTACGGATTAGTGGGTACCTTTTGTCAAATCAACTTTTGGAGGTTCATTTTTTGGAGCTCTCATTTTATCTCTCTCTTACTCTTGGACACTTGGATTTTTCTTCGAGCACTCTTGGATGAGTGTGGCATACTTTGGATTTGGGAAAACAAAGAAAAGGAAGAGAATGAAATCACAAGAAGACATCATGAAAAACAACTACAACGGGTTTTTCTTACTGGTATCGAGTTGCATGTATGATTTCCTTACTAGTTTTGGCATGCATGGTATATGCATTTGGTTTCCCAGTTATGATATTTCATTGGCATGTATCATTTCCTAGATTATTAATGGTTTTTCCTAGCCTTTCTATTTCCTAATTTTCGTGGTGTTGTGAGAGTCTTTCCATTTTTTTTCTAGTTGGTTCTCATGTTCCTTTGGTTTTGGGTTGAGTTATTAGCTCCTAGAGCCTTGGTTGGAAAAATGGTCTGGAGAAATGTAGCAGCTTGGGTTGAGTTACTAGTCCTGGAGCCTTGGTTGGAAAAATTCTCTAGAGCTATTTTTGGGTTGAGTTAATATTCCTCGAGCCTTGGTTGGACAAACGCTCTGGATCCCAAAAACACTTGTGTGTTGAGTTAATATTCGTAGAGCTTTGGTTGGAACAAACACTCTAGAGCCCTCAAAAACTTGGGTAGAGACCAATCTGGTGATGAATAGTGATGTCTGACCGTGAGTTGGAACCACTGATTGAGGGTTCAAGTGGTTTTTCCTCTGGAAGCCTTGGTTTGGTTTTGTTGGATTTATTTCAAGAGATCTCACATTCATGCTTGGAATGTGGTGCGAGGGTGATTGGTTGAAAGAAATATTTGGCTTAGCCAATCTATGGTCAAGTGGTCTGTGGAAGTCTCAAACCTAGTTGGCCTTTGAATTTATTATTAAGTTCTACTTCTACTTGTAATTTCAAGTGTAAGTTTAATAGTTTATATGTGGATATTATGGATGAAATATCCTTATTATTTATGTTTTTATATGTTGGCCATGAGTATATTTTATGACAGTGATGATGTATGGATCTCATCATGTTTTGATTTGTAAATGAATGAAAAATCAATATATGACCTAATAGATGATATTGTAGCTAATTTGATAAGGAATCAATGCTTCTTAGATATGTTCAGATAAGTATGAGACCCCTATAATCATATCTGTTGTTATAACATGCATGATGCACATTTTTCACATGTTTGACGAAATGTCTCTCATGTGTAGTAAAGGTCCAGTCAAGTCGTTGATCAAGTTTGTTATCAAAATATTTTTATTCATTTATTTTATGAGTTCTCGAAGTTTCATGAGTTTCTACACAATTATTGGGTCATCTCTCTAGAAAACATCCTTATATCCTGTAGTCACTAGCATAGAACTGGCAAAAAGAGGATGCAATCCCACTCAGGGAGGCTCATGGGTTCAACTAGGGCTCTCAGTCTGTTGGAGGGCTTGGCAAGGGAGCGACTAGGCATATAAGTTAGTAAAAACGATGGGTTCCCTCAAGGGTTAGTTACCTGGTAGGATGTGTTTCCTCCTAAAGGTTTTGTAGCATGTTTAGAGGGTTAGTTTGGTTGTGTTTCATTAGTTCCACTTCATTAACGTGACCTAGGAGGTTGAATCACATCATAGTGGTCTCTCATCACATGTTTACTCTGGTGGACTTGTTATCTTAGGTAAATGTTGGAGGAGGGTGTTATAGAGTTATATCAAAGCATGGCTTACCCCTTGAAATGGACGGGGAGTGTGTTGTTCATGCACACATGTCGGTTGCCTATTTTTTTGTATGCTTCTGATCTATGTGATTTTTGTATGCATGGTGGTGGTCATTGTTGCAGTTGTGTCACCATGTTAAAGTTAAGAGTATTGATGTAGGATGTATTTATGTTGATTATATGTTGGTTATGCATGTTATTTTTTGTATGTATGGTGTATGTATTTGTGATGTACATATGTTTTTATGCTTGCGTTGTATCAATTTGGTGTTGTGGTTGTGGCATCATGCATGGTAACTGGATGAGGATTGAGATGATTTCTATATACTTTAATGATTATGTTTATATGAATTATGCTAACCGGGTTGATCTTGTAGCCAAGATATCCTCCCCTGAACTAGATTGGGGTATGTTGGTTTGTTTATGATTTGGTTTAGTTAACATGATACATATTGCAGGAAGAGAAGAAAAAATATGGAGAGCAGAGTGGTATACTATAGTTCATGAGATTCTCCCTATGAATCAGATGATCAACATGATGAGGAATAATCCCCTCATATAACAAATTCTCTCAGAAGTATAAAGGCAAAAATAAGGAATTACAAAGAAGATAGTGACTGAATCATTCAATCACAAGAGAGAATTTCTAGGGAACACGAGAAACAAGTTCAATTCAATGAAATCATCCTTTAGATATTGTCATATTCTCAGAGACGGGGACCACTTTGGATCATCCATGGATAAGAGGACAAGATTAATGGGTAATGTGGCATTCGGTCTCATGGTGGGAACATGCCATATACAAATGACACAATCAGGGATGGAAGGTTCTTGGAAACACCAGACATAAGAGGTGATGGACGTATATTTTATTCTAGATTGGGTTCTAATAAATACAATCATCATCGTTGTTATCATCCTTACAGAAGAAGTGACAGGGGATATTTTCTAGATGAGTGTAAGAAAGAAATGCCACCTACATTTGATTGGAAATTGAAGAAACCATAGGATATAGAATCATGGTTTCTTGGTATGAATAATTTCTTCAGCTTCCATGATTATTCAGATAACATGAAGGAAAAAATAGCTACATTCACTCTTAAAGGTAAAGTAGATATTTGGTGGAATGATCCAAGTGGATATAGGTGGCCACCCACCTATTTCATTTGGACCTGCAACATCAATTCTTGTAGCTTTTCACTTCCAACAGCTTAATATTTTTAGCAGGTTTTATAGTCTTGCACGTCCGAAGCCATTTTTGGGCATTAATGATCCAGGTGGATATTGATATCCACCCACATATTCCATTTTAACCCCTACCATCAATTATTTTTGTTTTTAAGTTTCAGTACAACTTACCGTTTTTGGAAGTTTTTCGAGTCCTGAACTTCTGGAGTTGTTTTGAGGCCCTAAACGATGTTCTTTGGGAAAACCAAAAATTTCTACTCCTCGGATAGATATTTCTAACGAGATATTGAGCACGTCAAACGAAGATCGTATGCCAAAGTTACGTCCCTGGGAAGTTGAAACACCAATTTACCCAAATGGGGCCCACAATTTTGGCGCTTCATCTCCTAGGGTTAGGTTTTTGGAAGTTTTGGGTTTTACATTGTTTCTCAACAATAAATAGATCTTCGAGCCTCATTTTAACACATTTTAGGCGTAGGTAGCCATCACATCTGTTCTCAAGGAAATGTTGCTAGTACCCTAGCTCATTTGTTTCCATTATGTTTGTAATAAGCCTTCGAGCCTCAATGTAACACAGTTCAAAGGCCTGCGTATGCCACATCTCTTCTCAAAGATATGCTATGAACGCCCTAGCTTGTTTTCATTATGTTTGTAATATTATTTCAGTCATTTGATTTTATTAATAAATTGAAGCACTATTTCCACTGCATCTCTGTGCTTATGGGTATATGTGTATTATGTTGTGTTCCTGCATTAATTCCGAATCATGGGAAGATGTAAAGAATGTCAGAGATATTTGTGGAGATGAGATGAATTAGGGTGAGTTTGAGAGACTATTAAAGAATAAGTATATATCTAAGATATACTATGATGATAGGGAAAAATAATTTTATGAGCTAAAGATGGGATCTATGACCAATGAGGAGTACACTAGTAGATTTATACAATTATTGAGATATGTGCCTTACCTCAAGGAGGAGAAGGCCAAGATTCAAAGATTCATCAGCGGGTTGCTGATAGAATTCAAAGACATGATTGAGTTTGATGGTCCTATATCATTGGAGGAGGCCATACGGAAGCTGAAGCATTGTTATGAGAAATAAAATCACAGATCTGAGACAAATATGCAATGGAAAGGCAATGCAAGGAACAAATGAAAATGGGACAAGAAATGAGCAAGGCTTGAGGACACAAGCAACAAAGAGAGTGAAACACCGCATAACAAGATAAGTGAATTTGACATAGGAAATCAATGTTGGTTTGAGAAGAACAAGGGTGATGATATGAAGCTTATATGGTGTTGTACTTGTGCCAAAGATCAACATCAGATAGATTTCCCACAATTTTAGGGTGGTAGACCGCAAATTTATAGTGCTCAAGAGGCGAAAAAAGTGGGGGATGTTATAGAGAGTGTTCCTAAGAGTTATGAATCATTGGACACCCAAAAGGAAGAACATCAAGCATATATAATTGATATGGATGATAAGCTTTGTGATCAAGTTGTTTATATTTTGATTGACCCTGGATCTAATTCTAGTTATGTTAGCCCTGATTTGGTGGATAAGAGTTGTTTGAATAAACAAGTGCATGTGGAATCTTGGTTAGTACAAATGTGATACATGTACAGAGAAGTGATTTCATCATTGGATAAGAGCTTGTGCATTTGAGTTGAATGGTATGTCTACATAAACATATTTAATTGTATTGTCGTTGGGACCATCTAGTATGCTTTTGGATATGGCCTAGTTATATTGTCATAGGAACAAAGTGGATTGTTATGAAAAACCATTGAATGTTTGGATGGAAATGGAGAACAAATAATCTTAGAGGGTAAGAAGAAGGAAACATCAGGTAGTATGGTGTTATCTATGTAGGCGAAGCACAGTTGTAGAAAAGGGTGTGTTATTTGCGATGCACATTTATAATGATAAAGGTAAGAAGGATGAGGATGCATATATATTGAGCACGTACCTAGCTTTACAACTGTTTTACGATGTATTTCTAGAATATATTTTAGAAATTTCTCTTTATAGAGAAGTATATCTTTCTATTGAGTTGGTACAAGGGGCAACACTAGCATCAAAGGCACCGTAAAGGACGAGCACTCCATAGTTAGTATAGTTAAAATTGTATTTGAAGGAAATGCTTGAAAAATGATACATTAGAGCAAGTGTCTCATCTTGGGGTGCACAGGTATTGTTTGTGAAGAAGAAGGTTGGTACTCTAACATAGTTACCGTTCCAATGAGAAATATTACCTCAAAACGATAACTGTAGCCCAAAAATACTCAAAAAACATGAAAAAACACCCCAAAAATGGAAAAATGTGTCTTCCTAAATGAAATATTTTTTTTAGTGTCAAATTTGAACAATTTCTCAAAATATGTTAAAAACCAAATTTTTTCTTCAAAAAAGGATTCAAAAAATACCCTCGAAACAGAAAGTGTTAATGGTGGAATAACAAAAAAAAATCGTGTCACAATTTTGACACTTTTTAACAATGCAATTAAAGATCAAATATTAGGACATTGACAAATCGTAAAATTCGAACAATTTTGATACATTATGTTAAATATATAAATATCATGTCTGAAAGCCTTATAATTTCCAACAATTTTGACTAATCATATCTAAAAGTTGTATATCTTGTTAAAGATAAAATAACTTGACTCTAAAAAACTATAAAATTGCAATTGTTTTCAACCACAACATTAAAGATAAAATATGGTAGCACTTACAAAACTTAATATTTTGACAATTTTTAAATCTTAAGTTTTTAAATATTAACTTTTTAACATACTTGAACCATGAAATTATGGACAAATTATATGACCTAAACAATTTTTAAAAATGAACAAGTAAATGAAATATTTATTATTCCAAGAGTAATTTTTATTTTAAAGGATAAAAATATATCTCTTTTCAAATCTTAGACTAGGACAACTTATCTAATTGCAACCAAAACCTAAAAATTAACCATCAAAATGAAGTGTCCCCTTTAAAAGAGGCATAAATTTTTTAGAATATTTAAAAGTATCTTATACCAAATGTTAACAATAAATAATATCATGTCAATATCACTGAATAATCTAAAAAATCAACATTAATTTCTGTTTTTTTTTTTTAATCTTGATCAAAATATCAACTTTGGTATATTGAATATACTATAAAATATTTTTGTAATTCATTATTGCATTTTGGATATTCTAAAGAGATGAATTCTTCATAATTAGAACATATAATCCAAGAAACATACAAATGCATCATAACTTCATGTAATATCATATGGAGTTAAAAATATTTATTTCAAGTCACCATGCGAACATCAATTACATAAAAATGTCATAGAAAATTATTCAAAATCAAATGTACGTTCTGGCACACCATCAGAACATACATCTTCAGATGAATTATTGGATGTAGATGAAGATGATCCATAATCTTCTCTTTCTTCAACTAGTGCTCCATCTCAGTCAACATGCATGCCCGCCATTTCAGATTTCAAAATTCTTTTATATCTACAACTAATTTCAGCAGAGTCCCATGTCAACACTATTTGTTCTAGTAGCCATTTCATCAAAATATTTATGGTCTTCAAGCGAAAATTTCCTCTCTTTGTCAAATTGAAGTCATACACAAGTATGTCAACATCCTCTAATTTCAATACATTTGTTCAGCGACAATTTATATGTGTGTGATCCAAGAGGATATTGGTGGCCACTCTCCTATTCCTCTTGGGGGCCCACCATTGTCTCTTTCAGTTTTTCAATTTTAACACAACTTACTAATTTTAGCAGTTTTTCGTGTCTTGAACTTTCGGAGCCGTTTTGAGGTGTGAACGACATTTTTTGGGAAACACGGGAGCAACGTAAGTCCATGGACCAATGTTGCTCACATCAAAAGTTGTAGTCCTCTAATAGATCTTTCTAACTAGGTATGGTGCACGTCAAATGGAGATCATATGCCAAAGTTACTTCCCCAGAAAGTTGAAAAACCAATTTATCCAAACAGGGCCCATAGTTTTTGCGCTTCATCTCCAAGGATTAGGGTTTTTAATTTTTAGAGTTTTCCATTGCTTATAAATAATAAAGAGGCCCTCAAGCCTCATTGTAACATAGTTAAAAGGCCTAGTTCTACCACATCTCTTCTCAGATATAAGCTACCAGTGCCCTAGCTAGTTTATTTCCATTATGTCTATAAGAAAATTTCAGTTCTTTGATATTAATGAAATGAAGTGTTATTTACACTGCATATTTGTATTTATGGTTATATGTGTATTCTATTACATTCATGCATAAATCTGGATCAGTGACATGAGAAAGGTCTGGTTTTTCTCTATCCTTCTTTGCATGTCCCTAACAAGGTCGAGGTATAAGAAGTTAAGTATCGATCTTGTTGAACCTTTGCAAGATCAACCTCGCAAACCCCGATGACCAACCATGGGGGAAGAAAGGAAATATGAGGGAGAAGGAGATCTTATCAAAATATTTCTCGAGGAGTCCTCAAAAAATAAAGGAATGCGACGATGGATAACTTTGACTAGATCCTTCAACGACTTCCCACTAGCGACGCATCTGTATCCAGAAGCCACTTTGGAGGGGCGACTCCCTTTAAGGTACAAGTAAAATTTTACATTCCCATATTTGAGGGTCAAATATATGTAGATTCCATAGATAGATATTTGAATCTATTAGAAGTATATTTCTCGGTTCATAACTTTTCCGACTGGGAGAAGATTATTTTTGCACTCCTCAAAGCTACCCCCCATGTCAAGGACTGGTGGGAAACCTACGTGAGAAAAAGGATGAGATAGAAAACTCTCTATTCTCATCCATACCCACTTATAATTATTTCCAATATGCCATCAAGGAACAATACTATCCCATGGGGAGCTATGAGGAAAAGTACATACAATGGACCATGCTGCAACAAAAAAGGGATCAAGATGTGCATCAGCTGACAAATTTGTTCCATACCCTATGCACAAAGTTGGGTATCAAAGGTTCAGAGAAAAAAATTGTGCTAAAGTATCAGAGTTGTCTACACATATATATTCAGGAGGAAATGGAGTTTCGCGACATCTCCTCACTTGGTACGACATACTGGTATGCTGGAAAAATTGAGTAGAAATTCAAACAGAAGAAGTGAGACTTTGGATCTGTGAATAAAAAGAAACGGAAAGGGGCCCAAAAACCATAGAACAAAGGAAAAAGACAAGGCATGGTGGCCCAAGACAACTTTCAAAAGCCACAGGCAAAGAAAAACACCATGAAGCCAAAGAAGGACATGGGAAATGGTGTGAGTTCCATAAGAGCTCCACTCACAACACAAGTGAGTGTCGGGCTAAGTAGTCATTGGTGGCCAAGATGAGGGCTTCTGAATCAGATGCATTCTCTGACTTTGAATCAAAACCTGGAAAGGGGAATGAGAAAGGGAAACAAATTATTGATGTGGATCCCAATTCTATTGTTGCCACTGTGAAGATCTAGAAGAAGAAACTGGAAGATACAGAGGGGGAGGAGCATCTCTTACACTCCCAGATGTGAGTAAAGGGTTCCCTGATATGGTTCATTGTAAAAAATGGGAAACAAAATAGCCTCATTTTAGCAGACGTCGTGAATCAGTTGGGCTTTTAGACCATAACACACCCACAACCATACACCATCGGGTGGCTTCACCAAGGATGGGATCTCCGTGTTAGCCAGCAGTTCCACCTTCCCTACAACATCAAGTCCTTCATGAAGGAGATATTTTTGACTGGATAAATCAATCTTGCGGACAAGATTGATCTCCCTAGTACCAAAAGGTAATCTAGCAACAAACAACCAAACAAACCTATTTTTCTCTAGATATATGTGATTTACAAAAGAATACTATAAAGGTGTTAAGGTCTTACCGTAGATCCAATGCTTGTTTGAATTAGTTGTCCTTCAGTCACTTGAAGGAGTTATCTTTGAAAACCTGCAGTCACAAACAAGCAAACATTAAATAGCACTTGTGTAGTAAATATTATAAATCATGCCTATCATGGTGATCAAGGAATCCACGAAATAAACAATTAATTAACAGCTTATTGAGAAAAATGAATTCATTTGTATTAACTTTGAATGAAAGAAAACCTTACAACCTTAGCCTTGATGTTGAATAGGCTTTCCCAGTGTTTGAAGCAGAAATCTCCTCTACTCTGACAAGCCTTGCACTCTTCCAACCGAGACAGATATAGGTATGTGATCTTTCCTCACAAAATCTCAGTTAAATGAGTCTAAATTCCAACAGTACTTTACCTCAAGTAATACTAAATCTTGAACTCCCCTTTGAGGCTACTGAAGGCCTCTTTTTATAGTACAAAATAGGAGGTTTCAGTTGCAACTATGAAAGGATAGAATCCTCCTTCAAAGGGATAAGCTCCTCACATCAAGGGGTTAGCTCCTTAAGGCATGGGATGCATGAATGTAAAAAGAGCGAACTTGCCACCACAATATTCCTTCCAGAAGATTCTAGAAATGACTGAAAGTGAGCTTCTGGGTTTACTTTGTGCCTTTTTAATCTTTTACAGGGGTCCGCACCCTTAACACAAAGAAAGTGCCTTCAGGTACGCAGGAGTCATCAACATTAGGCGTGGGACCACAGGCAAGATAAAGAGAAAGTGCGATACCAGAGTTTTAGAGACTTTTGAGAGGTTTTCTCTTATTTTTAAGGCTTTACATGAGGAAATAATTAGTTAGAATTGCAAAGGAGGAAGTATAAGTGATAATGAGCTTATACAGATAGCAGGAATGTCAAGATGATAATTTTCAGTGCAACAGATTTCCCCTTAAAGTGTGAAGTCTGTAATAGAGGAAGATAGAGTCTATCATGTATGAAGAGTGAGGTAATTTATCATTTCAAGGATAATCCTGTGGACACCCCAGTTGGAACCTGTAAAAACATTCAAATTAAAAAAATATATATGTAGACATATCATCGCTGAGGTAGGCATTCCCATACTCAGCTCACCACTAACTAGAAAACTGATTTAAACTGTTCTGATACAGGAATGATTTTCAATACATCAACAGTATAGACATGTGTAGACACAGTATGGGCACATCCATCTATTTATGAATAGTCCACTGTATAAATGAATAAGAAAATTCCTCACATCCTAGATGGTAGAAACTAGATCCAGGGTCTTGATTTCTGCTTCCTGAACTAGTACGATTCTATCCATGTGAATGAATGTGTCGAAGTCGAACATGGTAGAAACCACTTGATTACCAGTCAATAATGTAGATTGTTAACAAGTGTGAGAGTAACCATCAGTAATGTCAATGGCTCTCAAAGTACTCAGTACAATCCATGAAATGTGAATGAATGAGATGAAGTCGAACATGTCACGGAATTATTCGATCGAAGGTCAATGGTGCAACTTGTCGTCGAAAGCGAGAAACTTTCCATTGAGGCATGTATATTTGAAGGTACTGACAATTACTAGATCAATTTCCTAGATAATAAGCTTTCGTCGACAGGAAGTGATCCTTCGTAGGCAAGCCCACAATGTGAAATCATAGATCAAGTTTTGAAGAAATATATTGGCAAGGACTAACTCAGGGATGGTCAAAATGGAAGACAAATATTTTGCAGATGAATGGTTTGTTTGAACTGTCCTATTGAATACATAACGACACTACAGATGGTTTGGTGACAATTGACCCAAAGATAATACCCAGAAATTGGCTGAAGACTTTCAATATGGTTTGATTAACTGTTAGGCAAAGGACTTTCCCAACCCAAGTGAATAAAAGTGTCGTGTTCAAGAGTGGTTAACTGGCTTTTGAATAATCAAAATACAACAAACATGTTCATTTTTCTCTCGTTTCCCCCACCATTTCTGGCAAGTACCTCTTTATTTTTGACAAGCTTGAGGAGGATAACATTTTTTTGTTTATAAGCTCATCCTTTGGATGATTCCAACTAAGTTTAAGATTCGAACCCTAAGAAGGAGTGGTTCGTTCTTGTTTAAAATTGAATAGAACCTTTACTGTTAAATTTTAACGAGTCCAGTATAGAAGAAACTTGGTGTTTTTCAATTTTAGGGAGTCAGAAGAAAAACTTAAGAAGACTCCATGGGGGTAATTTTTCGTAAATTTAGTCTCTTGAGCCCGAGAAAGGATAAAATAATTTGGGAGAGAACTCTATTGACCAAAATTAGTCAACGTATACCTTTTTCATAAATAGTCCATTTCAGTCCGTAAAAGGGGTAAACTTAACTGAAGGGACAATCATTCATTTATTTTAACGAGTTCGAATAATCAAGTGCTCGACAATCTTTTCAATTTTCGAGAGTCTGAAAAGAGCTTAAAAGAGGACTCCAGGTTTTCACTTTTTCGTAAATTTTTGAAAGAGTCTGAAAAAGCGATAAAAGTATGCTCTTTCTTGAAAAATGATCAATTTTCTTGAAAATCCAATTTTCTGCACAAAAAATCGAATCATTACACATACCTATTTAAGATAAATAATTTTTTTTCAAAAATTACCTTTTTAAAGTGAAAAATAAGCAAATTAAAAATTCATTTATTCAAAAAAACTTATAACAAGGGCTTTTCTAACTTCATTTTTACCATTTGAGTTTAGAGTGAAAAGTGAGAGCTTTTGGGTAAAAAATTTCCTGCGAAGATTCTGGAAAATGCGTCCGGTGAAATCGAGAACTGTCAACTCCAGGTAATCCACGTCCTCCTTTTCTTGCATTTCATCCATTTACATTTCATTTTTAGGCTTTAAATTCCATTTTTTTAAGGAAAAATAGGTTGAAAAAATTGTTTGCGGTGGTCCGCAAGCGCAACACGCGCACCCTGCGAACCCCGAATTTTTCCTACATAGAAAAAAGTCCTGGGTTTGCACCTGTTTCATAGCACCCATGCGTACCTATGCATTGTGTATGAAAATAGGGTGCGGACCCCGCGTAATGAAATTTCAAACTTAAATTTCTCAAATTCCGTCCAAAATTTTTTAAACTAGATTGTTCTAATATGTCTTTTTATGCATTGTAGGACATTCAAAATGCTTGTTTGGAGAGAACGCGAGCATGAGGACATAGATAATGCCGCAATGAATCATTTACCTACAATTCAGGCATTGAGAGCATGTGATTTATACCAATTTTGGGCCATTCAAGGAATGAGGGCACAGGTAGACCTCCTAACATGGCTAGTGAACGGATGGAATGTACAGGACTAGTGCTTTGTTATTGGTGGCCACCGGCTCGAAATTGAGCTGGAGTATATCTAATTTTTAGCTGGTTAGTCCAAGAGGGGTGAATAAATTTCTCTGTTTGGGACTAGGCCAGGTGGCCAATCTGTCGCTAGTCTTTGACTAGAGTTCTGCGATGATCAGGAAGACCCCAAGGACAAACGGATTGAAATAAAAAATAGTATTCATCCTGAGCTTAAATTTATTTCATTTAATATTACCATACTATGCGGGAGTGCAGCGTTGCATGTAGCTACCAGTTCCCAGATGCGCATTGCAGTAGACTGTTTTTGAGGCACCATTTTGAACTGGTGCGAAGCTATGTTGGCCAATGTGAAAGGCCAACTAACCAGAGCAAAGAATGGAAAGCTAAACAAATTTTGATATGGATCCATTGTAGTCACCTTTTCTCTAGAGAGGATCCCCATGTTAGCTCCGCAACACATTCCTGTCAATGCTAGTCGACCTCGAGAACCTAGGATGGTTCGTTGGGTTGCTTTGATGGCCCGTCATGTTGAGGGCCTTGAGGTTTTTTTATTTATTTCTACATATTTTTGTTGGCTGGAACACCAAATTTTTGTTATATAGGACTTTCCATACACTGGGATGGACTTCCACGGTGACCAAGAGATGGCTCTCCCAGCAGGAGAACAGTGGGATGATTCAGGCAAAAATCATTTTCAACATTTTCGAAGTTCTAATTTTTTTTTTTAATCGTCCCAAAACTAATAATCAAAAGTTTAAATCCAGATGTGGGCCCACGACGACCAACCAATCTCCAGCCTTATGAGACGAAGAATCCAGTTGCAGCAGCACCAGCCCCACAGGGCCAATCAACAGAGATCCTGATTGATTTGGAGCATCACCTAGAGCGCTTGACTCCAGACATTCCAGAGATCGATATAGATGATATTCCACTTAGATTACATAGATATGTGATTGGTGTCCCAGGACCTTTTAGGAGGTTCCTGTGTAGGGTTTCCCGAGCAGTGGTTTCTTATCGTGATCATCACCAGGGATAGGATGATCGATTTGTAGACTCATAACATTTTTGACTTTTTGTATTATCATTTTTGCCGATCATAAGGTGTTTTTCAACCTATGATCGAAGATGATGTATATTTTGAAACACACTTCTATGCTATGATATATCATTATTACCGGATATCCGTGTACATGTTATAGAATGTTGTTTAATTTATTATTTTGATTATTGCAAATGTCTATTTATCATGCTAGAAGCAACTGCATCTGCTAAATTATTTAAATATATTGGAATATGTTGATAATCAGTGTAAAAAAATTCACGTTCCAGAGACGAACTCTCAAAAATAACCGTAATAACACTAGATTTCTAATGGCATAAACCCTGTTAAGCTGTAATACAACAAGTTCAGAATCCAACCTAACAGTCAAACTCCAAATTCCAAATGATATGGATTCAGATAATAACTCAATCACTGCACTATACTCTGCAATGTTATTCGTTGTTTGACCGAGGCTTACCCCATGCATAGACACTAACTCGTCAGAGGGTGAATAGATAACCCAAGCTGTGGAAGAAATGTTCCATGTACTACGACAAGCACCATCAGCAAAACCAATGTATGTCTGAAGAGATGTAGACATCTGCAATATCAAGAGGAAAACTCAGATAAGCAGGAATAGTGATAAGAGCACACTCCAAACTAGGCATGCTTTTGTAATCTAAGACACACCAGCAGTAAAGAAACTAATCTAAAAAAAAACTCCACACCAAATTTAAGCATAATATCTCTTCAGATAAAGCCCATTTCTGGGTTTATCTAAAGAGAGTCCGTCGAAATCAATCAATTCATAGGCCCCTTTTGCCAACTTTCATTTAACAATGAAAGGACCATGCCACCTAGGCACAAATTTTCTAGCCCCTAGCTTATCATTGGCTTGATCGTACACTAAAACTAGGTCTCCTTCTGAAAAATTATGTGGTGTAACATTTCTATCGTACTGAGCTTTTAGTCGTTTGACATGAGCTTCATTTTATAATGCAACATTTCGTCGATTCTCATCTAGCTGAGCTAAGTACAAAAAAATTTTCTCCTCCTCAGACGTAGTTGGGAGTAATTCTATGGCTAATTGTAATGACATAATTTCACATTCTATAGGCAACACAGCTTCCAAACCATAAACCAGTTGAAAGGGAGTGAAACCAGTTGATGTTTTTACTGAGGTCCGATATGACCAAAGTGCTGAAAATAACATATAATGCCAATTCGACTTATAAATACCAATAATTCGTCTGATCATAGTGACTAAAAATTTATTGATAGCTTCAACCAGACCATTAGCCTGCGGGTAATATGGAGTAGAACTATCATGGCGCAGACCAAGTTGATCTGTTAGTTCAGTCATCATGATATTTCAAAAATGACTTCCATGATCTGTAATAATGGCTTGAGGAACACCGAATCTAGAAATTATATGATTGAACACGAAAGTTGTAGCAGTATTTCCATCTCCCAAAAATGTAGGCATCGCTTAGGCCCATATAGTAAAATAATCTACCGCTAGGATAATATACGCATACCCCCTATCCGAGTGAGGGTTACATGTAATAAAGTCAATACCGACTTTGTGAAAGGACCGATAGCAATTATAGGGTGAAGAGGAGTGGGTGGTGCACGCATTTTATGATCAAAGACCTGGCAATTGTGGCATTTCCGGACTGCATAGATACAATCTTTGAATAAGGATGGCCAGAAATAACCAGCACGCAATATATTTTGGGCTGTGGCATACCCAAACATATGACCGCCACATGCTCCATAATGGTAGTCATTTAGAACCTTCTCAGCTTCTTCATGAGTAAGACATCGTCGGAAAATAGAATCCATTCCACGACTATAGAGTGTATCACCAATAATATTGTATTGTTGGGATTGGAAATGTATTTTCCATCGCTGATATCGTGATATTTCTGGCTGAGAAGATTGGGTTTGGAGATAAACAATAATATCCCCATACCAAGGATGAAGAGTACTGATAAGAAACAAGGATTCGTCTGCAATGGGATGTTCCACCACAGTTTTAGTATTAGTAGACGGGAAATCACACATCAGTTCGGCAAAAATCAAATATTTCTTTGCCTTGGATTTTTCAAATTCCAAGTCAAATTCCTGCAGGATAACTATCCATTTGGAATACTTTCCCCCTAGCAATTCTTTGGTCAAGATGTACATCATAGGGTTACAATCAGAAATTACTGTGTTTTTGCGTAATAAGATGTAGTGAGGAAATCTTTGGACAACTTGAACAGCTGCCAAGGGAAATTTCTCCACATGCGTGTATTTAATCTCAGTCTAAGATAGTAAATCACATGTTCATTTTTGAGTTCATCTTCTTGAACTAAAACCATCCCAATGGTGGAATGATAAGTGGCGAGGTACAAAAAATAGTCTTGGTTGTAATTGGGAGGATGTAGTAACGGTACATGGGTCAACGCGTGTTTGAGTGCATCAAGAGATCGATGAGCGATCTCATCCAAAAAGAATGGAATGTTCTATTTTAACAACCTGGTAAAACGCTTTGTTAACTCAGCGTAATTAGGAATGAACCGACGTAAAAAAAATTTTTTCCCTTGCAAACTTTGGAGTTGGCGTAGAGTCAAAGGAGGAGGTATATTGACAATAGCTTTGAACTTTGATGGATCAACACAAATGCCTACTTTCAAAACAACAAATCCCAGTGAGCAACACGATTCTACACAGAAAACACATTTGTGTGGATTCAGACGAATTCGATAATGCCTACATCTCATAAAGATAGCTCATAAATGAGTGAGATGGTCAGCCCTACGCGATGAACGAGCAGGTAAATCATCGAGATAAGGCTGCACAATGTGCTTAACGTCATGAAATGTTTAAGACATAGCCCTTTGAAAAGTTTCCCCAGCATTATTCAAGCCAAAAGGTAGTTTTCAATAAGAAAATGTCCCCCATGGACAAATGAATGTTGTTTTAGGTTGATCAGCAGAGAGTATGTTTATTTGATCGTAACCGGAAAAACCATCCATAAAGGATAACATTTCACTATCAGCACAATCATCAATGATTTGATCGATATAGGGGGTTGGATAATTGTCTTTAGGACAGGCTTGATTAATATCCCTATAGTCGATACATAATCTTATCGTTCCTTGATTTTTGTTAACATGAACAATATTCGATACCCAATCGGTTAAAGGAATTAGATAAATGAAACCTGCACGAAGTAATTTCTCAACTTCGGCTTTGATAGCAGCATATTTTCTCGGATGTATCTGACGTAAACGTTGTCGGATAGGTTTTGCATCAGGTTAAGTCTTAATTTCATGTTCATTAATTGATGGATCGATTCCTGCATTTCTTCATATGACCAGGCAAACACATCACGGAATTCTTGAAATAGGGCTTTAAAAGTTTGGATTTCATCATCCATATAGCAAGCACCTATATGAATGTTTTCAATTATTCCTAGCTTAACTGAAATGTCAATAGGAATCGTTCGAGAGATATTTTCCAAATTTAATCAGAATCAGGATTTTGCAATGGATTCTATGGTTCTTTGACATATTCTGCAGTAAAAATAGAAGAGAAATCATTCTCAAAATGATCTAGCTCAAGTAAAAACGAAGATCGATGATGTAGATGTTTCCATGGTAAATTGTCAACGGACAAAAGTTCACGAATCTGCTCATCAGTATGAACAATATCGGGAAATGTTGTTGTGGCTAAGCTAGATATAGAAAGTGATTCCTCATGCATCACATTCATTGGATTAGTTTCAGTTGAAGAAGGATCAGAAAGTGATTGTATAGCCTGATATGCAATTTCAAAGAAACTCAAAGGCACTGCACCATTGAATGAATCCAACTCAGAATCAGAACGTACGATCCAAGGATTATCAAAAGTAATAGTATTCGATGAAATGATATGAATATTTTGGATAGGAGGCGATACATTAGGAGCAGGAAGGAAAAAGTTCCTAGTAAACTAGAATCTTTAATCAAACCTACACCAACATCCTTGTAAGCGATAACTGTTTCACCGATGTGCTAGATAGTTTCTGTAGAGGCTGGATCGGATGAGAAATAAGTAAGCTGGTCTATTGTAACGATATTTCCTTGATGTGGAAACTTGATAAGCCGAAATACCAATGAAACAACAACAGTCATAGCATAAGACCAACTGCGACCTAGGAGAAGGTTGTAATCTAGAGGGGCATCAACCACCTCCACATCTAGATTTATAGTTTTTCCTTCGACCCCTATAGGTAAATCCTGCAAAATACCGAAAAGATGGAACCCCCGGCCATCAAAAGCCTTTAGAATTGTCGGATACTAATTGAGCGTAGGAGAACCAAGCATTTTCCAACACCAGATCGACATAATACATGTAGAAGCCCCTTCATCAATCACAGTCCGAAAGATGGGTCTGTTTTTTACTAATACTGGAATCTGGAAAGCCATTTGATGAGGTAGGCAGGGTGTGCTATTTTCTAAATCGAATATTATTAGGTTCTAATCCTGAATATCGACAGCTCCTATGGCAGACAAAAGTAATTTACGCTATGTTGGGAATGGTTGCAGCACTTTCAAAGCTGAAGGGGAAATAGCTAAGTCCTCAACAATGTTTTAATTCTAAGCAGCTCTCACATGTGGATTGAAAGTTGATTTACGAAGTACACCTTTAGCAGGTGGTTTGATTACTAAGTATGAATTGGTTTTCTCGATCTGTAGTGGATCATAAATAGGAGGAGGTGTAGTTGATGTGTTTGAATTAGAATATTTTTGCTTCTTTACCACCAACAGGACTTTTACTACCATAATCTTGTGATGGCGTCGCAATCCTGACATGAGACATCATCATAACGGGTTCTTCTAAGGCATTCGAGGTAGAACCAATCATCTTAATATATTGAGTAGGAAAAGGATCCCTCAAGATAGCATGCTATTGAGAACCTTTAACGAATTTTGAAACCTTTGCTCAATGTGGGAATTCTTTAGTAAAATGATCCTCGTCACAAATGAAACAAGGATAGCAAGGTTTGTGTTTTTCGTTATTAGATTCATTTTTATCTGTTTTATATTTTGAATTTTGTTTGATTTTATTCTTCCCTTTCTTTTTACCACCAGATTTAGATTTGGTCGTAGATGTATCTACGACATGAATGTCAACAGAAATTTCAACGGAAGACTCTACTTTCAGGGAATCAGGTAAAGCTATTATAGGAGAAGAATTCTTTGAAGATTTATTCTTGCTTTTAGTACTAATTGAACCAATCATACCATCAGTGACATGAGACCCTGAAGGAGCTGTAGTTATTTGACCGTGTTTTGGAAGATCAGGGATTTTTTCATGTAAAGTACCCGACTATGTGTAAAGGAGGTCAAGATACTGAGCTTGAGCAATGACTTGCTCTTCAGTAACAACTCCTACCTTAGCTACATCTTCAGTGATTTTGGGTAATACTGATTTAATAAAACATTCTGCCAAAATTTGATTTGGAATGAAAAGTTTCATTAAATGCCTTCTATGTCTCCATTCGTGAATATGATCAGAAATATATGTGGACGTGGATTTTTTTGGTGAAGTCAAAAGTTTCGTGCCATTGTCGTATCTGACAAGAAACTAAAAATGAGTTAAGAAAGTAGTTGCTAACTGATTGAAATTATTAAAAGAGCCTCGTGGTAACTCAATGTACCATTTGGCGGCAAGACCAATAAGAGTTAGTTGAAAAAGATGTAAGCAAATTGAATCATCAATTATCTAATTAGATGCACACCAGAGGTGATAAGTCATAACATGATTTGACGGATCCTCTCCTGAATTACCCTCGAATTTTGGTATATCACTGGGAAAATTATGTGGCATTGGCGGCCAATATGGATGATAGTAAATCAGATCATTCGTAAGGTGTGACAAATCAGGTAAATCCAAAGTTGCAATAAATGGTAACTGACGGTTAGGGTCGCAAAAACCTTGAGTAATAAGAGCAGTTCCAGGAGGAGGATACCTAGGATAACTAGGAATCGGATTTGCATTAGGAATGGTATAACCTCCCAAGAAACCAAGATTAACTGGACCAAACTAGGGTTTTTGAGGTTGTTGATAAGTATATCCAGGGTACGGTTGATACTGATAAAGTGGGTTTTGTGTAACGGGACCGAATTGATACTGTCCCTGGTACGGTTGATATGTGAATTATGGTTGACTTGTGACAATCGTACTTGTACCAGCTTGTCCTGTAGGTATCTAGACCAAAGTCCGAACTGTAGCTCCTAACTGGGGTACAAAAACTTGAGGAATTTTCACGGATGCAGGGATAGAAGAAAACGGAGCTACAGATACTCCAGAAGTAGGTGTTGTAGGTTGAACAGATGTTGCAGTAGTTTGAGGTGGAGTCTAAGGTGTACTAAGCCCAGGCTACTGAATAGAACCAGGTGCAGGAATTTGAACAGTAGGCTTGATAGGTTGTTGGGTTGGACCAGAAACCAAAGGTTGTCCAGGTTGATTAGGTAACTGCACATTAGGTTGCATAGTCTGTTGAATTTGGGATGGATCCCACACGATATTCATTCTGGGGTATTGTCCCATAGAAGGTTGTACATATGAAGTACCATAGCCTGGTTGAACGTAGGGTTGATAATTAAGTGGTAAATTTCCAACTCCTTGTACAAATTATTGAC
Source organism: Pinus albicaulis (assembly GCA_034641835.2). Taxonomy (NCBI): domain Eukaryota; kingdom Viridiplantae; phylum Streptophyta; class Pinopsida; order Pinales; family Pinaceae; genus Pinus; species Pinus albicaulis. The sequence continues at coordinate 286,467,550 of CM076570.1, read as the reverse complement.
CAGAAGGTGGCTGAAAACCTTGAGTTGGGTACTGACCTCGAGGTTGATAACCTTGAGGCGCGTACTAAATCTGGGGTTGATAAGGACCCTGAGGAACATACTGAGTCTGGGGTTGAACTTGGGGTATGTACTGTCCTGAAGGTTGATAACCTTGAGGTATGTACTGTCCTTGAGGTTGTTCTCCAAAATAATATTGTCCTAAAGTTTGTCATGGGAAAAAATTAACCTGAAATTGCCCCCCAGGCCGTAACTTACTACCTTGAGGTTGTCCCCCAGGAGGTAACTGACTACCTTGAGGCTTCCCCCCAGGCGGTAACTGACTACCTGGAGGTTTCCCTCGAGGTGGTAACTGACTGCCTTGAGGTTGCCCCCCAGGCAGTAACTGACCACCTTGAGGTTGAGGATTTGGAATATTACCAGACATCATAAATATTTGCTTTGCGTTTGATGTTTCAGATTTAATTCCATTAAGACCAGATGATACTACTTGTTCATTCGGTCGAGGATTTTCTCTCGAGAAAGTACCAGAGAGTGCCTGGTACCCCGAAGGAATAGAAGGACCACCATATAATAATGTTTCCGGTGACTGGGAAAACATAGATGACTCTCCTGCCATGATCGATGAAGGATAGTAACCTCTGGGTGTAGGATGAAAAGGAATTCGGGGTGGTAAAAAAGCAAGACCCGGGTTTTCTAAAAAATTTATCAAAGATAAATACCAAACGTCACTCCTAATAGGGCATTAGAAAATTTATTCGCGCTCCCTAAGATTCAAAGACTGTGGGGATTCGAGAAGAGATACGTCTTCATCTGGACTGGAAATTTCTTCAATAGAAATGAGGCCAGATGGAAGATTTTCAGTAACAATATTTCTTACCCTAGGTGAACTAGGATCACTAGAAGTTTGAGTAATAAATCTAGAGGATGTTTCCAAAACAATGGATTTAGTGTCAGGTTCAGAAATTTCAGGTTCTTCAGCTAGTTCACTGGAAGGAGAAATACTACCAGTAACTTCAGAAACTAAAATCGGCTCTTGAATATGTTATGTTGTGGGTATTTGATGATCAGGATGAACAATTATAGATGAACTTCCGACTTCTTTCGATCTAATTCTATCACTACTAGATGATACTAGAGCATGTAGCCCTTCAAGCTGACTTGTTGTATATTCAGGGGGCTTCCCCTGAAATCTTCGGGACTATCTCAGTAATTCTGCCACGATTAAATATTAATCAATGACACACAAACAAATAAAATTTCAATAAAAACACCTAAATTATTTAAAGGAACAAACAACTGAATCACACGCTTAAAAAATCTAAGACTTCAAACCACACACAAACAGTAACTTCCCATACTAAAAACACTAGTTGGTGATGAAATCCAACTTAGTAGAAGTTTAATACACAAAGGGCGGTTGGAACAGTTACCCCGACAACCTGTTTAATGAAACAGACTGGCATAATTTTCTTCACAAAACCATCTCGAGTGAAGAGAATCCCCCAGAGAGTCCAAGTGAGTCTAGTCGATGTCTGCTCTAGGTATAGTGAGATATTTCCTTCACCGTCAACTTAGGAAATAATATTAAGCTTATGGACACTAAGGTTACCAACAGTAACAAATACAACTGGGGAAACAGTCTATGATCCGATTCCACGTGCAAGGGCAGAGTAACAAAGCTCAATCCCCTTGAAGGCTCCTCGACATGGTCAATTCTAGTTTTACCGAAAAGTGACCCCAAGCTCCTCGACAATGGTCAATCTGAGGTTTACCATTTCTAATGCACGTAGATATTCTATCTTTCCCAATGAAACAAAATTGATTGTCTCAAAGGTTCGGACATGATTTCGTGATTAACTCCTTTAAGAGAAGCTTCCTAGATTGTACCAATTACAATTGGATTTATTTCCTACCACAAGATTTATCTACTTGTTTGTTTTTAATATCTTGGAGAGTTAATTACTCCCTACTCCAAGATACTTTCCTAAGCTATATTGGTGATAAGAGCCCCAGAAATAGAAAATATTACTAATTCAATTTTAATTAAGCATTGTTTTTATGGTTGTTCTTTAAGTCAATAGGTATGGAAATGAAACTTTGATGGTGTGAAGACTCGACCTCCAAACACACTGAAAAATTCACCTAAAATGATAAATAATTCATTTTTCTTTCAATGAAATTCTAGCTAAAGAAAGAGTTCGAGAATGCAAATTCTTTTAAGAGACAATTCTTTCTTTAAACATGAAGAATAAATGAAAAGAAAATCTTTTTGTTTTTTCAATAAGAACTCAAAACGAGACAAATAATCAATGCTCACAATAAATCCCTTTCACTTTCAAAAATCGAAACTAAAAAGACAACTTTTCTTTCAAAAGAGATCTACAAGTTCTAAAAAGCACTCAAAACTACGAAAAACTAATTTTTAGATCTACAAAATTTGAAAATATAATTGAATAAAAGATTCAATTTTTTTTTTTTGAGAATGTTTTACTTAGTTGTTCATTAAACTAAGGATTCATTTGCACAGAATAACAAACAAATCAAAAAAACATCCAGATATGTTTCTTTTGTAAAAATGAAATTCAAAACTTGTAACAAAGTTTGTTCAAAGATTTGCAAAGAGAAAACTATATCTATTTCTCAAAAAGGATGGATTTCACAACCAATTCAGACTCATCAAGAAGACAAAAAGACCAATGTGATTTGAGGTATTTCAAGCTTCCGATCTTTGAGTCACTACAGAGACCAAGTGAAAACCAGTCCAAATAGGCAAAAACTTCTAGAAAATCACTCAAAACACAAATATTGTTGGAACTCACTCACAAGAGGTTTTTGATAGGAATAATACAGATCTGGGCAGATACTAGAAATCCTAAATCAAATTAAGCATAAAATGGAATAATAAATATGAATTTTTTCAAAAAATTTAACAGGGTCCACAAGCCCCAGAAGTAACAGGTGCGGTCCCGCACTGGTTACTCAAGGAAATTGCAAAACTGCCCGCACTATCTAGGAAAACAAAGTGTGGTTCCCAGAAAAGTTCAATAAAAACACAAAATACTTCAAAAAATTTGAAAGCAAGGTAAACCTAAGCTACCCAGTTGAGTATCCATCAATCAAAAACCAGAAAAATCATTTTCTCAAGTCAAAACAAAGGAAAACCAAAAACCAAGAATCTTCTCGAATCCCCAGCGGAGTCGCCAATTTGTTGACCGGATAAATCAATCTTGTGGACAAGATCAATCTCCCTAGTACCAAAATGTAATATAGCAACAAAATGGCAAACAAACCTATCTTTCTCTAGACATATGCGATTTACAAAAGAATACTATAAAGGTGTTAAGGTCTTATCGTAGATCCAATGCTTGTTCAAAGTAGTTGTCCTTCGGTCACTTGAAGGAGTTATCTTTGAAGACTTGCAATCAAAAACAACAAAACATTAAATAGCACCTGTATATTAAATATTATAGATCATGCCTATCATGGTGATCAAGGAATCCATGAAATAAATAGTTAATTAACAGCTTATTGAGAAAAAATAATTCATTTGTATTAACTTTGAATGAAGGAAAACCTTACAACCTTAACCTTGATGTTGAGCAGGCCTTCCTGGGGTCTGAAGCAGGAATCTCCTCTACTTTTACAAGCCTTGCACTCTTCCAACTGAGATAGATAGAGGTATGTGATCTTTCCTCACAAAATCTCAGTTAAATGAGTCTAAATCCCAACAACACTTTACCTCAAATAATACTAAAGCTTGAACTCCCCTTTGACGCTACCCAAGGCCTCTTTTTATAGTGAAAAAGAGGAGGTTTTAGTTCCAACTATGAAGGGATATAATCCTCCTTCAAAGGGATAAGCTCCTCACATCAAGGGGTTAGCTCCTTAAGGCATGGGATGGATGAATGTAAAAAGCGCAAACTTGCCACTGCAAGATTCCTTCCAGAAGCTTCTAGAAATGACTGAAAGTGAGCTTCTAGGTTTAATTTGCGCCTTTTTAATATTTTATAGGGGTCCACACCCTTAACATAGAGAAAGTGCGTTCAGGTACGCAGGAGTCATGAACGTTAGGTGCGAGACCGTAGGCAAGATAAAGAGAAAGTGTGACACCAGAGTTTTAGATACTTTTGAGAAATTTTCTCTTATTTTTAAGGCTTGACATGAAAAAATGATGTGCTCGACTTGCAAAGGAAGAAGTATGAGTGATAATGAGCTCATACAGATAGCAGAAATGTCAAGATGAAAATTTTTAGTGCAACATATTTTATGTGCCATTGCTCCTCTTGATGTTTGTGATGTATTATTAGGCCAACCATACTAATGGAAGTGAAATGATGTGTATGAGTCCCATTCTCGCCCTATTATTGTTACTTTGGGAAATAATTTGTACAAGATAGTAGAGGTACCACCGCCTACCTCTATCTCTTTGGTTACTACAAAACAATGCAGTAAGCTCATTTCAAAAACCAGATTTTTTTTTTCTTGATGATCTGCACCTAGAGAAAGAAGAAGATTGTGGCCACTACCTCCAGACATGGCTCCTTTGCATGAAAACAAAAAATAGACAAGGATGTGGAGGAGTACAGAGACATCTTCACCTCACCCACATGGGTGCCTCTACACTATCAAGTCAAGCACCCCATTGATCTGACCCTAGGTGTGTCGCTACCCAATGGACCGATCTATCGGCGATCTGTTCTGGAGAATGATGAAATTAAGAGGAAAATTTAGGAGCTATTGCAGAGAGGTCACATTCGGTCGAGTTCATCGCCCTGCGGGAGTCTGAACATGTTGGCACAGAAGAAGGATGGGAATTGGAGACTTTGTATTGAATATTGGGTGTTGAACAAGATCACTGTCCAGAATAGGTACTCGATCCTATGGATTAATGACCTTCTCGACCAACTGAAAGGGGTGAAATATTTCAGAAATATCGACTTGAAGTTTGGGTATCACCAGTTACCAATCGAACCCTCTGATGTGTGGAAGAATCTCTTCAAAGCTAGGGAGGGCCTTTTCAAATGATTGGTCATGCCTTTCAAGTTGAAAAATTCTCTCGCAACCTTCATGAGTTTGATGGACGTCATCTTGCAGCCATTCACCAACTCATTTGTAGTAGTGTACTTGGATTACATTATGATCTTCAGCCAGACTTGTGAAGATCAGCTCCACCACATCCGACAAGTCCTCCAAACACTACGACAACACAATTTGTGTGTTAATTTTGAGAAGTGCACTTTTGGCATGACCGAGGTTCAATATTTGGGATACATTATTGACGAAAGGGGGTTACATGTGGATCTAACTAAGATCCAAGTCATTCAGGATTGGCCACCCCCAACCACTCTAACATAGCTTCATATATTTCTGGGTCTTGCTAATTTATATCACAGGTTCGTGTTCGGATTCTCTCATATCACTTGGCTCTTGAGTCAAGTCACCAAGGGAAGAGTGAAAGAAAAATTCTTTTGGTCGGAATCGCAACAGTAGGTGTTCGTATAATTGAAACATAAACTCTGTTCTGCCCCAGTGCTCACATTACCAGACTTGCAACAACCATTTGAGGTTGCGATAGATGCCTCTGAATATGCTATTGGGGCAGTTCTTACTCAACAAGGGCATTTAATGGTATATCACAATGATAAATTGTTTGAAACAGTCCGAAAGTACCCACTTATGACAAAGAAATGTATTCCATTGTGCAGGCTTGTCGACAATGAAAGAATTACATTTTGGGGAAGGAAACAATCATCCACACAGACCATGGACCCATGCATTTCATACAGACACAAGGGAAGTTGCAAAATGATCACCATCAGAAGTGGTCCGCATATGTACAACAATTTCATTTTAACATCAAGTACAAGAAGGGTAGCACCAATAATGTTGCAAAATACCCCAGCCGACCACCGATCATGGTTCTAACCACCATTCTCAACTCTTGTGGGAATGATACTTCTGATTGGTCGCTTCTCTACAAGGGCAATCCAAAATTCAACCACACATACAAGGCACTCTTGGGGGGGTACGAAAGTTCAAAAATTTCACCTCCAAGATGGATTGTTATGTCACCTAGGACACCTTGGTGTTCCTTCAAGTGAGCGTGCCAAGATGATATGGGAAGCACACTATAATTGAGTCGTTGGGAATTTTAGGGTTGAGAAAATAGTGGTAGTACTGGAGAATTTTTTCTATTGTCCAAACCTTCGATAGGATGTCAGGAAGTACATCAGATCTTGCACTTCTTGCACCATTCCCAAACCGACCATCAAGAAGCAAGGCCTCTATACTTCACTTCCTACCCCTACTGGACCTTGGGAATCCATCTTCATGGATTACATGTTAGGCCTTCCTTCCACTAAGCATGGAAATGACTGTGTTTTCATGGTCATCGACAAATTCACAAAGAAGGCCCTTATGGATGTCTACAAGAAGAATATCACGACAGAAGCCAATCCTAAAGTCTTCTTTGAATGAGTGTTGGTGCACTTTGGGATCCCACAGTCTATCATCTCAGATCAGGACAGCAGGTTCCTCAGCACATTTTGGCCCAACATCTGTTAAATGGTGGACATAAAGCTCACCAAGTCCACAACTTTCCTTCCCCAAACTGATGGCCAGACAAAGGTCGTATGTAATATCCCAACAAGGGAAAATGCAGTAATACTGAAACACAATATGAGAACTGCAGCAAAGTAAACAATAAATCTAGATACACATCAGAATATACGGAGAATTTGAGCCTTTTCCTATATGGAGATGATTTTGTTACAAAATGTACAAAAGATGAAGGAATCTAGCCAAAGCGATGGCCTAGAATCACCTTGCAAACATGCTACAACTAGCACTGCGTAACTCGTGCGCTCACAAGAAGAAATATTGTGATGTCCCTCTTGCTGATTATGTACATGAGGCTACTGCAAAATGAAATGCATATATATGAAGGATAGGAGCTCTGATGATGCCAATATTCAAGAGCTAGCCAATTTGATGGAAACCCAAGATAACCCAGAAAGGATTTTCCAGATCTACAACTCTGTAAAATCACCCTCCTAGGGTTTGATCCTTTGACTAGTAGGTTATATAGATCTGAATCTAGATCTGACCCAATTATGGCTGCAATATTTTATACAAACATATCTAAGCTTTGAGGGCTGATCCCTCGTTCCGATCTACAAGCTAGGAGCTTGACATCTTGTCTCCTCTTCTTCCTCCTTCAAGTTGTACCAACTGAATATGCACCTGCTACAGAAACTACATTTTACTAGAGGGAGAGGCTTTATGCTTGCTGAAATATGCTGCAATAAACTGCAGGCTGATGGGAATGGTGATGGAAAGTTGAGGGGATGATCCCTCAGAGGATTACTAGCTGAAATACTAGTAACTTCCTTCCTCCTTTGGATCTGCAATGATGGACTACGCAATCCTTTATGGGACTGCTGTTGATAGGAGGTAAATAATGTTTGGACTGATGCCATATCTAAAATGAAACCCTGTGAATGTTGATATTTAAGCCCAAGGTGAAAGGAATAATCCTACACTGGTTCTCCAGCTGAAATACTGAAGAAAACCTCCACCTCCCAAATTATCTTTAGAAATTGAGTAATTCCTAAAGGTAGGTTTTCTGTAGAGAATGGAAATATTGTGGCACCAATTCCTGATGAGAATGAAGTACAACCATATTCCAAGAGCTACTCAATGAAAGAGGTTGGATTCCCGACTAGGAACACCCAGTGCTAAATAGCACTTGCAATCTTATCTAAACAACCAAAGAAAGCATGGAATGTCAAATGACAATTCCATATCTAAAAATACCTTTACATGAATAATAAAAATCACCCCTCCATTGTTTCCTTCATCTCCTTTATATAGTTTATAAGCCTTCCCATGCCTTGGCCCACCTCTAAACTACATTGTGCATCTGGACATAATCCTCCATGTTCTACTTTGTTGTCTCTCCAAGTCCTCCATCATGTCTATATAAAATGTACACCCTCTCCATCTTGTGTGCATTAAATGCACTACTTCCTCCATCACTTCATCATGAATTCCCTATGATCTTACATTATATGTCTTCCATGATCTCAGTTGACTTCTTCAACCTGCATGATCTATCTCATTAATGAGACATGATCTCCACTCCATTCACATTAGTAGTTGCTCCACTACCACATTATGTAGATATAGGCTTAATCAATCCACATTCACACATAAAAAATGGATATTTATTCATCTTGAGGATTATGGTTCCCTCCTCCCTTTTATTTACTTAATTAGTTAAGAGAATTAAGAAATTTTTGACGGGAAAATTTGTCCGGCCAATAGCAGGGGATCTCCTCGGTAAAAAGTCCCAATTAGACCTTCAACCATTTGGAATAGGGATCCCGTCCGGGGTGTGGGTCTACCTACCATTGAATTCTCCTTTCTTTGGGTCTCACTTAAACTCTATAAAACAGTGGATACACACCTAATCAAATGATACAAGACATATGATTGATGCATTAAATGTACATATAGCACTATGAGTAGCAAGAGGAAAAAATAAGGCATGAAGACCGAAGGAAGTGTTGTTAACAACACTTCATTAGGGTCATGCTTGTAAACTGTTCTGACCACAAAAGAAACAATTCCTCATGGCGAGAACACACTTCACTTCCTAAAAGTTTTAAATGATAACACAAATTCTAATAAACAAAGCCATCAGCGTTCGTTCAGAAAGTGAAATAAACTCAACCACCATTAACATACTCAACAAACTGTTATGCAATTGTGATATGAATTGAAGATAAAGTTCCCTTAATCTAAAGATGTTCAGAAAATGAAAATATAATACTCAATAGCGCTCATACATATGACAACACCAGATCCATAAAGGGATTTTTCAAAATTCTTGTATTCATACTCATATTTATAATCCTCTGGTAATACAATGTACTCAGCTCGAGTCCCAAAAATAAAGCCCCCTTTTACAAGCTCCCGAAGGAGTATTTATAATACAAAACCTACCCCTTGGGATTCCTCAACTTTTCATCTTCCTGACCGTTGGGTTTCCTTGAAACCCGTGACCTCGGACAATCTGCGACCCACGACCTCGAACCATTCACGACCTGCGACCTCGGGAAGATTCACGACCTATGACCTTGGGCAAATTCGCAACCTGCAACCTCGGGCAGATTCGTGACCTGCGACCTTGGGCAGTTTGCGACCTTGATAAATTTGCGACCTCTGACCTTCTTGGATTTGCAACCTCGCGACCTTCTTGGATTTGAGACCTCGCAACCTCCTTGGATTTGCGACCTTGCGACCTCCTTGGATTTGCGACCTCGCGACCTTCTTGGATTTGCGACCTTGTGACCCAGTCGCTGGGTCGCTGGGTCACGCCGTCGAGTTTTTGGCATGGAACATGAGTCCGTGACCTGGTGACCTGAGGAAATCTGTGACCTAGGGGTTTTATCCCTTCTACATTTCTCTTGTTGAGATAGTCTTAGCTCCCGCCACGTGAAACAACATTTTCTAGGTAAGCGACAAACTTCCTCATCGGTGTCATCATTGTAATCTCCTCATGTTACCTACGCGTAAGCATATTAGATTATCCATGTGTAACTTGTTAAATTAGCCTCGTCCACATAAATATGTTTATGCATGTTGAAGAGAAGAAATAAAAATACAACAAAAGAAAACACAGATGCATAAGAAGCATATTGACAAATAAAATCAGGGGGTTTTAACAACTAGCTTGGGCTCCTGCGTAGTCTATTTTCCATGCCTCCACCTTATTTGGCGATGTGATTTGTATATTATACTCCTTCTCCATTTTACTCGAGACTTATCAAGCACGCCTCTATTCACATGTTTCCTTCTTGGTTATTATCTTGTGCGATCTTTACATGGCTTCGAAATGGGATGCACCCTTGGAAAAGCTGGTGCATGCATATGTGCGCACTCCTAGTGTGCCCCCAACCATGCGATTATGGGGCCTCTTGTAACAACGTTTCGATCATTCATTGTTATGTAAGCTCAATACCCTTTGTAATACAAATGCATGTCTACCCTATTTTGAGAGTGCAACTCTACGTTTATATGGGCATGGGTGTTTGCATTTTAAAGAAGGGTTGCACTTCGAGGTCACATAGTCGGGCATTTCCTCAGTTTATTTCGGACACATATTTTGTGACCTTGCGACCTCAGAGACGTCACACAGTCACATGGGAAATAGATCGCATTTGTTGACTGGAAGCACAATCTGCAACCTTACGACCCGAGGCTTGTGGCGTATCTCTTTGCGACCATGCATATGCTTCCACTTTGCTGCAAGAGGCATTCCCTTTCGTTCTCATACACATCCTCCTTTGATTATATTTCCCCTGAAGGCACTCACCATTTACTATAGCTCGAGTGCATGGGATCATTATGAGTGTGGGGTCGCAAGTCTGGTGCTTGGGTCACACAGTCGGAGAGTCACACCAGTCACGGTCTCTCCTGAATGTGCTTAAATGCAACTTTGCGACTTGTTCCACCCTCCCACAGTCAAGGACTCGTATGAGCTACAGGCTCCCTTTGACTGCCTTTTGTGATCTTTCAAACTATTCATCTTATTCGTCTGTAGTCATTGGCATTCACGCCACATATTCCAGCCATGGCACCAGCTCATGACGCAGGGACATGCATCGCTAAATAAAATCTGTGAAGACGGGTATGGTGTTGCGTTTGGCATGCCGAGGCCATTCCTAGAGTGAGCTTTGTCAGCAATTGGTAGCACAACCAGACTACCTCCACACCCTGCGGCAATAATATTATGAGCATGGCGCCTGCGAATACCAATGATTTCACCTCAGAGACCGTCTGCGCGATACTCAATTTACTATGCGGTAGTTATATCGGGAGCATGCGCAGCATCTATCATGCGCAGTTTCTAGTTTGCACCATGGCTGTTACTAAAACATGTGGCCGATTTTAGGAGCGCAGCTAGCATTGCATTGAGCCCAACACACAATCTCTCACAAGCACGTGGCTTCGCTCCTATCATCCTCGAACCTGTTAACCTTTCTCGCATCACCCTTTTTTGCATGATATATTCCGATCTAATGCGTTATGGGTGGGCTTTCTATAAGCCATCGTGACTTGTTTAGAATGGCACAAATTCCTATATTAATAACATATCAAACCCAATGCCTCTTGCTATTTTACCCCCACGTGATGGTGATATTGCTTGGCACACCCTAGGTAGGGTCGACCTACATGTAACATTTATAATATCAATTAGTTTAAGCTACCTTTCAAAAGATAATTTTCCCCCACATAATTTACATGAGATCATGGGCTTGAGTGGAGTACCTAAGCAAAATGCCTAATGATCTATGGTGACAGGGCCTCTAAAGTACATACTTAATGCACAAAAAGCTTCCATTCGAGCGTATGCATGACGATCCTCTGACACATGGCACGGCTACGGCAAGAATCTCTTGTCTTGATGGTGAGAAGGCTTAGTCGGGGCTTGGAACAGGCTACGAGGATGTCATCATTCACAGGCCAGGTTAAAACCTTAACAGCTAAGCAAGTGGAGGGGGGAACCCAAAATTTTAAATATACCCAAAATTTTGGGTGTTGTTGTAGCGGCCACAACAAATGGCGAACCACTGGTAGAATCCAGCAATCTTTGTCGATATCTCGAAAATAGTCTGAGCCGAGATAGTGATGCAAGGGAATATTAAACAAGTTTTGCGGGTACCCTTTGTATTACTCTAGCCTTTACAAGTGTGCCCAGTCTTTGTGCCTTGGCTAGGTCTTGCTAATCAAAACACACCGAAGTGGGAGCTCACGGACGCCAGTCGCTTGTTGATGATTTGAAGAACAAGGCAACGGGTTTATTATTTTCAAGATTTTTAAAGTAAGTTTCCAGTGTTTCTCTACTGCCAGCAGGCCTAGACAGTACCCCGATAGAGTCACTTCAAGAAATTACAAACATTTCTCCGCTACCAGCGAGCCTGGTCAATACCCCGGCGGAGTCGTTGCATTACCTCTCTGCGCAGGAAGCCTTTCTCGATGCTTTTCCCTTATTTGTTTCATGTGCTTGTAGCACTTACTTTCAGGTGCTCGTGGCACTTATTTTTCATGGGCGGATGAGAGATCCCGACTTATTTTACAAGCAAGAGAGGTTGTTTCTTATTTTACAGAAACTGAAAGATATCCTGATTTGGGTTTGCCCTTGTGCCAAACCTTCACATCCCATCTACCAAAATAGGTGAAGCGCACAAAAAAAATCATTAAAATGTCCAAGACTATGCTGGGCACAAGGTTTAGGCTTAGAGGTATTGGGCCATTCAAACTCATTAGGTCTCCCACAACAACCGGCTCATATCTCCCCGGCTAAGAAGTTTAGACTCATAGGCATCTTATTGAGAATGTGACTTCGATAACTTATCCTGCGAGGAAGATGCCTTTTGAGATAGCCACCACAACCTCACGCAAACAATGGAGTTACTGTTTCAGCAATCGAGGTAACACAAGTCCACAAGGTGGTAGGGTTTCAATGAGGGCTCATGCGATGATAGGCGATATGTGGAATATTTTCAAAGTTATATCAACAATCTGCGGAAATGATGTGAGGAAAATAGTGCACGACGCAATGTAATAGGCAAGGCTCAAGATGAAATGCAACGTCATGTGCGAGAACGATCAACCAGTTGTAGGTGGAAAAGAGGCGCAATACAAGCAGTGATTATTTATGCAGCAACAAGCAACTGAAAAAGAAATGAGTGGAAAATACTTGTAACATGATCACACCTAAAATATTAATTGTAAACAAAAATAGCAGACAAACCTTAAAATTATAAAGTAAAAAATTTGGCAATTAAACCTAATTAAAAACTTTGAACTAACAATTTTTTATTAACAGGTCCTAGCTAGCCTACACCTAAAACCCTAGCTTAACCAATGATGCGGTCGGGTTATGTGAAATCAGCTTTCCAGTGCAGCCACCACATTAGTTCCTGACCTGCAAGAACGACAATGTTCACAATCAAAGCTAGCATCCAAAAAAGTGCAGTGACAACAAAAATTACCTGAAGAGCATGTGCAACGGCAAGAAGATCACGGATACTTACCAACGAACATGCCAGAATAGATTGTGCAAGCTGAATCCCACTCTCAACCTGATACACAGCAATATGTTCTTGAAACTCAACATTTATAAATGACACACATCCATTCGTGCACAAACCTAGGTCTGATGGGCGCTGGGTGAGACATTGCCTATTTGCGAGTATATTCATCGGGTAAGATCCGTCAAACCAAACAGAAACCTCATCATGGTGTGGATGATGATAATTTTTATTGAATGGAAACAATAAGCATGTGGCAGGAAAATTATAGGTGCTTGCTCATCCAGTGCAGAAACCCTTGTTCGGGATTGCTCCTGGGTTTGGTCAAGGGTATGGGGATCCGAATCCGCGTTTAGTGGAGCCTGAAATTCCTCACCACCTTGAACAAACTCCGGACCTTCGAGCGGGGGGCTTCCCAACTTTGATTTCTTGGCAAGATCAATAGGTGAATGGATGTGATCATGGATTGTGGTGAGTTGCAAAATGTTAGTGGGCTTTGTATCAATTTGGTCAAACCTTTGCACACTGACTGATTGATAATCCAATGTATCAGATTCTTTAGATTTTCCAGGATAGGGTGAATTTACCGTAAGGTTTTCGGGCAGTTGAGGGATTTGCCAAGAACCACGTGTTGGTGCCTGATTGCAACTGGTACTGGCTAGGCAACAACTGGAAAGATTAGAGACAATGGCCGGTGTTTTCTTACCAGTGAATAAATTGGGGTATATTGGTTGTTGCACACCAGCTACCGGGGGAGAGGAATATGTGCTCAGGGAAAACTTACTAGAATGAAAGTTCCACCCAAATGAAATGATATCCGGCGTGTTTATGCTGGGAGGAGCATGGTACTTGGGAGTCATTATTTCAGAAACCCTAAGCTGAGAAACCCTAATTGGAGTTGTTTGAGGGGTCTTCTCAGGATCGAAAGAACTAGGGATGATGGCCGGCAAGGGCGAGGGTGCTTCGATTCCCTGATGGGTACTCGAAACTTCATAAAGTGAATTATCCAATTATGGTGTCTCCATATGGTCGGCAATAAGATACGAGTGACAGTCCTCAGTGGTATTAGTGAATATGTTTTCAGATAAGCAGTGATCGTTGTAACCATCGATTTGATCAAGTTGGGTACCTGGCATGTTGGGCTCCCCGGGAGTTACCGACTGGGATGGATCAATAAAGAGGAAATCTTGAGGTTGCCCAGATAGGAAATCGCTCCTATGGCTGTCTAAATATTCCGAGTGAGAAAGATCATATTTAAAAGATTCAATGATTTTGAACTGTGATTGTGAAACACCATTTGCGTGCTTATGATTGTTACCAATACCAGTATAAGGAAATTTTGAATGTCTCGGAGAAATTACTAGTGTGGCTGAATTGTGAAATAAATCGTGGAATAATGAACGAAAAGATTGAGCCGCAGGGGCGTTAACCATACAAGGCTTTTCAACACGCGCATCCATGTCATTTAGAGAAAACAAAGATCTGGTAGGCCCTGTAAGGGAATCAACTTCACCCGGGATAGGAGTCGATTCATAATAAGTATGCAAATCATATTTAGGACTGTGTCTAGGGATACATCGAGTGGGCTCGAGGTAGGTTTCACGATCTTGGAGGGATGTTGGGCCCATCTAGTTTTCAAGCTTTTATTCGATAGGGTGCGTGAAAGATTCAAAGGTAGTACAATAGGCTTCATCCTCATGCACCCATATATCATTTCTCAGAACTTTCGAGGTCACAACTCCACTACCTGACAACTCGGGAGGAGGAGCAAGAATATCACAAAAAACAATACTCTCCTGGGAGGCCGAAATTTTTTTTAAACTCAGGGACATGGACAAGGAAACATTGGGGTCGCAGTCTGAACAGCTGGCCACTTGCGGGTTGTCATAAGGAAGACTAGGATTAGGCTGGGTTGCTACTTGAAATTGTTCAAGAGAAACGAGGATCACATACCTGAACTATTCACTTAACAACTTCCAATCGACATCCTTTTCAGGGAACTCAAAACAATAATGAGAAAATCTGATAGAAAATTCATCTAGAGGTTGTTGAGGTTCCATTCTAATATCATTTAGCTTTATCAATACACTTTGAAGATCGTACATGTGAAAAGCTTGTTGCAATTCACTGGCGAGTTTTTCAAATGAATGGATGGAAGCTTCCGGCAATGTGCGGCACCATTGCTTAGCGCGACCTTTGAGAGTGAGGAAGAAAAGCAAACAAATCAAACCTTCATTGTCAATTTCGTAGCACTCACCAAAGTCAGAGAAATCTGAAAGGTGTCGGGTTATGGACACTCCATTTCCACCATCGAATTTTAGCTAGGACAACTGATACATAAGTTCAGCGGGGATGAGACATCGAGGCTCATAAAACTCTGACAAACATCTCGGGAGAATAATTTTGGAACGAGACATTACAGATATGAGATTAACTGCAGGCTCTAAGGGCTTAGATTTTCATCTGGCCCTCCTTCTAGAGCCAATTCTGTTGGCGAGAAAATCTATCCGGCCAACATCAGGGGATCTCCCCGGTAAAAAGTCCCAATTAGACCTTCAACCGTTTGGAATAGGGATCCCGTCCGGGGTGTGGGTCCGGCTACCACTGATTTCTCCTTTCTTTGGGTCTCTCTTAAACTCTATAAAACAGTGGATACACACCTAATCAAATGATACAAGACATCTGATTGATGCATTTAATGTACATATAGCACTATGAGTAGCAAGAGGAAAAAATAAGGCATGAAGACCGAAAGAAGTGTTGTTAACAACACTTCATTAGGGTCATGCTTGTAAACTGTTATGACCACAAAAGAAACAATTCCTCATGGCAAGAACACACTTCAATTCCTAAAACTTTTAAATGATAACACAAATGCTAATAAACAAAGCCATCAGCGTTCATTCAGAAAGTGAAATAAACTCAACCACCATTAACATACTCAGCCAACTGTTATGCAATTGTGATATGAATTGAAGATAAAGTTCCCTTAATCTAAAGATGTTCAGAAACTAAAATTATAATACTCAATAGCGCTCATACATATGACAACACCAAATCCACAAATGGATTTTTCAGAATTCTTGTATTCATACTCAGATGTATAATCCTCTGGTAATACAATGTACTCAGCTCGAGTCCCAAAAAAATCCCCTTTTTACAAGCTCTCGAAGGAGTATTTATAATACAAAACCTGCCCCTTGGGATTCCTCGACTTTTCATCTTCCTGACCATTGGGTTTCCTTGTGACCCGTGACCTCGGACAATCCGCGACCCGCGACCTCATACCATTCGCAACCTGCGACCTCGGGTATATTCGCGACCTGTGACCTTGGGTAGATTCGCGACCTGCGACCTTAGGCAGATTCGCGACCTGCGACCTTGGGCAGTCTGTGACCTTGATAAATTTGTGACCTGCGACCTTCTTGGATTTGCAACCTTAGGACCGTATTGGATTTGTGACCTCTCGACCTCCTTGGATTTGCGACCTCGCGACCTCCTTGGATTTGCGACCTCGCAACCTCCTTGGATTTTCGACCTTGTGACCGAGTTGCTGGGTCGTTGGGGTGCGCCGTCGAGCGTTTGGCATGGAACATGACTCCATGACTTGGCAACCTAAGGAAATCTGTGACCTGGGGGTTTATCCCTTCTACATTTCTCTTGTTGAGATAGTGTTAGATCCCGCCACGTGAACCAGCATTTTCTTAGTAAGCGACAAACTTCCTCGTTTGGGTCATCATCATAATCTCCTCATGTTACCTGCGCATAAGCATATTAGATTAGCCATGTGTAACTTGTTAAATTAGCCTTCTCCACATAAATATTTTTATGCATGTTGAAGAGAAAAAATAAAAATACAACAAAAGAAAACGCAGATGCATAAGGATCATATTGACAAATAAAATCAGGCAGTTTTAACAACTAGCTTGGGCTCCTGCATAGTCTATTTTCCACACCTCCACCTTATTGGGTGATGTGATTTTTATATTATACTCCTTCTCCCTTTTACTCGAGACTTATCAAGTGCGCCTCTATTCACATGTTTCCTTCTTGGTTATTATCTTGTGTGATCTTTGCATGGCTTCAAAATGGGATGCACCCTTGGCAAAGCTGGTGCATGTATATGTGCGCACTCCTGGTGTGCCCCCAGCCATGCAATTATGGGGCCTCTCGTAACAACGTTTCGATCATTCGTTGTTATGTAAGCTCAATACCCTTTGTAATACAAATGCATGTTTGCCCTATTTTGAGAGTGCGACTCTGCGTTTATATGGGCATGGGTGTTTGCCTTTTAAACAAGGGTTGAACTTCGGGGTTGCATAGTTAGGGATTTCATCGGTTTCTTTCGGACACGTCTTTTGCGACCTTGCGACCTCAGAGAGGTTTCACAGTCGCATGGGAAATAGGTCGCATTTTTTGACCAGAAGCACAATTTGCAACCTTGCAACCCGAGGCCTATGGAGTATCTCTTTGCGACCATGCATATTCTTCCACTTTGCTGCAAGAGGCATGCCCTTTCGTTCTCATACACATCCGGCTTTGATGATATTTCCCCTCAAGGCACTCACCATTTACTATAGCCCGAGTGCATGGGATCATTATGAGTGTGGGGTAACAAGTCGGGTGCATAGGTCGCACAGTCGGAGAGTCGCACCAGTCGCGGTCTCTCCCGAATGTGCTTAATTGTGACTTTGTGACTTGTTCCGCCCTCCCACAGTCGAGGACTCGTATGAGCTGTGGGATCCCTTTGATTTCCTTTTGTGATATTTCAAACTGTTCATCTTATTCGTTTGTAGTTGTTGGCATTCAAGCCACATATTCCAACCATGGCACCATCTCATGACACAGGGACATGCACCGCTAAATAAAATCTGCGAAGACGGGTATGGCGTTGCGTTTGGCATGCCAAGGCCGTAGCTGGAGTGAGATTTTTCGGCAGTAGGTGGCGCAACCAGACTACTTCCACACCCTGTGGCAATAATATTATGAGCATGCCGCCTGCGAATACCAATGATTTCACCTCAGAGACAGCCTGTACGATACTCAATTTAGTATGCGGTAGTTATATCAGCAGCACGCGTAGTATCTATCATGGGAAGTTTCTGGTTTGCGCCATGGCCATTACTAAAACATGTGGCCGATTTTAGGAGCGTAGCTGGCATTGCGTTGAGCGCAACGCACAATCTATCAAAAGCACGTGGCTTCGCTCCTATTATCCTTGAGCCTGTTAACCTTTCTCGCATCACCCTTGTTTGCATGATATATTCCGATCTGATGCGTTATGGGTGGGCTTTCTATAAGCCATTGTGACTTGTTTAGAATGACACGCATTCCTCTATTAATAACATATCAAACCCAATGCCTCTTGCTATTTTACCCCCCACGTGATGGTGATATTTTTTGGCACACCCTTCGTAGGGTTGACCTACGTGTAACATTTATAATATTAATTAGTTTAAGCTACCTTTCAGAAGACAATTTCCCCCCACATAATTTACATGAGATCATGGGCTTGAATGGAGTACCTAAACAAAATTCCTAATCACCTATGGTGACAGGGCCTCTAAAGTACATACTTAATGCACAAAAAGCTTCCATTCTAGCGTATGCATCATGATCCTCTCACACATGGCGCGACTGCGGCAAGAGTATTTCATCTTGATGGTGAGAAGGCTCAGTTGGGGCTTGGAACTGGCTACGAGGATGTCATCGTTCACAGGCTAGGTTAAAACCTTAACAGCTAATCAGGTAGAGGGGGGAACCCGAAATTTTAAATATACCCAAAATTTTGGGTGTTGTTGTAGCAGCTACAACGGAACTCTAATATTCCAAATATCATGTGAAAATTTGTTCCTAGAAAAATGTTGCTTTTCCTCGAGAAAATGCAAAATTAGATGCAAGGCCATCTATTTCCCTCCAAATGGAATCCACATAAGGAAGGCCTCTTCCATTTGCTGCAATGTGTCATGCATGTTTCGTTCCAAAGTTGCCTCTCAAAATTGCCTAGAATGACCTCCAAATCTATGGTTAGATGTCCTCCTTCCACCATGAAGTACCAAGTGACAACCATATGATGTCCAACATCATCATCAATACATGAGATACATAAAATAAATTTGTTCTTTCCACAAAGGAAATCCTCCATCTCATAATACATTTCTTCATCCCATGCTTAATGAATTAGATTGAGCATTGACATGCCCTCATCCTTAGCCTTGTTGGCCTTGTTGGTTCCAAGCACCATTCCAACATTATGCAAAAGAATAAATAGAGACATATGGGTAGACCAAATTTTCAAACCATATTCTCCCAATAGTAACCACCAGAGTGGGGCCATTTGCTGCCATCCTCCATCTCCCCCATGCAAGATGGATAAGCCAAACTCCCCCAAAAGAAACCAAAGCAACAAGAGATATTTTTGCCCTCTCTCCTCCTCATGTGCATCATGGATTAAATACATACTGATAGAAATGTGGAATGTCACATCAGCCTAATACAAGTAAGCAACATTAATACACATCATGAGAGTACCATGCCAAGTTTTACACAATACAAAACACATAGACATAGGATATGTCATACAATGGCCAAAGTATCTCAAGGACAACCAAAATGAACATGCATTTCTTTGTTGCATACTATCATTGATACAAAAGGCATGAATTCAGAAAAATATGAGCTATTGGGTGGTATCCATACTCACCCAAGAGCAGCCAGCGCAACCATGCCTCCTTCTTCATTTCATGAGTGTTTTTCAAGGCATGGATCAAATAAAGAGGATCCGTTGGGTAGTAACCAAAATCACCCAAGAGAAAACAACATAACCAAGCTTCTTGATAGCCCATGTCATATATCTACAAGTGGTCTTGCAACCCCTTTCTTATCATTCTCACCCACTCACCCATATATAGATGATGAATGATGTTTTGCATAAACATGGTATCCTCCCTTTGTAGAATACCATCCTTCCAAAACTGATGAAAATTTTTTCACTCCATGAAATGTTGAAGTGCACCTCCAATGAGATCTCTTAATGAGACCTTCTCCTCATCAATGGCCCTCCAAAACTAGTGAGGTTCTAGATCTGCTGCAATTAGAAGTTTCTCTTTGAGCTGTGAGTTTCTCATTGAGAAAGTGTCATCTAGAAAGGAGAAAAGATTTCTCATCTCAAGATGTCTACCATTTATCATCTTTAAATCCATTGCTTCATGAGTGAAGCAACCTTCAGAATGCTCCAAGAATAATGGGGCTCGTTCTTTATCACCGCTACTAAGTGACATCGTTGTAGATATGCATGGTAATACATGTGTTGTTTCAAATAAAGGTACAATGCTGATCTCATAACCAATCATTGTACATAGGATCATACTCATCCCATTTTTTCCTTAGGAAATGTCTCTTTGTGACACATATTTGGTTTTGTCACATTAAACTACTTCCTCAACTTCTGAAAGAAATCTGAATATTTAGTCACCTTTGCATGCTCCATGCGACCAAACCACCAATCATTGGCTTCACCATAAATATGAAGTGATGCAATCTGAAAAACCTCTTTTTCAGCCACAGGATGTAACATGAAAAATGTATCTAACTCTTTCCTCCAAGCCTTAATAGTTCTTGAGGAAGATCCATCAAATGTAGGCAAATAGAATCTATTTTTCCTATTTATTCTATTGTTTCTATATGATATTCTTTCTTCTTTGACTTAGAGGAATTGTTGGAGAGTTAGCTTCTCCTTGAATTCTCTAGACTGTGCTTTATATTCTTCAAGATATAGACTAAGAGTATCATAAGTCTTAGGTTCTCTTCTTTCTTCATTTCTATACCTTTCACCTTCTTCAAAGAAAGTGGGCATAGTAGATCTATGAGGAGATCTTTGATTCTCCAGTTTTCTCTTTTGATAATAGGAAGTGGTTGGACCTTCCTCATCAAATATTCTTCTTGGATCCTCCCTTTGCCTTTCCCTCTTCATTTGATTGACCTGTTTGGAGAGATATTGCAAGGATCTAAAGAGAGGAGTGGAAAAACTACAATCCTCCTTCATCATAGATCTCATCTATCTTCTTCTTCTTCTTCTGATGCAAAATATGAAATGTCCACAATCTGAGCCAAAGATCATGCTCTAATACCACTGTAATATCCCAGAAAGGGAAAATGCAATAATACTAAAACACAATATAAGAACTGCATAAAAGTAAACAATAAATCTAAATAGACATCGGAATATACAGAGAAGCTGAACATTTTTATTATATGGAGAGGATTCAGTTACACAATGTACAAAAGATGAAGGAATCTAGCCAAAGAGATGGCCTAGAATCACCCTGCAAACATGCTACAACTAGCACTGCATAACTCGTGAGCTTACAGGAAGCAATAATGCATTGTCCCTTTTATTGTTGACGTACATGAAGTTGCTGCAAAATGAAATGTAGATCTATGGAGCTCAGAAGCTCTGATGATGCCAAGATTCAAGATCTGGACAATGTGATGGAAGCCCAAGATAACCCAGAAAGGATTTTCTAGATATAGAACTTTGGAAAATCACCCTCCTAGGGTTTGATCCTTTGAATGCTGGGTTATACTGATATGAAGCTAGATCTGATCCACATATGGCTGAAATATGTTATACAAACATATCTAAGCTTTTAGGGTTGATCCCTCCTTCAGATCTACAAGCTAGGAGCTTCGAATCTTGTCTCCTCTTCTTCCTCCTTCAAGTTGCAGCAACTGAATATGTAGCTGCTATAGAAATTGTGTTGTACAAGAGGGAGAGGCTCTATTCCTACTGAAATAAACTAAAATAAACTCCAGGCTTATGGGAATGGTGATGGCAAGGTGAGGGGATGATCCCTCATAGGATTACTAGTTGAAATACTAGTAACTTCCTTCCTACATTGGATCTGCAATGATGGACCCTGCAATCCTTGATGGGACTGTTGTTGATAGGAGGCCAATAATGTTTGACCTGATGCCAGATCTGAAATGAAGCCCTAGGAATTGTTGTGCATATCAGCCCCTCCATTCAAAATTTTGGCTAACAGTCCCATCCGAATTCGTTTAAAATCCCTATAGTGGCCCAAAACCCTCATATTTCATCTACCGTTGCCCTCCCCGCACACAAAAATACACCATTCAAAGTTAAAACCCACAATTAAATTTTATATCGGGTCTCAGCCCCTTGGTTTTAATCCCCATGTGACTCGTATGCAAAACCTTGTGCTATAACCAAACGGGGCCCATCACTTTATAGTTTCAGACAAAGTCTTAGCCGTCCGATCTCAACCAGATCTACGGCCCGCAATCAATTCAGTAATGGTGGTCCCCGCACTCAAAAAACAGTGGTCTTTTCCGCACCTCTCATCCATAGCTGGCGGTATTCTCCACGGACCCAACGATTCCATACGCTGGGTGACGCGTGTCCCAGGGTACGATTGCCAAACCGCCCATTTTGTGCATTAAATATCTGACCATAGATGGAAAGCAGAATTCACCAGTGCCGTTGGATCTGTCGACCTCCATCCAACGCTGGATATCCTCCGAAGCTGCACGTGCTTTAACCCATTTCTGTCGCGTCCATGGCCCACAGTCCCTCTGCCTCAAAGCATTTGTAGTCGTGGATATTACTCTGGAATTGAACGGTCCAGATCATCCGCTTGACCACCCGCTGACCGAGTCCCCCACCATGTCATTGCTCCACGTGTTCACCATCTCACCCACCGCTATTCATATATATATATATATATATATATATATATATATATATATATATATATATATTTCATTCTTACGTTATGAGTTAATGTTTCTCTCTGGCCAGCCTTTCCATCACACCTCCATTGTAATTTCCTCGCCACCCTGCTGGTTCTAGCCATGTAGCCATGTCCTCGACATCACCATCATCTCCACCTCCATGCCCCTTGCTCCTGAGTCTGTTTTCTCTAATGAATCTATGGGTTTTGTAGGTTTCAAGACGATGAAGAGACGCTATAATTTGTCGCCTCCATTACAGAGGTCAAGAGCATATCAAAGGACGATATTCTGCTGGTGAAATTAAAGAGGGAAGCTTGAAGTAGTCGTATGATATGACCTCATTAATGGAAACAGAAAGAAAACCCATTGAACCTCTCAGAGCGATGCAAGAGGTAGGTTCTGGCAGCTAAAGACATTAATTTCGCAGCATAAAAAATATCAGTAAAAGCCAGGAGATACAACGTCCTGCATTTAAGGTTTTGGATTTAAATTCAAATGCTAGAAGATACAGTACTCATAAAGTAATATTCTCAAGGTGATATCTCAGTCGAGTTCATTTCAGGGACGTACAGAATGTTCACGAAGAATTACCCTCATGCCCCGTTCCCGAAGAGATTTTCTTCCAGTTCATTTATTTCTAGAGGTAGATTGCCAAGTACAAACAATTACATTCAGTCATTCACAGTATAGGCACAAAGGTTTTCCGCCATTTTGTTTAAGTTAAATCATTAAATGTGTATCACCTACCTCATTCTCTAGAATTTTCTGTCTCTTCTATAAAAACCATGAAAAAACTCATTGTAAGGGTTCCAGATTTCTATCAGCAAACTGTGCAGTGAAAGGCTTCTGTATACATCTTGTAAAGTTTCTGTATGAAGGCTCAGAGGTAGGGTCTCAGTGAGGAGGAGTTATAACTGTAATGAGGATTCTGGTCTTTGGTATCTCACAGTATGTAATTATATCTTATGTGTTAATATAAATCTCATTTCATGCTACTTATCTTCTGGTATCATGTTCTAGAATGCGAGTGGCTCACTGGTCTTAAGCAAGGATTCATCCTAGTTGGTGCCCATACTTGGATTAGTCAAGCACTTTAAATAGGCCTAGTCATGATATACTGTTCCATGTTAATTTCATCCATATTTTCTGCTATATTAGTTACTTGAGGGGGGTGCTTTTAAAACACCATTGTCATGTATGGATTCTTAGTTGGATAAGCCCATATGTGGTTTTTTTGTGTATCTGGGTATCAGCCTCATGTTAACTAGTATCTTCTTCATGTTTCTTCACTGCATCCACTTTCTGATATTGGATTTCTATGGCATGCTATTTGAACTGGCCCTCTTTGCAGTAAGCTGTCTCTTAACTGTCTGATGCTTTTGTATTGGAGTTTTGCATGTTGTTCTTACATTATTCTTATCTTTGTATTAGCTTCTGAGAGAGTTTGGTTCCATTTAAACTAATTTCCTTGTTCTGCAAGAGATAGTAAGAGAGCTTTTGGACTGACAACCCAAGCTATATTATGAGCTCCTTGCTATATTAAGATGTCCTAGGCACTAGTCTATAGAAATTCTAGGCTGTCTCTGCGGGTGACAAAATTGTCGACAACATATTTCTGGCGTCGTTGCCAGGGAACGAATTCAAGAAAATCATTTTCCCTGGGCCTCGACAAATTGTTTTCACTCTCTAATCAGGTGAGCATAGAGAGTTGAAGAGCTGCATATCTCTCACCTTGGCAACTCCAATGTTATTTATTTGAGAAATCTATTGGTAGTCTTGGCTCCTCGAAAGCCAAATTTGAGGTCAGATACATCACAGTCGAAGATACCTTCTGTGCCTGACCTAGAAAAGATTATACATAGGAGAAGTTGGAGAGAAAGACAGTCAGTTCATGCTGAAAACCCTGAACATTCTGTAGAAGACTTCCCATCCTCCTCTTCTCAAGAAATCCCAGTATAAAATCATGACTTCACTGAGGAAAATCTCGAATATTACTCAGATAGTCCACCCCGGGGAGGTGCAAGAACTAAAGTGAGCTTTCATCCCACCCCTGAGGCTGAGGAAATTAAAGAAGTTACAGAGGTAGCCCCTGTTAATCGTGAATTGTTTCCAGCTACACCTCAAGTTGCTGTACAATATATCCCCATTTTTATCCATACCCCACTTCCTCCTACTCCCCTTCCTTCATTTGTACATCAAATTGCTGCACACCCCCCACCTCCTCCAATGGCTAATGTTCCTGCTTTCCTCTTGAATAAATATGCTCCACTGGCCTTACCTCAAGTGCTAAATGATATGCCACGGGATTATTTGAAGATTCTGCCTAGATTTAACGGAGAAAATGAGATTGATGCTCAGAAACATCTTGAGACTTTCTGCTCTTTTGCAGAAAACTTAAATGTAGAACATTTGGATGTGGTCTTGAGATTGTTTGTGCAATCTTTGGATGGTGAAGCCAGAAAATGGTTCAAGACATTGGGAAACCGTTTTGTAACCACCTGGGATGACATGGAGAATACTTTTCTCAAGAAATGGGGAGAAAATAAAGATCATGGGCAGTGTCTCACTGAGTTCAATACACTCAAGAAGAGACATAATGAAGGGGTGTTGGAGTTTATTAAGAGATTTAATAAGTTATATCTAAATCTCCCTGCAGATATGAAGCCTCATCAGAATGCTGCAAAAGTTGTTTTCATTGCAGCTTTTGACTCAGATTTCGGTTTCTCCCTCAGGGAGAGAAAGCCCGCCACCCTAGATGATGCTCAGTCAGACGCTCTTGAATTGGAAGCTAACTTTGCTTCCTCTAGAAAATTAAAAGGGAAGATTGAACAGGATGTTAGAAGGAAGGGAAAAGAAGAATTATCCACCTCCAACCAGGATAAGGATTCAGATAAAATGGAGGAAATAAGAAAAATGATAAAGAAGATGGTCAAGCTTGAATTGGAGGCAAAGAACCCAGCTCCCAAGAATTTTTTTAATGCTCAAAACAGAGGTTACAATCCTCAATATAGAAAGCCACCTCTGCAGATATTGCCAAGGGAAGCAAAGGAGCAGCAAGATCAGGTACCACATCCCTTGTACCTGGAAGGTCCAGCAGCTGACTCCACTGAAGATGCTGCTTATGAACTAGAAGATTCAAATCTTGCTTTCTCAAACAATGATGAAATGGAATGCCCATTGCAAGAGGAAGAAGAAGGAGCAGAGATTGATCATTATTGTAAACAATTTGCTGATTTCATGCAAGCACAATTCAATGTAAAATATGATCTCAGATCTTCAAGGAAGAGGACCCGAACTCAAGATCAAGAAGAGGAGCCACCTCAGAAGGAGGTACATGCTCAGAAGGAATCAGCAACAAAGAGAAACACAGAAAAAGGTAAGAGTCCTCTAAATATTCCCTTGCAGCCTAATGACCAGATTCCTTCTTCTTCAAAAGTAGTAAGTCCTCCTAATGACAGATCTGTGTCAAAAGAAATTAGATTTTCAGCTGAAAATAAAGAGTCAAAAGAAGTTGTGATAGAAAAGCCCCCTC
The DNA here is from genome assembly GCA_034641835.2 of Pinus albicaulis. Taxonomy (NCBI): domain Eukaryota; kingdom Viridiplantae; phylum Streptophyta; class Pinopsida; order Pinales; family Pinaceae; genus Pinus; species Pinus albicaulis. Next base: position 286,441,165 of record CM076570.1, on the reverse strand, counting down.
CTGCTTTTAGTTTTCAAAAAGAGCTTGAGAAAATTAAAATTCCAGTCCCCTTGACTGAGCTGCTAAAACAACCTACATATCAGTCTCAAGTTACTTCTTTTATGCTCCCTCCTGAAATATCAATTGTACCTGATAGTTTAAACCTTCAAGAAGAAAGACCCATGGTAGTCTTTGGCCCACATGTTGAGGAAGTAGATTCTTCTACTCCTCCTTTTTATGTGTCTCTAGTTATTCATGACCTACTGTTACACAATTGTATGTTAGATTCTGGGGCTTCCCATAATCTTATGCCTATGTCTATCATGGAACAACTAGGACTGCAAATCACACCCCCATATAAATACCTTTATTCATTTGATTCCAAAAGAGTCAAATGCTTGGGGATGATTAAAGATTTAGTGGTCAATTTGGCCCAAATTCTAGCAAAGAGTGTGGTCATGGACATTGTGGTGGTTGATATCCCAACTCGCTTTGGCATGTTGCTGTCAAGGTCCTGGGGTACAAAAATTGGTGGGTCAATTAAGCTAGATTTAACATATGCTACCATCCCAGTTTTTGGTGGACAGGAGAGGAGGTTATACAGAGAGACTAAATTTGTCAAGGTAGTTACTAAGGTTGATAACTCTGAAAATTTTCTAGTCTATAGTAAAGAAGGAGATTTTTCATGCTTTATGCTAGAAGAAGATCAAAATTATGTGCATGAATCCTCCTTCAAAATTAAGGATGAGCAGCCTTCAGAAAATTATGAAGCTGGAATCTAGACTTTAAATTTCGATGGGGCAAATTCAAGAGAAGGAAATGAAGCTGGGGTGTTATTAATCTCTCCTACAGGAAAATGGGTCCCACTGTCCTTTAAATTGGAATATGAGGCTACCAATAATGTAGTTGAATATGAAGCACTTTTGTTGGGATTACAGATAGCCAAGAATATGGGCATACAAAGTCTAAAAGTCATGGGAGACTCTGAGCTGGTGGTAAGGCAGGTCAGAAATCAATGTCAAACTAAGCATCCACGACTGAGAGCTTACAGACATGAAATATGGGACATGGTGGAAAATTTCTTCACGGCTTTTAATATACAGTTCATGCCCTGGGATCAGAACAGAATGGCAGATTCTCTCGTTGTGGCTGCTAGTACATTCCGTCCTCCACAGAGTCCTCTTTTGAGGTATGAAATTGAAGTATGATACAGACCATCAATCCCAGATAATGTTAAACATTGGAAGGTATTTGAAGATGATGAACAGATGAAGAGATTCTTGGAGACAGTGGGAGAATTCTCCAATATGGAGATTGATGATAATGAAGAAGAGGAAGCTGAGAATGTTGTAGAAAACAAATGGGAAGAAAAAATAGTAGGCAATAAAGTTCTGCAGCTAAAATGAAATATCATACCTAGAGGGTTGGTGCCTCTAGAAATATTGTTTGATAAAAACGATGTTCCATTGCAGCACAGTAAAACAGTAGAAGAAGAATAAGTGGAAGATTTAAATCTGGGTACTCATGCTGATCCCAAAATCGTCAAATTATCCAAAAAAGTCCCAGAAGAATATAAAGAGAAATATCTGAAATTATTTCAGTTATATAAGGATGTATTTGCATGGTCCTATCAGGACCTAAAAACTTTTGATATTAATATAATGCAGCATAGGATTCCTCTGAGGGAAGACGGAAAACCATATAAGCAGAAGCTCATACAGATAAATCCTCTGCTGCTTTCCTCTATTGAAAAATAAATCAAGAAGCTGCTAAAGGCCAAAATAATTTTTCCATTGAGATACTTAGAATGGGTAACAAACCTTGTTCCTGTTCAAAAGAAAAATGGAGAAATAAGGTTGTGTGTAGATTTCAGAAACTTAAATAGAGCATATTTAAAAGATAATTATCCATTGCCTAAGATGGATCACATTTTGCAGAAAGTGGTCAGAGCATCTAGAATGTCAATGATGGATGGTTTCTCTGGAGCTAATCAGGTGGTTGTTTTCCCAGAGGATCAGAAAAAACTGCATTTACAACACCATGGGGTACATTTAAGTATGCTAGGATGCCATTTGGGTTAATTAATGTAGGAGCTACTTTTCAGAGGGAAATGGACATAGCCTTTGTTGGTGAACAGGACAAGTTTCTGGTGGTATATCTGGATGATATCACAGTATTTTCAAATGATGATACTGAACACATTCAGCACTTGTAGAGAACCTTTGAAAAATGCAGAAGGTATGGTCTTTCCCTCAATCCTCAAAAATCTTTATTTGCATTAGATGAGGGAAAACTCTTAGGGCACATCGTAACTAAAGATGGTGTGAAAATAGACCCTAAGAGAGTTGAAGTTATAAACAGTATTCCTTTACTTAGGAATAAGAAATAAGTGCAGGTGTTCCTAGGATGAATTAATTTTCTAAGAAGATTTATTCCTAACTATGCTGAGATAGTTAGGAATATAACTGATATGCTTAAAAAGAAAAATGAGGTGAAATGGTCCCAGGAAACTAGAGATGCATTCACCAAAATAAAACAAACATTTGCTGAAGCTCCTGTGCTAGCGGGGCCAGATTATACAAAGCCATTTATAATATTCTCATTTGCTTCACCTCATACTGTAGCTGGAGTCTTGTTGCAGAAAAATGAAGATGGATATGAGAAACCTATAGCCTTTTTCAGTCAGGTATTGCATGGTGCAGAATTGAAATACAACATATTGGAGAAACAGGCATATGCCCTGGTGAAGTCTCTTAAAGCTTTCAGAATGTATATTTTGCAATCTCACATCACTGCATATGTCCCTACAGTAGTTGTCAAAGACATTCTTGTTCAGGGGGATAGTGAAGGTAAAAGAGGAAGATGGATTGCAAAAATTCAGGAGTATGATTTGGACATAAGGCCCACTAAGTTGGTTAAAGGACAAGGGCTAGCCAAAATTCTGTCTGAATCAAATCATCAGGCTCTAGGCATAAATTTGTCCATGATAGAAACTGAAGAATCTAAGAAAGGAGAAGAGCAGCATGGACTAGAGATGGCCACTCAAAAGATACACATAAAATATCTCACTAGTCCTTGGTACAAAGGAATAGTTGAATATCTTTTAACACTCAGCTGTCCTCCAAGTTGTGATAAGATAAAATACAGAGCTGTAAGAATGAAATCATAGAAGTATATAATTGCCAATGGTCATTTATATTAGAGAGATCCTTTAGGCATACTATTTTTGTGCCTCACAGAGGATGAAGTAGAAAATATAATGATAGAATTTCATGAAGGAATCTGTGGAGGACATTACAACTGGAGAGCTACAGCTCATAAATTTCTGAGGGCTGGTTTTTATTGGCCCAAATTATTTGGAGATGTTTTTAATTGGGTAAGAGCATGTGATAAGTGTCAAAAATTTGCTGAGAGACAAAAATTGCCTGCTCTGCCCCTAATTCCAGCTCATATAGATGAACCATTTCAGCAATGGGGATTAGATTTTATTGGAGAAATACATCCCCCTTCAAGTGGCCAACATAAATGGATATTGACTGCAACAGATTAATTTACAAAGTGGGTGGAAGCCATACCTGCGATAAATGCTACAGATGCTGTAATCATCAAATTCATGGAAGAGAACATCATATCCTGGTTTGGCTGTCCAGCTAGAATTGTAACTGATAATGCACAGGCCTTTAAGTCTAATAAATTTGTAAATTTCTACCAACAGTATAATATTGCATTAAAACACTCCACAGCTTACTATCCACAGGGGAATGGCTTGGCAGAATCTTCCAACAAAACTCTGGTGAGGGCCTTGAAGAAGACAATTAATCAGAATTAAAAGAATTGGGATTCCCAATTGAAATTTTCTCTATGGGCCAATAGAATAACCGGGGGTGAGATCAACTGGGAAATCCCCTTATGAACTGGTATATGGGCGAGCAGCTGTGTTTCTTGTGCAGTTGGCGTTGCCAGTAGCACGTTTCATGAAGGAAAGTCAGGAAGAACCAGATGACATGGTCAGAAGAATTAATCAATTGGTCGAATTAGAGGAAACACGGAAACAAGTGAATCAAAGATTAACAGAATATCAGGGGAAAATGAAAAATGTATTTGATCAACATGCAAAAGACAGGAAATTTCAAATTGGTGATCTAGTTCTCAGATGGGATATCCGGAGGGCTGAAAAGGGCAAGCATGCTAAATTTGATCCACTTTGGTTTGGTCCATTTAAAGTTGTGAAGCTAAAGGGTAATACCACGTTCATATTGGAAAACTTACAGGGTGATCTGCTGGACTCCCCTGTAAATGGACAATTTCTCAAGCCATATTTTCAATTTTGATTCAGGCAAAATAAGCCTGATGTACCATACTGTATATACGTTTTGCTTCAATTTTGGTTTGATGAGTATTAAAGCTTGCGCAGAAATAATCAGTGGTCTGCAGGTTCTCGACACATCCAAGGATGAACATGACGTCCCCAGATGGAGCCGATGTTGTGCATATCAGCCCCTCCATTCAAAATTTTGGCTAACAGTCCCATCCGAATTCGTTTAAAATCCCTATAGTGGCCCAAAACCCTCATAGTTCATCTATCGTTGCCCTCCCCACGCACAAAAATACACCATTCAAAGTTAAAACCCGCAATTAAATTTTATATCGGGTCGCATCCCCTTGGTTTTAGTCCCCATGTGACTCGTATGCAAAACCTTGTGCTATAACAAAACGGGGCCCATCACTTTATAGTTTCGGACCAAGTCTTAGCCGTCCGATATCAACCAGATCTACGGCCTGCAATAAATTCAGTAATGGTGGTCCCCACGCTCGAAAACCAGTGGTATTTTCCGCACCACTCATCCATAGCTGGTGGTATTCCCCGCGGACCCAGCGATTCCATATGCTGGGTGACGCGTGTCCCAGGGTACGATTGCCAAACCGCCCATTTCGCGCGTTAAATATCAGACCATAGACGGGCAGTAGAATTCACCAGCGCCGTTGGATCTGTTGACCTCCATCCAACGGTGGATATCCTCCGAAGCTACACGCGCTTCAACCCGTGTCTGTCGCGTCCATGGCCCACCGTCCCACTGCCTCAAAGCATTTGTAGCCGTGGATCTTACTCTAGAATTGAACGGTCCAGATCATCTGCTTGACCACCCGCTGACCGAGTCCCCCACCACGTCATTGCTCCACGTGTTCACCATCTCACCCACCGATATTCATATATATATATATATATATATATATATATATATATATATATATATATATATATTTCATTCTTATGTTATGAGTTAATGTTTCTCTCTGGCCAGCCTTTCCGTCACACCTCCACTGTAATTTCCTTGCCACCCTGCTGGTTCTAGCCATGTAGCCATGTCCTTGATGTCACCATCATCTCCACCTCCATGCCCCTTGCTCCTGAGTCTGTTTTTTCTAATGAATCTATGGGTTTTGCAGGTTTCAAGATGATGAAGAGACGCTATAATTTGTCGCCTCCATTACAGAGGTCAAGAGCATATCAAAGGACGATATTCTGCTGGCGAAATTAAAGAGGGAAGCTTGAAGTAGTCATATGATATGACCTCATTAATGGAAACAAAAACAAAACCCATTGAACCTCTCAGAGCGATGCAAGAGGTAGGTTCTGGCAGCTGAAGACATTAATTTCGCAGCATAAAAAATATCAGTAAAAGCCAGGAGATACAGCGTCCTGCATTGAAGGTTTTGGATTTAAATTCAAATGCTGGAAGATACAGTGCTCAGAAAGTAATATTATCAATGTGATATCTCAGTTGAGTTCATTTTAGGGATGTACAGAATGTTCACGAAGAATTACCCTCATGCCCCGTTCCCGAAGAGATTTTCTTCCAGTTCATTTATTTGTAGAGGTAGATTGCAAAGTACAAACAATTACATTCAGTCATTCACAGTATAGGTGCGAAGGTTTTCCGCCATTTTGTTTAAGTTAAATCATTAAATGTGTATCACCTACCTCATTCTCTAGAATTTTCTGTCTCTTCTATAAAAAACATGAAAAAACTCATTGTAAGGGTTCCAGATTTCTATCAGCAAACTGTGCAGTGAAAGGCTTCCGTATACATCTTTTAAAGTTTTTGTATGAAGGCTCAGAGCCCATAGGGTCTCAGTGAGGAGGAGTTATAACTGTAATGAGGATTCTGGTCTTTGGTATCTCACAGTATGTAATTATCTCTTATGTGCTAATATAAAATCTCATTTCATGCTACTTATCTTCTGGTATCATGTTCTAGAATGCGAGTGACTCACTGGTCTTAAGTAAGGATTCATCCTATTTGGTGCCCATACTTGGATTAGTCAAGCACTTTAAATAGGCCTAGTCATGATATATTGTTCCATGTTCATTTCATCCATATTTTCTGCTATATTAGTTACTTGAGGGGGGTGCTTTTAAAACACCATTGTCATGTATGGATTCTTAGTTGGATAAGCCCATATGTGGTTTTGTTGTGTATCTGGGTATCAGCCTCATGTTAACTAGTATCTTCTTCATGTTTCTTCACTGCATCCACTTTCTGATATTGGATTTCTGTGGCATACTATTTGAACTGGCCCTCTTTGCAGTAAGATGTCTCTTAACTGTCTGATGCTTTTGTATTGGAGTTTTGCATGTTGTTCTTACATTATTCTTATCTTTGTATCAGCTTTTGAGAGAGTTTGGTTCCATTTAAACTAATTTCCTTGTTCTGCAAGAGATAGTAAGAGAGCTTTTGGACTGACAACCCAAGCTATATTATGAGCTCCTTGCTATATTAAGATGTCCTAGGCACTGGTCTATAGCAACTGTAGGCTGTCTCTGGGGGTGACAAAATTTTCGACAACAGGAATGATGATCTTTAAGCCCAAGGTGAATGGAATAATCCTACACCAGTTCTCCAGCTGAAATACTGAAGATAGCCTCCACCTCTCAACTGATCTTCAAAAATTACCTAATTCTTGAAGGTAGGTGTTCTGCAGGGAACAGAAACAACGTGGCACCCATTCCTAATGAGAATGAAGTACAAACCTCTTACAAGAGCTACTCAATGAAAGAGGTGGGATTCCCGACCAGGAACACCTAGTGCTAAACAACACTTGCAGTCTTAGGTAAACAACCAAAGAAAGCATGAAATATCAAATGACAATTCCACATCTAAATAGAACTTTACATGAATAATCAAAAGCATCCCTCCATTGTTTCCTTAATCTCCTTTATATAGTTTATGAGCCTTCCCATACCTTGGCGTACCTCTAAACTACGTTGTGCATCTGGACATAATCCTCCATGTTTGACTGCGCTGTCTCTCCAAGTCCTCCATCATGTCTATATACAATGTACACCATATCCATCATGTGTGCATTAAATGCACTATTTCCTCCGTCACTTCATCATGAATTCCCTATGATCTTATAGTTGATGCCTTCCATGATCTCAGTTGACTGCTTCAACCTCCATGATCTATCTCACTAATGAGACATGATATCAACTCCATTCACATTAGTAGTTTCTCCATTACCCCATTATGTAGATATAGGCTTAATTAAACCACATTCATGCATAAAAAGTGGATATTTATTCATCTTGAGGATTATGGGTCCCTCCACCATTTTATTTACTTAATTCATTAAGAAAATTAAGAGCTATAATATTCCAAATATCATGTGAAAATTTGGGAATATTACATCTTCAACATGATGATTGTACACATTCTACACATGTAGAATTCAAAGCATCCACGAAAATGGGATGAGAGCCTCCACTATGTACAACACAATTATAATCGGGCTCTCCGCAGCTCAACTGGACACAACCCCTTTCAAGGGGGATTGGGATTCCAACCACTATGTCCCATTGTGATCTGAATGGAAAATGGCATCCACCCATGGAATTTACCCATAGTATTGTAAATGGCATTGACCAATGGTATTTATTCCCCTATGGTATTGTAAGTGACATATATCTGTGATATTCATTCACCCATGGTATGTATCCACCCATGGTATTCATCTACACATGGAATTTACCCATACTATTGTAAGTGGTATCTACCCATGGCATTGACCCATGGCATCTACCTATGGTATCTACCCATAGTATTGTAACTAAAAAAAAGGCTATAAATAACAAGCCTCACTTTGTAAAATGGGAGATTGTCCACCACAATGTAGCTTCTATAGTTATTCTATGTTTTAATAAAACTTGTTTCTTTGTGGTTTTATTTGCAGTGTGTTCTCTCTTTTTTCTGGAATTATAATTTTGCAGATCTTGTTAGATCCATTTCAATTTTTTTTATCTTGGGGGCCTCCCCACAAGATCTAGACTAGTGGTATCAAATTCAGGTTACGAATCCATGGGAATGGGGTTTTGAAGCATATTTTAGTTTCAATGTTTTGCAACAATCTTTAGCAAACTCCATGAATTTTTTGGGCAGAGAGTTTGCAGATAAGATATGAGACTTTTGGTGAAATATTTACAAAAAAAAATTCCATATCTGGATTTATTGTGAAAAAATACCGAAATTCAAAAACAAATCGGCTGAATTGGATTTCGGATGAAGGAGATATCGATCATTCAAAATCAACAATGTTGCAACAAATTTTCTGACGAAAATTCATGGACAGCGACTCTCCCATCATTTATTATAGTTTTAAGTGCGACATTATGGATAAATGGTTATATATTTGATCTCCCCTTAAAAAATCACCCAATTTAAAAAACAAATCAGTCGAATTGGAGTTCGGACGAGGGTGTTATCACTGATTTAAAATCAGCTACTTTTTCTGAAATTTTGTCATGACGGGACACTTCCTGCATGAATCTAAGAGTCTAGAGTTTCCAGATAGTGATTTCAAACACATGGGAAGATGCAGAATGATCACTCCATTTCCAAAAAATATTTTATAATAAATATTCCGAGTTATATTGATCGAGTTCTGCTCATTTTAAATTTGGAGCAACATTTAGAGTGGGTTCCCTTTGGAGACGTGCCCTCCCACCCCACTTTAGTAGGCACCTGCTTACATTCAACAGTTTCAGCATAGAAGTATTCAACTTAGGTTATTTGGAGATGTGCCCTCCCACCCCAAGCTAAGGAGGGCCTTTTCGAATGGTTGGTCATGCCTTTCGGGTTGACGAATGCTCCCACAACCTTCATGAGATTGATGGATGACATCTTGAGCCCATTCACCAAGTCATTTGTAGTAGTGTACTTGGATGAAATTCTGATCTTTAGCAAGACTTGGGAATAGCACCTCCACCACATCCAACAAGTCCTCCAAACACTACAGCAACACAAGTTGTGTGGCAATTTGGAGAAGTGCACTTTTGGCATGACCCAGTTTAATATTTGGGATACATTATTGATGAAAGGGAGGTGCATGTGGATACAACCAAGATCCAAGTCATTCGAAACTGGCCAGCCCTAACCACTATAATATAGCTTCGCATATTTCTTGGTCTTGCTAATTTCTACCACAGGTTCATGTTGGGATTCTATCATATCACTTGGCCCTTGAGTCAAGTCACCAAGGGAGGAGCAAGAGAAAAATTCTTTTGGTCGGAATCTCAACAAAATGTGTTCATATAATTGAAACATCGCCTCTATTCTACCCCCGTGCTCACATTACCAGACTTGCAACAACCATTTGAGATCGAGACAGATGCCTCTAACTATGCTATTGGGGAAGTTCTTACTCAACAGGGGCATCTAGTGGAATATCATAGTGAGACATTGTCTGACACAGTTTGAAAGTATCCCACTTATGAAAAACAAATTTATTCCATTTTCCAGGCTTTTCAAAAATGGAAGAATTACATTTTAGGGAAGGAAACAATCATCCACATAGGCCATCGACCCCTACAATTCATACAGACACAAGGGATGTTGGAGAATGATCACCATCAAAATTTTTCCACATATCTGCAACAGTTTCATTTGGACATCAAGTGCAAGAAGGGTAGCACCAATAATGTTACAGATTGCCTCAGCCAACCACCGATCGTGGCACTAACCACCATTCTCAACTCTTGTGGGCACGAGACTTCTGATTGGCCGCTTCTCTATAAGAGTGATCTAGAATTCGGCCAAATGTACAAGGAACTCATGGGGGGTATGCAAGTTCCAAATTTTCACCTCCAAGATGCACTGTTATGTCACCTGGGACACCATTGTGTTGCTTCAAGCGAGCGTGTGAAGATGATATGGGAAGCACACTACAGTCGAGTCATTGGGCATTTCGGGGTCAAGAAAATAGTGGCATTACTACAGAATTATTGCTATTAGTCAAACCTTTGATAGGATGCCAGGAATTACATCAGATCCTGCACTACTTACGGCATTGCCAAACCGACCATCAAAAATCAAGGCCTCTATACTCTGCTACCAACCCCTAGTCAACCTTGGGAATCCTTCTCCATGGATAACATGTCAGGCATTCCTTCTACTTCTCAAGGAAACGACTGTGTTTTCGAGGTCATCAACAAGATGACTGTACACATTCTGCACATGTACAATTCAAAGAATCCACGCACATGGGATGCGAGCCCACCCTATGTACAACACAGTTATAATCGGCCACAGCACCTTTCAGGTGGGCTTGGGATTTCAGGCACTATGTCCCATTGACATATCCATGCCATTTCCGGCTACTAAGGCCTATATGGCCCATGTGCTATCTGAAGCTGACAAAGCGAACAACTTCATCGAGCGCATTCAGCACATCCAAAAACAAGTTCATGAAATATTGGACAAAACAAATGCTAAGTACAAGCAAAGACATGATAGATAGATATTTCTTGCAACAAAATTTTTACTCCTTAGATAGATATTTCTAACAAGCTATTTAGCATGACAAACAAAGATTGTATGCCATGGTTATGTCCCCAGGAATTTGAAACACATTTTTACCCAAATGAAGCCCATAGTTTTGGCGCTTCATCTCTTAGGGTTATGGTTTTGGATGTTTAGGGTTTTACATTGTTTCTAAATAATAAATAGGCCCTCAAGCCTCATTGTAACTCAGTTCAGAGGCCTGTAGCCACCACATCTCTTCTTAGGGATAAGCTACTAGTGCCCTAGCTAGTTTATTTCTATTTTTTCTGTAAAAAAATTTCATTTCTTTGATATTAATGAAATGAAGTGTTATTTCTACTGCATATTTGTATTTGTGGTTACATGTGTATTATTTTTCATTACTGCATAAATCTAGTTCACACTGACGTAGCCATGCAATTTTCAGCTACTCAAGACCATTCGACTCATGTGTTGTCTGAAGCTGACAAAGCGAATAGCTTCATTGAGCACATTGAGCACATCCACTAATAGGTTCATGACATATTGGATAGAGCCAATGCTAAGTACAAGAAAAGACATGATCAACATCGGGTGCCACACAACTTCCAAGTGGGCAACAAAGTGTGGCTACATTTGCAGAAGGAGCACCTTAGTGGACCCCACCGCAAGCTTCGCCCACTCCGATATGGGTCGTACACCATCACCAAGGCTGTAGGGAACAATTTCTTTGAGCTCAATATTCCACCATTCCTTGGTCTGCACCTAATATACAATGTGGACCAGCTTTGCCCCTACTTCATACCTCCACTGGGCACCTCTGACATTGTAGAAAAACTCACACCAACAGAGTTAAACCCGGACTGCATGGAACAAGCCACACAAGATTGTATCATGGACATGAAAATCAAGAACACTCGCCAACAGAAGATCCAACTGTGTCGGGTTTTCAAAGCTTGTCAACTCCTGCACCAAGGAAAGTGGTTCACTAGGGACCAAGTTTAGCAGAAGTTTCCTCATCTCATGGAGTAACTGAACGTAATGGGGACCATTTCTTTGTAGGGGGGAGGAATGATCCAAGTGTATATTGGTGGACCCCTCATATTCAACATGGGGCGCTACCATTGTCTCTTTTATTTTTTCAGTTTCAACACAACTTACTATTTTTAGTAGTTTTTTGGCTCCTGAACTTTCGAAGCCATTTTGAAGCCTTAAACGATTTTTTTTGGGAAAAATGGGAGCAACGTCGGTCCATGGACCAGTTTTTCTCACATCAAAGGTTGTAGTGATCAGATAGATATTTTTAACAAGGTACAATGCACGTCAAATGGAGATCTTATGCCAAAGTTAAGTCCCTAGGAAGTTGAAGCACCAATTTACCCAAACAAGGCCCATAGTTTTGGCGCTTCTTCTCCTACGGTTATGGTTTTTGATGTTTAGGATTTTCCATTTTTTCTAAATAATAAATAGGCCCTTGAGCTTCATTGTAACACAACTTATAGGCCTCACGCCACCACATCTCTTATCAAAGATAAGCTACCAACGCCCTAACTAGTTTATTTCCATTCTGTCTGAAAGAAAATTTTAGCTCTTTGATATTAATTAAACTAACTATTATTTTTGCCACATCTTTGTATTTACGGTTATAGGTGTATTATTTTGCATTCCTAAATAAATCCGGATCATTATGCCCTTTATTATTCTCTTTCCACCAATTTTTTTTCAACTACCATCTTTGGCTTGTACATAGCATTGAATGGGTGGGTACTTCTGGCATACCAATGTACTTCAACAACTGTAATATCTTCATTTTCATTAATGACCTTTATAACCTTGGAAACAAAAAATGGATATCCAATAGGATCTTCATCTTCTAACACTGCTATCACGCAACCCTCCTTACCATCATGCACAGAACCCTTGTAAAGGTCTTCCATGGCTTCACATTGTACACGTGATCTTCTAGAACCAATATATATTTCTCTTTCCTCTACTTGCGGAGGATTAATAATACCTTGATATTTTTGTTGTTCAACATTGTGTGTTTCCTCATGTTCATTTGGAATATTTTGTGGCAAAAAAAATGGAGTCTTCAAAAGATTATGCTCATTTATTAATCTTGAAATCAGATCACTCTGATTATTGAAAAAAAACTATGAACAAACTGAATCAACAACATCAAAGTACTCATATGTATCTCTAATACATCTTTTAATCTACTCGAGACATTCATAATAATTTATATCTCTTTTATTCCTTCATGCATTATGGAGTTCATCAACTCATTGTAATAACAATACCTTTGATGCAAATATTGGATTGTCTGGAATGAACTTAAAAAATGCTAAACTTGATGATGGCCCCCATTATGTAGTAGTTGAATACTTCTTGCCCCATATAAGTTCTATCCCATCTATTTTTTTGATACAAAATTGATTTTGGAAGCTAATTTAATTAAGTTATTCAATGCATTTCTCCTCAGCATGCGATCCTAGAATAAACCTTCACATGTAAATAGTTTTCCAACACATGAAAAATAGGCTTTGGAATGTATGGTTTATTAATACATTCAATTAATGATGGCAGGCTCCCAACACCTTTCCTCATCAACGCTACTGAAAATCGAGTGAACATTTGATTAATATGGTCATGACTATGCCAAACATGAAGGAAACCAACCTTTACATTTTTTAAAATTCCCAATTCAACGAGCATGTTTAGATACCCAAAAATAACTTGATTTATGTTTTCACGGGTTGTGTTGTCTAATTGTACATATAGTGCTTTAGGAAGAATACCACACCAATGAGTAACCACATCATGGATTATAGTTATGGTTATATTTACATCATTATGAATATTTGGAGATGTGAAGTAAACCCTTGGCAACATCTTCTCATTAAAGACAATACAACCAACCAAGTGAAACTGAATGAAACTTTCCTCCTCTATTTTTTTGGTGTGCGAACAAAATGTGGCAGAAGTGTTTTCTTTTGATCCATACCATAAAATTATCAAACCCAAATATCTATTTGGATTATCATAACACATATTTCGATGTTTATACAATTTTTGTCTTTCACTTTCTTGCTGATTGAAATGCTCTTGAAGTGCTTTGACAATGGAAACTGTACATAAAATAAAAATAACAAATGAATAAATATATTTTCATAGTTGATAACTATCTAAATTTTAAAAATATTATTATGAACGTATACCTCTTTCTGCCCCTTGAAATTTATCTCTTTTTTCTTTAAGAGAAGCACATGTATTGCAATCCCCCATCCTTGTCTTATTAGGAATATGAAGATTATTGAATTCGTTCTTCCATAACCTTGTAAATATGAATATGTAATAAAATTACCAACTCCTTCAGCACATTCTACATATTTTTTTTATGAGTTGTACATTTCTCGTCCTGAGAAATTATCTAGACTATATATTGTGTCTTTATTTGGAATACACTCTCCATGATTTGAAAAGAAGTCTTTCGTCCATAACATATCATTATTTACTAATGGCCCAACCTCTCATTTATAACGTACTTCTTAATAATATGTGGGATCCTTTTCCAGTCTATCTTGGATTCTTGACAAACGAAAATTACCAATTGAATCCAACATTTTGAAATCCTTTCTGTAGAGAAATACATTCCCAATATGATAATCATAACCTACTAGCGTGGATTGCATGCAACCCACTAAATATTAATTTTTCATGCTTTTATTTATTGACACATTTCTTTTCCTTTTCTCTAAATCATAGTCGAAGTCCATATATTTTGAGCAATCCTTTAAAAAACAGTCACTCAATATTAGATGTATGACAAAACTTATACTTGTAAGGTATGTTGTCCTAACCCTTATATAACTGGAATATTTTGGATTGATAAGAAAAGGTCTACTCGTGCTCCTAGTTACAATATTTCCTTGCAACGAATTCATCATTCCATTATCCTTTATAGATGACATTTCATCACCCTCAGGATTATCCCCACTTTCATCATTCTAAACCTAGTTAATAAATTCATTAGCTTCATTGCTTGAAAAATATTCATTACCATTCTCACCTGAAGACAAAATTTCACAAGAATCATCTGCGCTTTTGAAAACCTGACTTAGATGAAATTATTCACCATATTTGTCCATGCTTTCGAAATATTCCCTTCAAGGATTCAATTCTACATCACCATGAGTGCCTTTGAAATGCTCACTTAGATAAAATGCATTATTCATATATGTGCCTCTAAAATTATCATCTGCAAGAAACTCTTCATCCTCCCCTTCCTCAGTGGTGCTCTCATAATTCTTAGTGTCAGGCCTAAGTGGAAGCTTTGGATCTCTATCCACTAGAAATTATTCATCCCACCCCTCCCCTTCCTCGCTGGTGCTCTCATAATCCTTAGGATTAGGAATCAGCTTGACGCTTTTAATATCTATTTACTGGAAATTATTCACACCCCCCCTCTTCATCAATGGTTCTCTCATAATCCTTAGGATTAATATAAAGTGGAAAATTTGACTCTGGAAATTCTTCATACCCCCCTTCATCAGTGGTGCTCTTATAATCCTTAGCATTAGGATGAAATGGAAATTTAGACTATGGAAATGCATCCCCACCTTCATCAATGGTTCTCGCATAATCCTTAGGATGACGACGAAGTGGATATTTTTTCTTTCGAAATTCTTCATTCGCCTCTTCATTAATTATGCTCACATAATCCTTACAATTAGGATGAATTGTATATTTTGACTCTGGAAATTCTTCATTCCCCTCTTGATTAGTGGTGCTCACATAATCCGTAGGATTAGGACGAAGTGGATATTTTGACTCTACAAATTCTTCATTCCCCTCTTCATTAGTGGTGCTCGCATAATCCTTAGGATTAGGACGAATTGGATAGTTTAACTCTAGAAATTCTTCATTCCCCACTTCATGAGTGGTTCTCGCATAATCCTTAGGATTAGGACGAAGCAGATATTTTGGCTCTGGAAATTATCCATCATGTCCTTCATCACTGGTGCTATTATAATCCTTAGTATTAGGATGAAGTGGAATAACTGACTCTCGATTTACAGAAAATTCTTTTTTTTCCATTCATAAAATATCTTCTCATCATCCTTAGAATTACGACCAAGTCAAAAATTTGACTATCTATTCACTATAAATGAACTCTTGCTATATTCATCAATCTGAATAGAGTTGTTGCATGAGGAAGATGTTGATGCCACAGAAAGAAAAGCTTCAGTATCAAAAGAACCCATGACTCTCAATAGGAAGATGTTGAATGATACAAATGCACTCTCTCTCCTAATGGCAATATATAGCTTAAAGACTAAAAATTTTCCTGTAAAATTTCCCCCAAAAAATTATCGCTAAAAATTTCCCTCCAAAGTTCCCCCCCAAATGTTATAGCAAAAAAATTTCCCTCTAAAATTTTCGTTTCAAATAATTTCCTCCAAATTATTCGTTTAAAATGTATTTCAAAACATTTTACTAACCTCCTTGTCTTGAAATATTTCACCCTAATTTCTATTCAAAATATCCACCAAAATATTCCTTTCATTCATTCCTTCCAAAATAAAATAAATTTTTTATTTAAATGATATAACATTGACTACGTATCGAACTTAATTTTTAAAGATGAATTTGAGGAGAATCTATTTTTTTATGCCTTTTGTGTTCCAAAACTATTTTTTTATGGTTTTTATGTTCCAAAACACTTTTTTTTTATATTGATAGCGAAAAAAATGGAAAAAAGACTCAAAATTGTAGGGTTTTTTGCACAAAAATTCAATACATTTTTTTTTTTTTTGACCTAGTGGGCTCCTCCATGAAAAAAACGAAAAAACAACCATGCAAATATCAAAAAAAAATTATAATTGTTTTTTTTTTTTTTGAATTGCAAAAAAAAATTATTTATTTATTTTTTTCTTTTATAAAATTATTTTGTTTTTTTCTATAATTTCATTATCTATCTGAATTTTTTTATTATTTAATATATATATATATATATATATATATATATATATATATATATATATATATATATATATATATATATATATATTAAAAATTAAATTAAATAAATTATAGTTTTTTTTTCAATTATTTATTTCTTATTTGTTTTTTTTTAAAAACGAAAAAACAACCATGCGAAATATCAAAAGCAAGCTATAATTGTTTTTTTTGATTAACGAAAAAAAAATATTTATTTATTTTCTTTTTTATAAAATTAATTTGTTTTTTCTATAATTTCATTATGTATCAGAATTTTATTATTATTTAATATATATATATATATATATATATATATATATATATATATATATATATATATATATATATATATATATATATATATTAAAAAAATTAAATTAAATAAATTATAGTTTTGTTTTTTCAATTATTTATTTCTTATTTGTTTATTTTTAAAAAAAAAACGTTTTTTATTTTTTAATTTTAAAACTATATTTTATTTTTTGAATTAATTTAAAAAATAATAATATATTAATAATTTTTAAAACTGATTTTTTTTAAAATTGTTTTAATAAAAAAATATTAATAATGATTTAAAATTAAATTTTCTTCTTTTAGTTTTATTTTTATAATTATTTTAAAAAAAATTTATATTAAAAATTTTAATATAGCTTTTTTTTAACTATTTAACAATGTTAATATATATATATATATATATTAAGGTTATTAATTTGTTTTTTTTATATATGTATATGATTGAAAATTGTTTATTTTTAAATGAATATATATATATATATATATATATATATATATATATGTTTTTATAATTTTAATATATATATATATATATATATATATATATATTTATTAAGGTTATTAATTTGTTTTTTTTATATATGTATATGATTGAGAATTGTTTATTTTTAAATGAAAATATATATATATATATATATATATATATATATATATATATATATATATATATATATATATATATGTTTTTATAATTTTAAAAATACGTTATATAGTTAATTTTTTATTTATTTAAATTTATATGGTTTTTCTAATAAATTGTGCTTTTTTTAATTTGTTTTATAGAAATTAATTTTTGATTAATTTTAAATTATATTAGAAAACTTAAAAAAAAATCTATTAATTAGGATATATATATATATATATATCGAGAAGATAAAATCAAAGAAGATTTATGTGAATATTTCTCGACCAAAGGCCGCAATTGCCAAATCTAAAGTTGCAGTTGGACGCACTAAGAATAACAATGGACACACTACGAAAACTGTTGAACAAACAAAATTTGAAAAATGTAATGAAAGTCAAGCAACTAGCCCATCAAGTTGAATCAAGATTTTTTCTGAATGGAAGAGCACAAAGGAAATAAATAAAAAAAAAAATTTATGGTATCTTGAAGACAATGAAACTAATGATGGTATACATATATATCTGTTTTGTGGTATGATTCTGTTAGGTGAAGCATATGAGGTGATGGGAAAAGTACAAGACATATGTTTGGTGTTGAATACAAACACTAGTTATGTTCTTGCAAAAATGGCTAACAAACGTGAAAAGCTTAGATATTATCTATCAAAGGTAAAGTATGAAAGAGATGAAACGTCTACAAATTTGTATGCAGAAATTGCAAAAAACATTGCAAATAACATTGTAAGTATGCTTATTTATATTTGTGTTATACATTATTGTAAGGATCATTCAATTTTGTATAAACTATTGATCATTGACATATCTTATTTTGTTTCACAGAATTTTGTTGAGCCTATTCCAAACTTGATTGAGGTTATTTATTATATGGAGCCAAATGTTATGACTGTGATCAAGACTTTCCACACAGTAACATAAGAAGAAAGGAGAATGAGGCAAGGACCAATAGCTTATGACATTGTTGTAGTTAAAATAGGGGTTCAATAAAGACTCACTAAGGTGGGTCAATCTAGTAAACCTAAACATGTTGCTTTTGAAGACGTGGTAGATGAATCTGAAAATTATGTTAGCATTAGTGAGGAGGAGATTAAAATTGTTGTGCAAAAGGAGAAAACAAATCAAATACTAAAAAGGAAAATGGTCAAATATGTCTCTCTTCTAGATGATGATGAAGAGCATGTTTATCGAAAAAAGGATATGTTAACTAGTAAGAAGAAGAAATCAAATGTTGGTCAACCTGTAAAAGTCAAGAGAAGCAATGAAGAAAAAACTAAAATCTTTGAAGGAAGCAGCGAAATCATAACACCAAGTGTCGAGTTAGAGGACGACATTATTAAAACAAAACAAAATCCCATTCGATCTGAGTTGAGGAAGAATAAATTAATTTGTGGTGGCAAAACATTTGAGCTTAATGTGAACCAATTATATAGGCCACATGAAGGACAATCTCAATATCAAATTAGAAGGGCACATCACCTACATGTACATAATTTGAAACATTGTTCTCGTTCAATCCATATTTGCATGTGGTGGATTATGTGGTTCTTTTTGATCCACGTCAGGTTCCCTACAAATGGGAATTTGACAAGACACAATGTTTTGATTATAAATCTTATGTAATTGGATGGAACCATTTAGTAGAGGCTAAAAGAAAGTTGATTGAGGAATATCCCAATAAATGTCTTTTCCAAATAGTGAAATGCATCATTTACGTTGATTTAACAGAAACAGAATCAAATTGATTGGCATGGGATCATAATGCAGATAATGAGTACAGAATGAAAAGGACTTTCATCCAAAGGTTCAGATTTATTCATAATGAATTCATAGAAAAATGTGGTGGGGATAAGTAAACAGTCATTCTAACCTTTTGGAAGGAATGTTTAATAGAAACAGATTATCAAATTGATGACAAAATCAAATCAAAATATGGAAAATTGCATTAAAATATATTCAGAAGCATGGATAACATTTTTTAGTTGGCATTTAAAATTGGCGATATATGGGAATTTATTAATGATATTTTTGAGCGGTGGGAGAATATTTCAATAAAAAATCAAAAGGTTAAAAAGTATAGACCCATAATATGTACCAAGAGTAAGGCATGCCCTGAAATGAAGCAACTTATGGAGGATATGACTATTAGACCTTTCATAAAAATGCAAGGAGTGAAGGATGATAAACTAGTCAAATCAATACTATCAGTGGAGGAAATGTGCGCAAAATTTTGAAAAGTAAGTTTGTTGAATTATTTGTACTTTTCTTTTGATTATAATTTTCTTTTAAATAAAACATATTTTTGTTGGTATAATTTTTTATACATATCACTATATTAATGGTTTTAGCTGTATTAATGCAGTCAAAAGATTTATACGAAAATACAAGAACATATGGTTAAAATGTTGAATGAACATAATTGGGATGATGTTGTGTGCATCTACCCAGAATCAAGTTCTACAACGACACTTAAAGATTTATATATTTCATTCAATAAGGTATGTTAATTTATAAATTCATTTTATTTATAGGTAAACTGTTTTTATTTTATTATTTATACATATATATTTTTTATGTCATTAAATATGTCGAAGAAGGATGCAAATGGAGTACCAGATACTTTCAAAGCTTTATTGAAAAAACTAAGTTGGAAAAGATGAGAAAGAAATGTCTTAAGAATGTTGAACTTGATCCTACTCTTAATCATTTCATTTTGAATGGGCCCAACAGTATCCAATATCAAATAAGACCAGATGATTGTGAATACATTGCAAAAGTCATACTTAAAAGGGAATATGCCTTAGTTATTGCAGATATTCCTCATCGTTTCAATTTCCCAAACATTGAATATGATAGTGAAACATATACTTATCAAGCTTTTAGTAAAGTGGTTACTAGATTTCAAGAAGTCACAACATCACCACTTTGGAGATTTGTGACATTTCATTCAGACGCACAATTTTCAATGTTATTAACAAGCTTCAACGAAAAAACAAACTCAAGGATTTAGCTTACATGGTAAGACATTGAAATTGTATTTTTTATTAATGTTAGAAATTTTTATTTATGTAAAATTAATTGAACTTTTACTACGTTATGTTATAGGTAGAAGTCAAATCTTGTTTGTTTTGAAGATTAGCCTACTATAAATTATTGTGAGTTCATCCATAATGCATGTCGGACAAAACAAGATATCTATAGGCCTATTCTTCTAAATCAAGTAGATGGGAAGAGCCATAGTAAAGTACTAGTTCATGATGCTATTGTAAGAAAACTAACATACAAGGACAAATATTCAAAAGGATATATAGTTAACATTTATCAAAAATGGCATGCATTGATTAACTAAAGCATTGATTAACTATCTTATAGATCTATGTTCAAATGAAGGAGATTGGGTTTTGGATTTATTCTCAGGTTCAGGTAAGTTTTATTATATAAAGTTGAATTTAAATATTTTTATTTTTATTTTTTATGTGTTTATACTAATTTTCTTAATTATTTATTTTTTGTTTTATGATTAGGTACAATGCTATAATGTTACCTAAAAAAATGAAGGAATTGCATTTCCATTGAGAAAGACCCAATGCACTACAAATTTATTAAACAAAGAATTAATTCTCTTCAATTTGTTCCAAATGCAATGCAAGAGGTTGATTTTATGAAAGAGGATTTTAATGAACCACATGTGGCAAAAAAGGAAAAGGAACCTCAACCACCGTTATATGGAATAATTGGAAAATGAAATTTTGGAATATTTTCAGACATGAAAGATCCATTAGAAGATGACAATGACCAAAATGAGGCAGAAAATGTTGCAGAAGAAGACATTAATGATGTGTTAGAAGATTTTGAACATGGATTAGTTGATATTATGTATTAGCTTTAAGTTATTCTTGCAAATAAAGCTCAAATTTGAGGGCTATTAATCAGTTTTAGTTGTAATGTTTAGACTTTGATATTTATGAGAAGAATCCTTATTTTTTGCAAAACAATTGTGATTACTATTAATTTTTGACATAAAATTCATAAAAAATGCTATTTTCTTAAGTTTTTTTTGTTAATATTTTCCCCAAAAAATCGTTTTTTTAACATGTTTTTTTTTTTAACAAAAAGTTTCAAAATGTGTTTTTCTTTCATTATATTTATATTGAAAATGTATTATTTTTTGTCATATAATTAAAATTATTGATTTTTTAGTGACAATTATTTGATGTGCATTGAAATATTAATTGAAAATACATAAACATATAGAAAATCTCTAAAATATTGACCATTTTTTTATTTTTTTAACTATTTGAAAAAATGAAGATTTCATTACAAAAAAAAAAAAACAAGTACATAAATACACTTAAAAATAAACATATCAGGGAAGAAGAAGACATTAGAAAATTTATAGTGTCTAGAAGAAACCTCTAAAAAAAAAGTAGGTGATTCTACATCACCACTTTTCAAAATCAACATGAAGATCATGACATCAAAACAAAAACAAAAAAGTCATAAGAAAATTTAAAGTGCCAAAATTATGCTCCAAAAAAAAGGTGATTCCGCATCACCACTTTTCAAAATCAGGTGCTTTTTTTTCTACATCAAAAAACGAGTACCGAGTAATTTTCTCGTTTGATCGGTAACTGTGTTCTCTCAGGTTGTGCATCGACTACACGTAGTTTACCAAGGTGACCATCAAGAACATGTATCCATTGTTGAGGATTGAATATTTGTTTGATCAGTTGAAGGGAGCATCATTTTTCTCAAAGATAGATTTGAGATCAAGATATCATCAAGCATGCATCAAGAAAGAGAACATTTATAAGAAATATTTCAGGAAAAGGTATGTGCATTGTGAGTTTTTTGTAGCTCCATTTTGTTTAAATAATTCTCCTATTACTTTAATATTTTTGAGCAATATTGTGTTTCATCCTTATTTGGAAAATTTTGTTATTGTATTCATTGATGATATACTGGTATATTCTAAAATTAAAGAAGAGAATTCCTAAGAGTAAGTAGAAATATTTAGATTCATGAGAAATAATCAGTTGTATGCAAAGCTCAGTAAGTGTGGTTTCTTTCAAACAAATATACATTACTTGGGACATG
This sequence comes from Pinus albicaulis, assembly GCA_034641835.2. Taxonomy (NCBI): domain Eukaryota; kingdom Viridiplantae; phylum Streptophyta; class Pinopsida; order Pinales; family Pinaceae; genus Pinus; species Pinus albicaulis. The sequence continues at coordinate 286,418,360 of CM076570.1, read as the reverse complement.
TGGTTTCCAAGGAAGGAATAGTAGTGGATCCAGAGAAGGTAAGTGTTATCATGGAGTGGGAGGCTCCCAGGAATGTGGGTGAAGTAAGGCCTTTTATGGGGTTATCAGGATACTACAGGAGGTTCATCAGGAACTTCTCGCATGTTTCTTATCTTATTACATCGTTGCAGATGAAATGTAAGAAATTCAAATGGACAAAGGAATGTGCAGCCAATTTTGAGCAGTTGAAGAATTTGTTGACAAATTCTATAGTTCTAAATATTACATATCTGGAAAAAAGAGTTTTTCGTATGTACAGATTCTTGCAAGAGAGGACTTGGCAGAGTCCTTATGCAAGAGGGATAGGTAGTGTTCTATGAGTTGTGAAAATTGAATGAGAACAAGAAAAATTATCCAACACATGATCCTTTGTTTGTAGTGATCATCCATGCATTGAATATGTGGAGGAAATCTCTTCTTCGCAGGATGTTCGTATTGATGAGTGATCACATTAGGTTGAGATACTAGTTTTACCATCTAAATCTGAATGCCAGGAAAGCTAGATGGTTTGCCACGATTAGTGAGTTGGACTTTGAGATTATGTACATCAAGGGTAAAGAGAATAGGGTTGAATATGCTCTTATTATGTCGATAAAGGTGAATCATATAGAATCTTTGAGCTCTTAAGGGACATACTTATAGGATTAGGTCTTATAAGAAGGTCAACGGGATAATAGGTGTGGAGCTCAGGCATAGGTTACAACACAATAGAGGTACAAGTACAGGTACAGGTACATGTGCAGAAGATATGTACAATCATTTCACAACATATGGCTTCATCATATTTAGGGACATGATATATGTGTCATATAATAGTGAGCTCAAGAAAACTACATTCAGATATTTTCATGCGAAACCATATTCAGGTCACCTAGGATATCAAAAGACATTGACAATAGTGAAGACGTTTTATTGTTGTTTGAATATGAGAAAGGATGTGGTAGAGTTTGTGGTTAGATGGTCGGAATTTCAACATGAGAAAACATATTGTAAACTTATAGGTGGACCACTACATCCAATTATGATTCCAAAGTGGAAGTGGGAGGTCATTTCTATGTACTTTATAATAGGTTTCTCGAGGACATCTAGACAACATTATTCCATCATTGTTGTAGTGTACAAAATGAATAAGGTCGCACACTTCCTCCCAATGAAGTCTACTTATTAAGATAGTTATGTAGCATAGTTATTCATCAGAGATGTGGTCATATTGTATGATGTTATGAATAATATTTTGTTAGACAAAGATTCGAAGTTTACTTCTAGGTTCTAGAAAGAGTTATTTGTAGGTTTGGGTAAAGAGTTTGACTTCAACACATCCTATTATCCACAGAAAGATGGATAGATAGAGAGGCTCAATAAGATATTGGAGGACATTTTGAGTATGTATGTGATGCATCAGAAAAAGAGATGGGAGGATTACCTTCCCTTGCTTGATTTCACTTAAAACAATGGTTATTAGGAGTCACTGAGGATGAGTCTTTTTGAGGCATTTTATGGGTGAAGTTGCAATACTCTCTTTAGTTGAAGTGATCCAGTTAGCATGGTGTTGATAGGACCTGACATAATGACAAATATGGAACAGTAAATGTAGGTCATCGGGAAGAATTTGAAGGTAGCACAAGATAGCAAAAACAATTATGGCCATTGGAACGGGTTTTTTAAGGAATTTTAGGTTGGATAATAGGTGTACTTACTCTTAAATACCAAGAAGAGATCCTTTGGATTGGATCATGTGGTAAGCTAGCACCTTAGTATTGTGGACCTTTCAATATTATTGAAAGGATTGGACCAGTAGCCTATCGACTTCCACTGCCTTCAACAGTGACTTTTCATGATGTTTTCCATGTGTCATTACTTAAGAAGTATGTTAAAGATGTTGATCGTGTGAATGACTAGTATGTATTACACGTGGAGCCAGAAGGAGAGTTATAGCTGGAACCTCAACGTATTTTACAGAGAACCCGAGAAATCGAGTAGGTTACAGTGAAATGGAAGCACTTTGGGCCCAATGAAGCTACATGTGAGATGATGGATCAGATGTGGGCTATGTATCCTTCTCTATTAATTGGTTGAGTGATTTCACTTTATATATATATATATATATATATATATATATATATATTATATCTTTTTATTTGATTCTTTGGTTTATGTACATATGTATATGGATGTAAATAATGCCACAAGATATGTTATAAAGCCCCAATAAGTGATATGGGTGTCTTGTCATTATGTTTGTTATGTTGTCATGTTGGTTCCTTCTCTACAAGTTGATAATTGTAAATACTACAACGTGCTAAGTTATAGAGCTCCATGGGAAGTATGTTTTTATTTTAGTATTATTTTTTGTTGTAAGTGTCATTGAACATCGAGGACGATTTTCCCCAAAGCAGGGGGGGGTTCTGTAACATCCCTAGTAAAAAATCCATGTAATAAATTTAATAAAGGAAAAGTACTAAACATGGTCATGCGATACATATTCCAAGTTGAGTTTTGGGAAAAAAATCCTAGTGTGGGTGTTCATATGCTTTATTAAGGCTATGGAAATTAGGAAAGGAAATGGATAATGTTTTGGAAAGACATGAGGAATTTATTGGCATTTTATTTATGGAAATAATGTAAAATAGGGGAAAGGAATGTGAAAGGTCATAGGTTGCATGTCCGGGGGGGAATAAAGGAAAGTAATGGAAAATTGAAGAAAATAGAGACCCCATTAATAAAAATTCTTTTGAACACTAGTGGGTACCTTTTTTCAGTTCAGCTTTTGGATGTTTTTCTTTTGGAGCTCCCATTTTCTCTCTCTCTCATACTCTTGAACACTTAGAGTTTTCTTCGAGCACTCATGGAGGAGTGTGGAATACTTGGTATTTGGAGCAAGAAGGAAAAGGAAGAGTAGGAAATTAGAAGAGGACATCATGATCAACAGCTACATTGGGTTTTGCTTGCAAGTACCAAGTTGCTTGCATGATTTTCTTACTAGTTTTGGCATGCTTGGAATATGTATGTGGTTTCCTAGTTATGATTTGTCATTTGAATTTTATATTTGCTGGATTGACAATGGATTTTCCTAGCCTTTCCATTTCATGGATAGTCGTAGTGCTATGTGAGTCTTTCCCCTTTTTTTACGGTTGGTTCTCACATTCCTTTAGCTTTGGGTTGAGTTATCAGTTCCTGGAACCTTGGTTAATCAAACGCTTGAAATTCCTATAACAGTTTTGGTTTAGTTACTAGTCATGTAGCCTTGGTTGGAAAAACAATCTCTAGCCCTTGTGGAGTTGAGTTACTAGTCAAGTATCCTTAGTTGGACAAACACTTTGGAGCCCAGTAGCAACTATGGGTAGAGTTACTAGTCATGGAGCCTTGGTTGGAACAAATTCTCTAGAGCTCAGGACAACTTGGGTAGACACCGATCTTGTGATGGATAGTGATTTCCTACCATGAGGTAGAATCACTAGTTGAGTGTTAAGGTGGTTTGGCCTATGGAAGCCCTAGTTTCCTTTTGTTGGATTTTTTTCATGAGATCCCACATTCCTGCTTGGAATATGGCACGAGGGTGATTGGTTGAAAGAAATATTTGGTTTAGCCATTCTATGGTTGGGTGGTTTATGGAAGTCCTAAACCTGGTTGTCCTTCTCTTTTATTAATAATAGCTACTTCTACTTGGTATTTCATGTGTAAATGTATTGGCTTCTATGTGTATATTGTGGCTTATATATCCTTGTTCTTTTTGTTGTTTATATATTGGTTATCAGTATGTTTTATGACAATAATGATGTATGGATCTCACCATTTTTTGATTTATAAATGAATGAAAAATGAATATCTTAGCTAATAGGTGCTATTGAAGCTAATGTGGTAATGCATCAATGTTTCTTAGGGATTTTCAAATAAGTATGAGACCCCTATACTCATATCTGTTGTTATAACCTATAGCAAGCATATTTCTGACATTTTTGACAAAATGTATGTCATGGCTAGCAAAGGTCTATTCAAGCCGTGGATCAAGTTTGTTATCAAAACAATTTTCTTCATGTATTTTATGAGTTTTGGAAGTTTCATTAGTTTCTCGGCAGTGACTCATTCCTAGCCCTGGAAAATAGCCTCAAATCCAGTAGTCGTTGGCATAGCACTGGAAGAAAAATGATATAGTCACACCTAGGTAGGCTCATGGGAGTGAATTAAAATATCAGTCACTTGGAGGGCTTGTAGAGGGAGCAACTCAGGCTCTAAGTTAGTAAACATTTTGGGTTCCCTTAGCGGTTGGTCACTTGGAAGGGTGGGTTGGATCTTGAAGGTTTTGTACCATGTTTATAAGGTAAGTTTGGTTCTAATTCGTTGGGTCCACTTTCTTAAGGTGAACTAGGATGTTGAATTAGTTAATAATGGCCTCTCATCACATGTTTACCTCGGTGGACTAGTTAGCTTGGGTAAATATGGGAGGAGGGTGTTACAAGCGTTTTGAATCAATTGAAATTACTGATTTCTTTGAGCCAATAATTCTATGCGATTGAATTAAAGTTAGTAATGCTGCATAATGACTTATGGTTAGACACATGCATGCAATGAAATATAATTTTGGATGGATTAGAACTATGGTGGATGATAATGTTGGAGCATAATGTCCAATTTCCTTAACTGTTATTGTAGAAAACATCTCTATGGAAAATTTATTTTAATTCTCTTATATGTATTTTCAGGAGGATGTATCAATATGTTTACTCATAATGCATGGAAATTTTTTATGTAAATGAAAATATGATAGCACTAGTACTATACTACCTTGTTGAAATATTTAGAAACATTGATGTATGTGAAACTAAAACACATCTTGAGTATATTTGACAGGATAATCTGTAAATAAAATGATTTTCTGAAAAGTATGGCTTTACGAAATATAATTGTGACTAATGTTTCTACTATTATGAATAAAGGGTAGTTTAATCACATCATAGTGGTGTGACTAATATTATGGCAACACAAAACATAAAAATTAGCAGAATGTAAAAGTTTGTAATGTGGCTTGCAACTGAAAATGTAAAGGTATAATGTTTATTGTTATGCAAATATGGCATGTAATATTTGTCCATAGAAGCTACAATAGTGGTTTTCCTAAAATGCATATTGATTATTATGTGGAAAATTTTGAATGAACACCACTTGTGTGACATGAGATGTCAGTCATACATCCTGAGAATTTCTAGGTTTTGGGCGATACCCTAATTGAAAGCCAAAATCCCAAGGACACTCAGGTATTAGGGCCTAAAACTTTTCAAGGAATTGTTCACTAGTAGGAATCATAATTTGGTAATTGAAAAATGTTTCAGGGAAACATTTGATGATAGTGTAAATTGAATTATAACTTTGATTTTTGTTTATAAAAATAAATTCATATTGCCAAATAATGTCAAGGAAAAGTGGTAAATATGTCTTAAAAAGACTCGCATGATTTTTTAAGATTCCATGTGGCCCAAAATCCAAAAACTAAAGTTAATATTCTATATAATAATGTAAATATTATTTTATCCCTAAAATGAAATAATTTCATTTATTATTATTTTTGGGAATATTTGTAACACTCCCTTCCCACATATACCAAAGAAACTGGCTAGCCATAGTAAATATTTGAGGAGAGGCTACTATGGTGAGATTTAATCTACTAGGTGACCTTAATGAATTGGAATCAACAGAAAAACATCACAATGACATTGTACATCAACAACAACACCCATGGGAGCCAACCTAACCATCTAGGTATCATTTCCTTGGGTCCCACTAATATTTTTAGCTTATGCGCCTCTGGTTGCATGCACAGGCCTCCAAGACAACATCTATGAGGCTCTTGACATGTTTAAAAGCCCACATGATAGCATCCTTGGACTAAATTAGTTATTGTTGTGCTAGCATCTGAGAGATTTGCACCACTTTTCCAGGCCCAAAACCCAGTGCTCTACCTAGAACTTCATGACAAGTTAAAAGATGAATTAAAATGACCAAACAGTGATATATTTACAAAAATAGCCATGAGGACTAAAGTGGACCTCTACTATCCATGAAAAACATTTAGTCAAACATGTCACAAACATGAAAGCTACAAGTATAAACAATATAATAGAGCAAAGGGGTCTCATACTTATCTCAGAATCAGTAACAAGCATTTTTTCTTTACATGATTAGTTGCATTACCATCTATTTGACCATAGACACATTATTTATTGACTTACAAGTAAAAACATGGGGAGATACATATATCATCACTGTTAAAATACATTATTATAACCAACATAATAAGAACATAAATACCATGGATACAACAAAAGTAGAATCCACATATAAACCAGTACATTTTCAAACCAAATACCAAGGGAATGAATAGCTCATTAATGAATGAAGAAACCAACCATAGATGGGAATACCATGTTCCACTTGACCATAGATTGTCCGAGACAAAAATGTCTTTAGACATCACCCCCATTGCATACTTCAAGAATTAATGTGGGATCTCATCAAACACATCAATCAAAACCAATCCAAGGCTTCCAAAGGCCAAACCACCTCAACCCTCAACCATTGATTCCACCTCATGTCTGGTTATCATATCCATCATAGATTCATCTCTACCCAGGCTATTCTATGGATCCAAAGTGTTCGTTATAGCCAGAGCTTCCTGGACTAGTAACTCAACCCTACTTGTTACAGGGCTTCCAAAGTGTTTGTCCAACTAGTGTCTCCAGAGCATTTCTCCAACCAAGGCTTCTAGGACTAGTAACTCAACCCAGAGTTGTTCATCGAGCTTTTTAAGTGTTTTTGCAACCAAGGCTTATAGGAATAGTAACTCAAACCATAGCTTTCCATCACACTTCCAGAGCATTTTTCCAACCAAGGCTTCAAGGAACTTATTACTCAACCCACAACTAAAGGAACATGAGAACCATCCAGGAAAAAAATGAAAATTAACCCACAACACCATGGCTATCTAGGAAATGGAAAGGATATGAAAATCCACTGGCAATTGTGGAAATAATCTGTTCCAATGAGATATCATGCCCAATAAACCACATTCATACACCATGCATGAAAAAATTAGTGAGGAAAACATAAATTAAACTCATTACCTGAAAATCCCACTAAAGTTGTTGATCCCGATGTCCTATTGCACTTTCACGCTCTTCCTTTCCCTTCTTCCTCCAAATCACCAAGTATTCCACAACCTCCAAGATTGCTTCAAGGGCATTATAAATATACAAGAGTATGAGAGAGAGAGAGAATTATGAGAACTCCAAAACTGCACTAAGAAAAAACCATGAACTGATCCTCCAAATAATTTTTATTAATGATGCCTCTATTTTATTCATTTTCCATTACTTTCCTTCATTTTCTTACTCACTTGCAACTTGTGACCTTTCCCCTCCCTTTTCTCCTATTTTCCAATATTTTCGTAAATAAATGCCAATAAATTCCACTTTGCCTTTCCAAAGCCTTGGAAATTTCCTTTTCCAATTTCAATAGCCATAATAAACCATGAGAACACCTGCACTAGGATTTGTTTCTCAACATTGAGCTTGGAATACGTGTACAATTAACCATAGTTATTATTTTAACTTTATTACATGGAATTTTGACCAGGGATGTCACGGAACCATCCCCCTTGAGGGACACTGTCCTTGGTGTTCAATCACATATATACCTAAGCAACACCATTGAAAATCAAACATACTACCCATGGAGCTTTTGAACATAGCTTGATGCAGTATTTAGAATGATCACACTCCTGAAAATAAAACCAACGTGACATCACAAAAAAATGACAACTATAATGACATGATACCCATATTTCTTATTGGAGATTTATAACATAGCTCATGATGGTATTTACATCCATATACATATGTACATATACTTGAACATATCATCGAAACATATATCAGAGCATCACCAAAACACATGCCAAGTATATATCAACATCAGACCAAAACTGCTTTGCCTCAACTAGAAAATAAGGAAGGATACATAGCCCGCATCAAATCCCCCATCTATAATGTAGCATCATCGGGCCCAAAGTTCTTCCATTACACTTTAAGTTGCTTGATTTCTTGATTCTAGGACGTGAGCATATTTTTCTGCAAAAAGCACTACGATTCCAGCTGGAATTGCACTTTTGTCTCCACCTGTAATACAGACCAATCAATCACATGATCAAAATATTTAATATATTTCTTAAGGAATGAGACATGGAAAATATCATGCAATTTCACCGTGGAAGGAAGTGTAAATCGAGAGGCTACTAGCCCAATCCTCTCAATGATCCTGAATGTTCTAGAAAACTGTGTTGCCAACTTGGAACATGGCTGAATCCACAAGGAGCTCTTCTTGGCATTGATGCATAAGTACACATATTCCCCAACCCGAAACTCCTTAAACAACCTAATTTGATCTGCATAGCTATTATGCCTATCCTATGATACTTTCAAATTATTCTTGATTACATGCATTTCCTCTTCCATCTCTGCCAACATGTATGGTCCAATCCACACCCTGTTACCCAGATCACTCAAACTGAGCGGAGTATTGCAGCCATGCCCATATAATTCCTCAAATATACTCATTCTAAATTATCCTAATAGCCATTATTGTAAGCAAAATGTACCATTGGAATATACTCTTCGCACTTTCGTTGTTGATGCATCACATACATCTACAACATATCCTACAATATCATGTTGACCCTCTAAGTTTTTCCATATTTTTATGGGTGATAAGTTGTGCTGAATTCCAAATCGATGCCCAAAGATGTAAAAAACTCCTTCCAAAGCTTGGAAGTGAACTCTGCATCCCTATCTGACACAATATTCCTTGGAAAACCATGCATTCTGACCCCATCTCTAATGAATGCATGTGCTACATCACTAGCTAAGTATCTATTCTTTAGTGGAATGAATTGTGCAACCTTTATCAACCTCTCCACAAGAACCATGATGGAATCTTGTTGCCCAGTTTTCATAGGAAAGAATGTGATAAATTCAACACAAATGGCCTCCCATTTCCACTGTTGAATCATAATCGGTTGTAGCACTTCACTAGATTCTTACACTTTGCCTTGACCTGTTGACAATCCAAACACCTTGCCACAAACTCTGTTGTGTTTCTCTTCAATTTCAGACAATAATAAAACTTATTCACTGCCATCATCATCTTCTGATAGCCAGGGTAACTTGAATATGGTTTCACCTAAAACTCCGTCAAGTTCACCTTCTTGAGCTCATTGTTATCCGACACATATATCTTGTCTCTAAATCTGACCAATCCATATGTAGTGAGATAGTAGTCCAAATCATATACACTTGTACCTATACCTACACATTTAGCACCATATGCACTTATACCTATACAAATACCTGTACTTCTACCTGTACCTATGTTCTGGTGCAACATGTAAAAATTCTCTATATACCTCTAAACCTGTTGACCTTCTTGCAAGATCCTATCATATAAATTTGTCCCATAGGAGCTCATTACTGCTATGTGGTTTACATGTACCCACCCGATAAGAGCATATGTGACCCCGTTATCCTTTCCCTTAATGTACCTGATCTTGAAGTCAAACTTGTTGATTATGGCCAACCATCTAGACTGTCTGGAGTTCAAATTTGGTTGGTAAAAAATGCACCTGAACCCAATGTGATCACTAATAAGTACAAAAATATTTTGAAGAATCAATGCATGTATGATCACCTCTAGCTCAAGATCATGTGTTGGATATCTCTGCTCATGCTCATTCAGTTTTCATGAATCATAGCATACCACATGTCCATCCCGCATAAAGACCCCACCAATTCCTCTCTTTCAAGCATATGTACATACTAGAAACTCCTTTTCTGGATCTGTGATCTTTAACATTGGATCATTTGTCAATAATTTCTTAGGCTACCCAAAACTAGGCTCACACTCTTCTGTTCAATCAAACTTCTTACGCTTCCTCAATAATGATGTAAAAGGATAAGAAATATATGAGACGTTCCTGATGAACCTCCTATAATAACCTACCAACTCCATGAAGGAAATCACATCATCCACATTTCTAGGAGCTACCCATTTCGTGATGACCCTTATATTTTATGAAACTACTGGAATTCCTTCCTTGGAGACAACATGTCCCAAGTAATGTACCTTATTCTGGAAGAAACTGCATTTGTCGAGCTTAGCATACAAATGATGCTTTCTCAATAGTATCAACACTTCTGCCAAATGCTCGACATGCTCTCCCTCATTTTTAGAATATATCAACATGTCATCAATGAACATAGTAACAAACTTGTTAAAATTAGGACACAACACATTCTTCATCAAACACATAAATTTAGCTAAGGAATTAGAAAAAAAAAATGGACCTACAACAAACTCGTAATGCGAGTAAGTAGTCTTGAATGTAATCTTGTAGATGTCCTTCTCTTTGATGCATGCCTGATGATATCTTGATCTCGAATCAATCTTAGAGAGAAATGATGCTCCCTTCAGCGGAGCAAATAAATTATAAATCCTTGATAATGGGTACCTATTCTTGATGGTCACTTTGTTTAGATTCCTTTAGTCAATGCAAAATTTGAGAGTGCCATATTTATTCTTCATGAACAATGCCAGTGTTAGTATGAATCTTTATTCTAAGTATAAGAAAAAATACCACTTTAGCCATGCATAAATTATAGCCCTAACAATAGAAATGACTGCTAATATCTTCAGATCTGCAATTCCATGATCAAGACAAATGCTGCAAAAATCTATATCTATGCATTAGAAGACATTAAACAGTATAAAAATAAGATTTACTCCATAGATCCAATAGAAAAGACAAAAATACATCCAATGAATATTTTTATTAATGGCACCTGGGAGGAAAACACAAGAGGGTGTTCCCTGTTCTCCTCAATCGGATGGGTTCTTGTGAGTCCTCAACACTTCAAATTTAGAACTTCTCTCTCTTGATGGTGTAGAAAACTCAGAAAAAAATGGAAAAGTATGGCCATGATTATGGATCAGTAGCCAGACCAAGTGTTGAGATCCACAGTGATCTTTAGGCAACAAAAGGTGACAAATGAATGGGAAAACCCCTCTATTTATAACAAAATATTGAGTTAGTCTAGAGATTTGTGCATAGTTAAAATATTATTAACCAAATCTAGATCCAACTTTTATGGAATATTTTATTATATTTGTTGGAGGGAAAAGGAATTTGACTTGAGTCAAATCCCCTTATTTGTAAATAATAAATAAATAAATGATTTATTTATCATTTTAGGGATGTGATTAAGTAATAATAAATAAATAAATGATTTATTTATCATTTTAACGATATGGTTGAGTAATAATCAAATAAATAATGATTTATCTAATTAATTTCTTTGTTTTGGGTTAAATATAACCAGAAATATTAATTAAACTAATTATTTTTTGAGGAAAATCAAACAAATGTATATTTATTTAATATTTCCTTATGGGGTTTCCTGTTTAGACCATAAACAACTTAATAAAAGTGATTTACTAAGTTATTTTCATAGTGAAAGCAATTTTACTTGGAGTAAAATTGGTCTTACATGATGTACTTGGGTCCATCTAATGATAATAGGTTAGATGACCAAAAAATGGTGTAACAGATTGCCCCCCAGTGTGTGACCATTAGGAGCTAATCATATGACCGAAGTATGTTGTAAGAACTAAATCACTAGACATTGAAAGGGAAGTCAAAGGGAGAGAAATATAAGGTAAACCAAAGTGCTGAAAGAATTATACCCTGAGGAGCTGACTTGCAGGTGCGACAAGTCTTTTTGAGTGAGTGCCTGCAATAAGAGGCGGCGAAGGCATACCTATGCCTGCCGAGGAAATAGTACAAACAATAAGGCCCCCGAAAAACCATGGAATGTAATAATAAAGCATATGCTGGCAGAAATATGAGCCAGATAAATAACATGATAATGAATCCCATATACATATTGTGCCTGGGATAACAGCCAGGACTTGTACAACAATAAATAAGTACATGATATACAAATGCAACCCAGATGCCCATGAAAATAGGAAAGGGCTCTAAAAATGTGACTGACACATGAAAACAAAACGACACTACAAGCGGCTAAGGCCAACATCATCAAATGTATGGAGTTGCATCGAAGGCTATGATGAAGAGGTCATCCGAGTGTGTGGGGGGATACCTGTAGGGCCACCCCCTCATGAGGGATAGGACATCTCACACACACATGGGAATCATCGATGTTAGCTGCTGCATCATGGAACCATCGAGTATACGGATCTCGATCATGCTGAAAGAAGCTGGAGCTGAGAAACAATCAAGTCAAAGGGCAATAAAGAGTCCCTTTGCCTGATCTGAGGCACCAAACTAGAGTGGAAGTTGGAGCCAAGGTACACTGCCCTATAGACCTGTCTTCCGGAATAAATGAGCTGATGTCGAAAGCAGGAGGTCCGCCATAGGTGAGGAAATAAGGGATCCTCAACTAGGGCACGAGAGAAAATAGTAGAGTGACTGATAGACTGACACCAATGATGATGATGAAATAGAGGGGAAAGAGTAGAGAACGGACGACTTCCCTTCTTAGAGCATAAAGGGCATGGATGACCTAGCAGCAACTGACACAACACCATGAGGGATATGGGACAGCTGTACTGGAGGCCATAATGTGCGACCCGAGAGAGGGACCAAGCAATGAATGATGGGGGCTATGGCGAGATGTAAAAGGGACTCGGGATAGACTCCATGAAAGCAGTGATGAATCAACTCGGATGCTCTAAACAAAGGTGACTCGATGGTGCTACCACATATAAACAGGGGCCGATGGGGACCATAAAAGCATGAGTACCAGATGCTGACTCATGACGAAAGTCGACACGAGCATGGACAAGTATGGAGGCAACATGGTGCCCCCGGTAAAAGTGTTGCAAGTGAAGAGATTCGATTTTTGTGGAAGGGTGAAGTGGCGCTTCTTGGGAAAATGTGTCCCGGTGAAGTATCATATCACTAAAAACTAAAATATACCCATTTTAGGGCTTGGTGGGAGCTTTCCAACGGTGCAGACATTTTGGTAAATGGAGCTATGGTTGGATCGCGGCGAGCAAAAGAAGAAACAGGGGTTTCTCTTTTAATATGGTATTTTCCCTCCAATTTCATTCATTTGCAGGTGGAGTTGTGGTGAATGTGGAGAGGAGAGAAGGCCCTAAATCTTGTGGCGATCATAGCGAAAAAATTGACCATCGGAATTAGGAGCTGTCAATTGCAGGTAAGAGGCCTAACCCTACTCTTTCTTTTCAGTGTATTAAAATTTTAGATTAGGTTGCTAATGCTTAGTAAAAGCCTTTTACTCCTCCTCACGGCTGGGTCACACTTTTTGGGGCAAAAATTGCAACCTGGGTAGTAGGTTTTGGCTAGATAAGTGCGACCTATCCCAGTTTAGGGCCTGAAAAGTGCGACCTATCTGGAAGGGGTGTTTCGGTACTGTTTTTGGCTTAGCACTAGGGTTTTTTGATGAGAAACAGTATTTCCGATTTGCATAGTGATTGATATGATGGTTTTATGCAGGTATGAGAGAATTACGAATCAACTGGAGAGAGAGAGACTTGGGCGCATTGCGTTCAGAGATCTAGGAGGATCAGGGTGTCCACAATGCTTTGGCCAGGTTTGGGGTTTTGAAGCTTGTGGAGAACCCTTTGATGAGATATGGGGAGCCCTTATTGGCCTGGATTGTCAACTACTGGGACCCAGACCATGAGGTCTTTATAGTGCAGGGGAACCAAATCGATTTGACGGTCAAGGATATATATTTCCTGACTGTTCTCCCACTACTTGGGATGGTAGGGAATACTTAGCCAGTATTATCGTGTGGGCGGAATATCATAGAGTTTGTAGAGCGCCATTGTCATCCAGGTCTCCAAGTCAAGGGGACTCGGATACCCATCATGGATTTGGAGAGGTTAGTGACCTGTGTTGTGGCCACAGCGGTGCTGTGGATTCTGGGAAACCAGGCACTCCATCACATTATGAGGGGACAGATCATGTTGGTGGATAGTGTTTTGAGTGGGAACTACTGTGGGTGGGCCTAGATGATGTTGTCGTCATTGAAATGAAAGTTGTCGCTATGTAAGTGGAAAGTGAACCATGACTATGCATATGGTACAGTTTTGTGCTCTTTCTTCTTTGAGAAGATCCCGACACTTCGACTTCGTATGCAACTCCCAAATGGGGGCCTGAGAGAGCCTAGGATGTGCCAGTGGGGGAAATTACTGTGCAGAGGAGGAGGTGGAATGGTTGGACAAGTGTTTCATCCTGATTTATTTTTTCATTGAGATCATATGCCACTGTATATAGACGACTATCCCTATAGTGGGATGAGTTATTGTGGAGACCCGAATCTGCCACTTCCGCCTAGTAGTATGTGGGGACCAGATGGTAAGTGCAATATTGCTGATATTTTACGTGCATGTAAAGGTTTTAGAATATTTTATGTAGTACTAATTATTTTACTTTTGGTATGCAGATACAGCACCAGTAAAACCGGCCAGGTACATGGGGCATCCTACAGTATCAGGGGCCGCAGGATCTAGTGGACCAAGGGCACAACAACCCTTCTAGAGGACATCCATCATAGATGTGAGAGGCTTCTAACTAGTGTTTTGGAGCACGGATGGAAGGACTTAGATGACCAGTACATAGAGCCATGTATTGGTTTACCCTCGGAATGACGAGGGGTCATGCGACGCATGGAAATGGCCAGTCAGAGTGTTCGTGATCTATGAGCTGCGGGACCAAAGCCATTGGCTTGGGATCCTCCAGATAGTGATTAGTGTGTAGGGGCGTGTGGTGTCCCCATTTTTTAGTTTTTGGTAACATGCTATGGGCATGTCATATGTATCAAAGTTTATGAACTCTAAAACATTTTATACGACACATACTATGGATATGCATTGTTTTGATATTTTTATGTTATTGTCTTGTGTTAAATGTGTGTGTTAAATGCCAATATAGAATATGGTTTGAAATTCTATCTATGTAGTGGTTTTATGCTCTAGGTACATGACTAAAAGTAATGGTTTCAAATTCACACATCAAAAGCTTCACTCATAAATATCTTTTGAAAATGGTAGGATTATGCACACAATATACACCATTCAATTGTATGACAAGAAGAAAGGAACCTAAATGAAAATGAATGTGGAGGATGCGATGTGAAAGGGCATAGGCTAATAAACCTCGCACAACATCATATTCGGCCTGATTATTGGTAGCAGTACCAATGCATACATCGTTTGAAAGAAAAAGTGCCTGCAAAGGGGTAAAAATGGCTCAACCTGCCGAGGCTAAATTCTGAGAGTAGCGACTTGCACCATCGGCAAAACCAATATAAGGTGTCGATGGGGGGTCCCTCTAAAAGGTGCCATAAGAAAATAAATGGGAGGGTAAAGAACAATGTTGGCAACCTGAGCGCATAGTGGAAATTGAATGCACTCTACAAAAGGGAGTGTTCTGGGTAGGATGTCTACTTCCCACATGATGCCGATGAGGGAAAATGTGGGAGCTATGGGAGAAGTAGCTTGAGCTTAGGCTGCATAATTCACCAATGGTATGGATGATGGTATCCTGTTTATGGGTAGGAAAGATGAAGTTAGGGGTGGACATAGCTTCCATGATGTCATTGTCACAATAGGAGGTGGAAAGACAGGAGGAAGGGAGACCACATGACATGGAGGGGCTACCTGAATCATCATCATGAGAAGAAATACTCACATGTGCATCGTCATGGGAGATGATGTAAGAACAAGCAGATAAAGGATCTACTAATGTTGAGCCCGGGGTGTTTGCTAAAATGGGGTCAAGAGAAACAACAGGAGAAGATTCAGAGGGAACTTCTGTCGAGGGTCTTAAGGATGATGAAAGGTAGAGCATGGTGGCCGCATGCTCCGTCATGTTGACATCAGGGGGGGAAGTAAATAGGAGAGGGTAAATCCTCAGTCTGGCCTGTAGCATACTGTGCAAGAACGGGAGAAGCGGATTGGTTCTGTTCAATTTCGTATTCCCGAACTACCTCTAAAGAGGTATGGTAATGCATCAGGCAGGGACAATGATGAAAGTAATGGCCATGGAGACCACACAAAGCACAAGGGTGTTTGGTGTGAATAGTCTTGTTGTTCTTGGTAACAGTCGATGACGAAGCAGAGGTTTCGGGGGTCGTCGACTCAGGGAACGTGACATTAACCATGGGCTTGATGGGGGAAAACTCGAGACAAGTATGGGTGGCATGACTGATGACATCACACAAAGTGCAGGGCTTTGGAGGTGGAGGAGGTGCAGGGTTAGTCGGGGCCACTTTGTCCTTTGAGGCCCTTTTGCGAGCTTTGCCCTTCTTACCCAAAGTGGTTGCAATAGGAGGTGGTTCCTTTTGAGGTTGTTGAGGCACTGTGACAACGAGAGAATTCAAGGGGGATAGTTGAACTAGGGTCAAAGCAATATAAGGTTTAGGTTGACCTGGCGTGGTGGCAGTTGGAGGATCAAGGTACCAAAATGGGAGCCCAATGGTCAAGTTATGCAAAGAGAGGGTGTCCATGACAGGTGCTGTATAGATTCTTGGTGGAGGGTCTAGGAACGGTATCTGACCGGAGGGGTAATGGCTAGGTGGGATGGCTCCTAAATGGTTAAGGCCTGAAGGAACCGACCTAGGAGGATAAAAAGGCTCATGAGTACCAATTGAAGGGCCAGGAGGAGGAGGTCCAAGAGGCTACATTGAAGTGCTAGAAGACGACTGCACAGGGTGAGGGTGCTGCTGACTAGCCGAGGTGAGCCTCTTAGCAGAAGCCCGAGACGATTGCATCATGCAAAAATTCGATGAGTTGGGATAAAATATAGGAGTAGGAAAACCAGGGAAATTACCAAACAAGGAGGAGTCCTTGTAGACGCCAGGTGATACACTGGTCAAAGGGTCGACGGTTTGCTTGTTGGCCACTTAAGAGATAGTGGACTCATGGGAGGTCTCAGCCTTTGGCTCGTAATATGTCAACTAGTCAATGGTGACTATCTTTCTGTTATGGGGGAAGGACATCTTCCGGTGAACCATAGAAGGGACAGCTAACATCGCATAAGTGTAGCTACTACCCAAAAGAATGTTGTAATACAAGGGAGTGTCTATGAATTCTACGTCAACGCAAACCGTCTTGCCCGCAAGAGTGATAGGAAAATTGCGGAATAAGCCAATGGGCTTGGAGGTGTGGCCATCCCATGCTTGGAGAGTGATCATGGAATGGGCCAACTCAGGAGATATGAGTTGTTTCCAAACTGAAGCGGACATCACATAGGTGGATGCCCCCTCATCAGTAATGCACCGAGAAACGTTGGCGTTCCAGATCTTGACTGGGATTTGGAAAGCGACGAAAGTAGGGATAGGAGGATGTTTTGATTGATCAACATCAAAGACAATCAATAGATCGTCAGAAGAGTCTATAGCACCCACGGTAGACAAAAGAGATTTTTGTTGTGAAGGGCACGAATGCAGGAGTTCCAGCGTTGAAATGGCAGTAGGGGATTGTGCCAAATCATCAACTAAGATATACGAATGGGATGATTTTACAAAAGCAGCATTTCGACATAGTGGACCCTTAGGGATCTTGGTATGAACCTCCACCCTGGGTTGAGGGATCTTCAAAGGGCCATTAGGTGTTGAAAGAGGCTCTGTAGAGACGAAAGGAGGTGGCTCGGGGATAGACGCAGCGAGAGGCTTGTTGTACTGACGGGACCGATTCTAAAGATTGATGTCTACGGTTGAAGGTTCATCGGATTTAATCATGTGAATCTGGTCATTGGGGGTACCAGATGGCAAAGGTTAGGTAACTGTGTGGTATACAGGAGGTTGGGAAAAGAAAGGAGGCATGTTGTACCCTGAATATGTGCTACCAAGAGGGGAAGATGTGCAGGGGGTACTGGCCTTCTCCTGAGGAAAATAAAATCTCATGGGAGGTTGAGCAATGATGACACACACACGGCACCAAGGAAAAAGAGATCGAAAAGGGCAGGGAGGTGCAAAATCAAGTGATTACAATGTCAAAACAAGGGCAAAGAGGTGCAGGATCAAATGATTTCAATGTTTTAGAGTCTTTTCTTGGTGGTGTTAACCAAGCCCTTTTTCACTTAGGGGGTGTGTGTAAAAGTGTGTAAATTTTAGTTTTTAAACCTAGAAATTTGTAAAGAAAAGGAAAAATGTGTTGTAGAGCTATGAATAAACCTGCAAATGACAATATATAGGCCTGCAAAACATAAAATAAACAGCTAACAATGTAATAATCTAAACCCAAGGAGGCGGGTATCTCAACAATTAGTTTATAGGTGAGAAAAAAACTAATTTAAACACACTAAAAAAGGCTAATAGATCTTGGGTCAAGAGGGACAGAGATCTAAAACACAAAATCTGCTGGAATGTGGTGCAGAAAATAGCAACAAATTAGAGGAAAATTGTTGTAAAAAGAGGTGGCGAAAGGCTATCTCTAGGAGGAAAGCGGAGTGCCCCCTAATGGAAAACCTAAACAAAGCTAAATGGGAAGATTTCGATGGATAACAAGCTGATCTGAAGTGGGTCTGAAGATGAGGTATCAGATCTGAAAAAATGGCTGAAGACTCTGAAATTTCAGACAACCTGCAACGTCAAACACTCTTCCACAATAAGTGGAGGGTACTAAATTCCTAGGGGATAGGTTCCCACTTGATTGAGTGAAACAGAACAATTATAGGTCCAAAACAAGCAGAGACGGAAGTCAGACAACCTTGAACAGAGGCTCAGCAAAACCCATAAAACTTTCAAAAAAATCCCTGCAGAAAGTCCAGGTCGCAGTTTTTGGCCTGTTTTCAGCAAAGGTCGCACTTTTTGGGTTGTAAAGTGCACCATGGAGGTCCAGGTCACAAGTTTTGGGCAGAAAAGTGCGACCTACACTTCCGACACTCTTGGCGGCAGGGTTCAGAAAATATTTTTGTCTCAACTGTGGCTGATGTCTGCCACCTGCGCAATGGGTCTGAAAACACGTGGAAGTTAGAATTATTTTCATTTTAGGGTTTCATGGATTAAAAACAACATCAAGAATAAGAAAAACAAGCGGCTGAAGAGAAATCCTAGGGTTTGAAGCCGCTGGATATGCAAGGATCAGAAAAACGAAAGAATTCACAAAGGTAAACTCGTGTGGAGTCGCCAGTTGTTAGTATGAATCTTTATTCGAAGTGTATGAAGAAATACAACTTTAGCCACGCATAACTTATAGCCCTAACAACATAAATGACTGCTAATATCTTCAAATCTTCAATTAGATGATCAAGAGAAATGCTGCAAAAATCTAGATCTATGCATTCGAAGACAGTAAACAATAGAAAAATAAGATTTACTCCATAGATCTAATAGACAAGATAAGAATACATCCAATAAATATTTTTATTAATGGCACGTGGGAGGAAAACACAATAGGGTGTTCCCTATTCTCCTCAATGGGATGGGTTCTTGTGAGTCCTCAATGCTTCAGATTTAGAACTTCTCTCTCTTGATGGTGTAGAAAACCCAGAAAAAAATGGAAAAGTATGGCTATGATTATGGGTCAGTAGCCAGACCAAGTGTTGAGATCCAGAGTGATCTTTAGGAAACAAAAGGTGACAAAGGAATGGGAAATCCCTTCTATTTATAACAAAATATTGAGTTAGTCTAGAGATTGGTGCATAACTAAAATATTATTAACCAAATCTAGATCCACCTTTTATGGAATATTTTATTATATTTGTTGGATGGAAAAGGAATTTGACTTGAGTCAAATCCCTTTATTTGTACATAATAAATAAATAAATGATTTATTTTTCATTTTAAGGATGTGATTAAGTAATAATAAATAAATAAATGATTTATTTATGTCAAATGAGGAGGTAACTCCTCAAATCAGAATGTGTATTAGCTGAAGAATGCATATGGATTTATACATGGAGGTGAGGCTATTGGGATTCATCTCCCAATGACTCTTGGCCTTCCTTATTTCCTAATATTAATTAATATACAATATTAAATATGCACACCCATCCATAGGATTAGGTGTCAACATTCCCCCCTTTAATCCGAAGGGATGTTGGTGAGTCCAAGCATCAATCTGAACTTTTCAAACTTTTCTCTTCCAAGTGCTTTGGTGAAGATGTCAGTAGTTTGCTCATTTGTGGAACAATGATGTAGATGGATGGTTTTGGCCTGAACATGATGTCGAATTAGATGGTACTTTGTATTGATGTGCTTTGTTCGATCATGGAACTTTGGGTTCTTGGCCAAATTTATTGCAGAAGTGTTGTCGATCATGAGTGGAGTGGAATACATTTGTTTCATCTAAAAATATTCCAGGATCTTCCAGAGCCACACAATTTCTTTTATTGCTTCAACTGCTGCCACATATTCTGCCTCGGTCGTGGAATCTGCTGGAACTGACTGTTTGCGTGATCTCCATGAGACAACTCCTGATCCAAGACTCATGGTGTAACCTGTAGTAGACACCCCTGTTTCTTTGTCGCCGTCAAAGTCTGAATCAGAGTATCCGATCAAGTTGAAGTCGCCTACCTGTGTATATTTGAGTCCAAAGTCTTGAGTCCCCTTCAAGTACCTTAACACTCTTTTCGCAGCAGACCAATGTCCTTCACAAGGTTTTCGCATGAACCTTGAGAGGATTCCAACAACAAATGAAATGTCAGGTCTGGTGGTGGTCAGGTAGATAAGACTTCCTACAAGTTGTCTATACTTAGTTGCATCCTCAAATTCCTTCCCTTCAATAGATGTGAGCATCAAGTTTTGTTCCATTGGAGTGGTTAAGGGATTACAGTCATCCATGCCAAATTTGTTCAAGAGATCTCCAATGTACTTCTTTTGAGAAATAAATATGAATTTAGGATGTTGAATTACTTCAATACCCAAATAGTAATGAACATGACCCAAATCAGTCATTTCAAAATCTTTCTTCAACTCTTTCTTCATGGATGCAATATAGCTCTCATTGTTCCATGTTATCAAAAGATCATCTACATATACCACAAGATATAAAACTGTTTTTCCAACTTTCTTAACAAACAAAGTTGCATCATTAAGATCAAAATGTTTGAAGTCAAGTTTCAGAATATGCTCGGTCAATTTCTCATACCAAGCTCGTGGTGCTTGCTTGAGGCCATACAAGGATTTTACAAGTTTGCAAACTTTGTTTTCTTGACCCTTTACAACAAATCCTTCTGGCTGGGACATATAAACTTTATCCTTTAGATCTCCATTCAAGAAGGTTGTTTTTACATCCATCTAATGGACTTTCCATCCATTCTGAGCTGCTAGGGCAAAGAGAGTCCGGATGGTGGTCCATTTTGCTGTGGGAGCAAAATTTTCTTCATAATCGACTCCTTATTTTTGTGCAAAACCTTTTTCCACAAGCCTGGCCTTGTGCTTATCAAGCGAGCTGTCTACTTTGTACTTGTTCTTGTAGACCCACTTATAGCCAATTGGTTTCGTTCCCAAAGGTGGATCAACCAGCTTCCAAGTGCCATTCTTTATCAAGGCATCATACTCCTTCTGCATCGCTTCTTTCCATTCATCATGAGAAGCGGCTTCTTTGAAGGAAGTTGGTTCATGATCTGTAGACAAACTCAATTCACAGTTATAAGCAATATCCATATCAGCAGGGGAATCAGAATTATCTACATCACCTTCGATTTCTTGAGTGGAACTTCTTGTTCCTGTTTTTCCAACCTCATCAGGATGAACATCCTCCAGTGTCTTTGTCAGCCATTTGGGAGAACCTTTCTGAGATGGCCCAGGCTGGTCACTTGACTGAGTTGGGATTGATTCAAGATTCAATCTCCCAATTCTATCGATCACATCATCCAATGTGTCATCCGTGGTTGTTTCTTCATGTGGGGGAGAGTGTGGTTCAGGAAATGATTCCACAGTTTGATTCAATATCGGAATCCCCCCTTCAAGGTGTGGAATCACATTATCAAATTCTTGGAAAGAATTTGCATGTGTGAATCTATCCAGGCGATCAAGTTGTCGCTCAACAACCTTGTCACTCTTGGAAGATTCAAGAAATATGACATCTCTTGCTATCACAAACTTCTTATTTGCTTCATCATAAAGACGATATCCTTTGGAGGTATTGGAGTACCCCAAGAAGATACATTTTCTGCTTCTAGCACCAAGTTTGTTCCTTTGACCCTTGGGTATCAAGGCATAACAGGTGGACCCAAAGACCCTGAAATTCTTTACCGAAGGAATGTGGCCATTCCACATTCCAAAAGGAGTTTTGTTTCTAATTGAAATTGAAGGACACCTATTCTTTATGTAAATAGCACATAGAACTGCATCAACCCAAAACATCAATTTTACATTCTTGAAAAATAACATGGAGCGGACCATATTTAAAATAGTTTTGTTCATTCTTTCAGCTACACTGCTCTGTTGTGGATTATATGGCACAATTTTTTGATGTTTGATTCCATGTTGACGAAGATAATTTTCAAATTCGTTTGAAGTGTATTCTTTTCCATTATCAGTACGTAGAGAGCCAATATGTGTTTGTGCATCATTTTCAATCCATGCATGAAAATTCTTGAAAGTTTGAAAAGCATCGGACTTATTCTTCAGTAAGTAAATCCAACACATTCTGGTGTAGTCATCAATAAATGTCATCATGTATTTGTTTCCATTTGCAGAAGCAATAGGCATAGGGCCACATAAATCTGAATGAACAAGTTCAAGTTTTCTATGTGCTCTGGAGTGTGAATCATGAAATGGTTGTTCGCTATGCTTTCCTAGAATACAAGAATTACATTCCTTAGGTTTTCTAGGAATTGTAGGCAGTCCATTAACACCATTTTTCTTCAACAAACGAAGGTTGTCATAGTTTAAGTGTCCAAATCTAGCATGCCATAAAAGACTTCATGGGAATGTACCTTCATCATGATGTAAACTGAATGAAAAGTTTTAAGCATGAGCAGATGAACCTTTCAGCTTCAAGAGTATCCCTTCTTCTATTCCCTCCATGAAAAGTGAGTGATCTGATGCTTTTCTGACCTCTGCCTTGCCATCAAACAAGTGAATTGAGTTTCCTTGCTACCGGATTTCGACCAGGGACAGCAAGTTTCTCTTCAACTCCGGGAGGTATAGAACCTCATGTAGGATATGATCAGGAAGACTAGGCCGTTTAAGCCTGACTGTTGCAAGCCTTGATGGCTTTAGTTTGGATTTATCTGTGAAATATACTGCTCAATCAACTTGTCAGTGAATTCTTCAAAAAAATCTCTTCTAAATTTCATGTGACATGTTGCTCCTGAATCTAGCAACCAATCATCTCTCCATGAAGTAAATGAAACATCAAATAGGTTTTTAGTTACTCCATTGTTACAATGTGCTAGAACAGAATGAGTTGATT
This sequence comes from Pinus albicaulis, assembly GCA_034641835.2. NCBI lineage: Eukaryota > Viridiplantae > Streptophyta > Pinopsida > Pinales > Pinaceae > Pinus > Pinus albicaulis. The sequence continues at coordinate 286,394,861 of CM076570.1, read as the reverse complement.
CAGCTAGTTTACCTTTGTCTTTGTCATTAGTTTTACCTTTGTCTTGATTTGTTTGCTGCTGAGCTTTAGATTTTCTGCCCCCCTTTTCTCTGAAGTTTCTTCTTCGTCTTCTGCCATCTCTTCCTCTGGATGAATCTAAAGCATGTCTCTTTTCTCTCTGTGTCAAGTATGCAGCCTCTTTAGAAGATGAAGGGACTGTCATCTTCTTTTGAAGGAGGAGAGAAAAAAAACTTTGCTGGAGAATCTCTTTTGAAGGAGAGAAAACAAAAAATTACTCTTTGCTGGAAACTATACTGAAAAAACTCTTTGCTGCAAATATACTGAATTTAAAAGGACAGAAACACTTTTTTGCTAAAAGACTGAATTTAAAAGGACACAAAAGGTCTTGCTATAAAACTGAATTCTGCACCAGAAAAATATATGTATTTTTTTTTGTTTGGAAAAAAAAATTGTATGGGAGGTCGATATGGAATGGAAGGGAGATATTATTGTGAAGTGGAAGGGCGGTATTATGAATGTGAAGTGATATGATAGTGGGAGGGCGGTATTGTGAATGGGAAGGGCGTAAGGAGTATTAGAGGAGAGGCGGTGGTTAAATATACAATGGACAGCATTTAAATATCAATGGACAACGTTTAATATATACGAAATGTTGTATTAATATATATGGAATGTTGTATTAAATATACAATGGACAACATTTATTACAATGGACAGAAAGCGTTGGGAGAATTTTTGTGCAGGTGTAAGAAGATTGGACAGTTAGCGTGGAGGGGGGAGCGCAGGGCCGAAAAGCCATGGGAAGGGCGGAGGTAGGAGCGTGGAGTTCGAGGGAGAAGGGCAGATGGGGTAGCGTATTGCAAAGATGGCGGAGGGAGTTATCAATGCATAATAGGGAAAAACCCAGTGAAGAGAGGGCGTTCTTGTTGAGGGAAAGTTGGGATAGCATAGGAGGTGGGTATCGTAGGGAAGACCGAATGGCAAGGCAAGGGCGTAATCAAGTGATGGTGTATGCATTACGGAAGAGGAGAGAGCGTTAGGGATGTGTTGTGGCTAGCAAAAACCTCCCCTCTTTATTTAATATTAGTAATAATACTAAATAAAAAAATATGTATATTTTTTTTTTTTTGGGGAATAAAAAATTTATGAAATGGTAGGGAGGGCGATATTGTGAAAATAAAAAGTGGTATGGGAGGGCTGTATTATGAAATGGGAGGGTGAAAGGGGGTATGTAATGTATGAAGGGCGGAATGGTATGAATGGGAGGGGGCGGAATTATGAAAGGGGAGAGGAGAAGTCGATAGGGAAAGCGCTGGCGGACCACATATATATAAACAAATATAACACAATGGGAGGGGCGTTGTTATATAAGTGACTGTGTATGTAAATGAGAAGGGCGCAACATATTAACAAACCACCTATTAAATATGACAGCGCAATGTATGTAATGCAACGCTGGTATGGGAGCGTATTAAATGGCGTTGGAGGCGTTGTATATAGAATGTGAATGGAATTGAAAACAACGTTTTATATATATGCGTTGGATATAAAACCGTAATGTATTAACAACCAATGGACGGGCAGCGTTCATATATGGTGGTAGCTGTAATGCGCAGTTGCACAGCGTTGGAATGACAGAGGGTGGTAACTCTAGTATGAGGCGGTATTACATATACAGCGCAATGGTATTTGAAACAACGTATAGGCAGCGTATTAGAACAGCGTTTCAAAGCAGCGTGGAGAGGGAGCTCCAGTCGCTGTATCATATGTCAAGGGAGAAATTTGATGAATGAAGACAGTAGGAGCAGTTTTATATTGGCGTTGTATGACAGAGCGTGACAGTGTATATATGGACATCGTATGAATATGGAGTGTATATATGGACAACGTATTAAATATGGAGTGTATATATGGACAGCGTATTGAATATGTGAGAGCGTGGACAATGAAGCGGTAATGTGTATAGAGTCGAGGGCGCTGCGTTTAAATGACAGAGCGGTATTGTGTATTGACAGTCAGTGTTTGTATGATGAGCGGTGGTATTGTTGGGGAGTCGAGGGGCTTAGAACTGTGAGGGAGAGGGCGCATTGTATGCAGAGTGAGGGAGAGGGCGTAGGGTGAATGGAGCGCTTGGTCGATGGAGAATGAAGGAGGCCCAAAAGGGCGTTACATAAAAAAAAATTTGAAATTGAATCTACAGAAGACAGAGTTGCAGGACTGCTGGAATTGCAGAATGGCAGAGCCTGCAATTTGCAGAATGACAGAGCCTGCATTTTTCAGGAGCTGCAGGAGGTGGAGCTGCAAATGTCAGTGATATTATGAAAAAAAAATGCAAAATAAAAGTCTAGCAATTAAGAGCAGCAGAAAACTATTAAAAAATATTGACTGAGCAAAGGATAGGGAGTTACACCACAGGGCAGAAATGCCAATTGTGGGGCTGGCTCCGATACCATGTCAAACCAGGAGGTAACTCCTCAAAACTAGAATGTGTATTAGCTGAAGAATGTACATGCTTATATAGATGGGAGGTGAGGCTATTGGGATTCATCTCCCAATGACTCTTGGCCTTCCTTATTTCCTAATAATAAATAATATACAAAAATACAAATGCACACTCATCCATAGGATTAGGTAGTGAATGGAGTAACACTCATTAGAAGGGCATCCCAGGATTTTGTCACTATAAAAAATCGCTATGATTAGCTTCCTCTTTAGCTTTGTTTTTTTCTCATCACCCTAAATGTTTCCTCCTTGTTTCTCCTCACATATGGGGGGAATTATGTTTCTCATCATACTCATCCATAAAAACATGGATTCACATCAAGATTAGTGTAAAAATATCCATATGAGTGTTCATTCCTTCCAAGGGTTTCTTCATGAAAACCGAAGGACTCATCTATAGTAGGATCATGTCAAACCTTGGACCCTTGAACACCTTCCTCAATTAACTTGATTTATTTTCGTCTTCCTACCTTTATTCAATTTTTGTTGTATTATTTCCTTCTCTATCCCCGTTAACTTTACATTTGTGACCTCGTGTCCATGCTTAATAACATGTGAAACATATATTCTCTCTTCTCATTTTATTTCCGCACTTACTTGGGAGTTATGGAGACTATTTCCTCTTTGGTTCCTCATCAAATATCTTATAATGAGAGGTTCAACACAATGGGCTACGAACTACCTAATTGGCCCATCTATGGGATATTAAATTTGCAACCTGTAAATTCATCTATTATTTTAGTAAAAAAAAAATCACAATAACTCACATAACCACCTTACAATGATAACACTATAAGAGATGGTTGTAAAATAAAAGGCCAAATAATCATAAATAAGTGTCATACAACTCAACAAACATATTCTTTGTAATATCCCTAATTTTACTGCTTTTATTAGATAGTTCAACAATCCTAAAGGTTGAGTGGACCTCAAGGAAAACAATCATTGTGGACATATTATATTTATTAAATGTGGAATTTTAATTATTGTGCAAAGACTATAGTATATTGGAGACTAGGATTTTAAGTCCATGAGGATGGAATTAAATCCAAAGACTTTCCCAGATTTTCCAAAAAGCCTTGGAGAAAATAAAATAAATTAAAAATATTATATTGAAGATAAAATCTAAAAGATACCTCAGTAACGTGGAAAGTTACTTAGAAGAGGTGAAATAAATCTAGAAAGAGGAAAAAACTAGTTTTAAAGTACTTTTGTGGAAAAAAATAAAAGTAAAGCCTAGGAAAAAAGGAAAACAACATCTTGATTTAACTGGACGCAATTATGGAAAAATTCTGAAGGGAAAAAAGATTAAATAAACCATTCCTGGGTAGACAAGAGGTTGTCTACACTTTGGAGAAATTGGCCTTTGCTCGAGGGGAGTTGTGGAAGGAAAGCTCAAGGTTGGGTGCAAATAGTCTTACCAAAATTGGTATGCAGAAGTAATTTAATTTTGTATTATGAAATTATGTTGGTAATGAAAGTTAGAGTAATGATTATTCATGTAATAAAGTTAGAATTTATCTTTCTGAATTTATTTATGGTTCAATTAGAAGAAGTGGGAATTTAGCTTTTATGAATTATTAAATTTTGTAGAATTTTGATTTATATAGTCTGATGTATTTAACAGAAAACAACTATATTAGATATAGTCGATCTGTATAGTTACATAGAAATTTGAAATTGGTAAACCAACAGAAAGAATGTCTAAAACCAAGTAGTAGGGTTTAAATATGAGATTAGGTTGTAAACCTCTAAACTTTATACATATAAATTATATCAATGCATGTGGAATGAAGGAAAAATATTGTATTTAACAATTGTGTAATTAAAACATTGAACAGAAAAATATGTACATAAAGAGATAATTGTCCCTCTCTTAGAAAGCGTGATTACACAAAATTAACTTAAAATCTATGTTGTGTAGTAACCAGAGGGTTACATATAGTGATTCATTCTTATATTGACTAAGAAATTAAACATGCAATACATAACAAAGTACTAGAGGATAGTACAATAACAACATAGTGCAATGAAGTATATAATTGTCTTGTAAATGAAGGGCAAAAAATGACTGTATCATTACAATGATAACATAACCATTATATTATCCACGATGGAAATTCCATTAAAAGTTGTCATAAAGTCTTGACAAAGTCCATGGTCCTACATAAATAATTACAAAAAATTTATAAATTCGAGCATAACTCTGAATTCAGGAGAGTGAATTCTTTAGATGATATTGTTGAGATTCAAAAATATGATGAAGCTTAGTGAAAATCAATCACCTTCACTAAGTTGGCCCGCAGGCTATTTTTAGGTGCAAGTCTATTTTTAGATTATGTCTAATTTTAGACATGGTGATCATATTTCAGAAGTTGAAGGATGCTATTTGTGGATGGTTGGTCAAGTTGGAAAAATAGATGAAATTCTATTTTTAGAATATTGGGCGAAGTCTATTTATATATCGTCGATCTAAAATAGATGTGTCGATTATTATTAGCCCTTAATAATAATCAGACTCTAAATATCAACTTATTCTCTTGGAGAACTTTATTTCAGTATATAGATTTGGAAAATAAGTGGGCTGAAGGAATTACACAATTCCCGGGGTTTACTAGTGGTTAATGCATGGAGGACTCAGTTAGAATTGAAGTGGAAAAGTTATGACAGAGTTGGAAGAGTAGTTCATGGAGTTGTTATTCAGTTTAACTCAGTTATTGGAGTTAACCTTAGTTGAGCTAGTTGTATCTAGTCTAACTGAATGATACACTAATGAGAGTGGACTGAATTATTTAGTTAATTAATTCACAAATAATAACTCACTAATCAACTGAACAAATACAGCAGTTAACTACAGTGCATGTCAGTTCTTGTAATGTCTCTTATCCACAATTTTTTTTTCTTTTTTATTTTACCCATTAGAGTTAACATAATGTTTATTAACTACTAACCAGAATGATTAAAATCTCCTTCAATTACAATTGACCGAAGGTTTATTAACTACTAGCCTTATTAGTTTCCTCTTTTTAATGGTTAACAATTACAATATCCATGTAACTTTAATTTATAGCACACACAACCTAATACACTTAACATTTTATAAAATCAATTCTTCTCTCATTATTTAACTCAAGTAAATATGTGGGACTTCTAGGTATATATATATGTATTTCAATATATATATATGTGTGTGTGTGTGTGTGTGTGCTAGGTGTAATTTAATTAAATCCTCTTACTTTAATACAACCTTCACTATACATTTTACTTGACCCTATACACTACATCTATACACTTCCTAATTAAATTTTTACTATGCGGAAGTGAAATTTCAATCTCTAGGTATACGAATGAAATATTCTTAAACCTTTATACTAATACAGGTATCATTGTTATCTCCTCTCTATTTTAATATCAATCCCCTTGATATGGTTTCTGGTTTATTAATTTTGGTCTTAAATAAATTCATGGATAATAATTAGGTTACTTTTAGGGTTGGATTGGAATACACCTTCCGAGAAAGATCAATGTATGATCCTTTGATGGTAAGTCACATCATTCACAGTACCACAAATTCGATGTATATCTCACTTTTCTTAAGGGATTGATAGCTATTGAATGAAGCCAGCTTATAAATTCGAACCTCGAGCCCAGTGCAATCCCAAGTGGATTTGCAGGTACTCTCCAACGTTTATTGCGTTAATGAGACTAGGATTTCTTAATTAAATTCGTGTTGTATGAAGTGGAAATTTTTCGGTTTGCTCACCCTTGACTCATCGATCGAAAGGTTATGCATCCATCTGGTGACACTTGTATGGACGAGATGGGTTAGGGTTTCATCCTGGGGCTGGGTTATTAAATGAGGATTTTTATGCTGAGTTCCCTTCTTTCCATTCTCTTCTAACAAGAGCTTCGTCCCATCTTCAAGATGGTTATGCACAGTGGCTATGGATTACCATCACACCCCACAGCCTGACTTCTCTCTTATGTATAACTGGTAAGATTTCTCATTTTCCATTCATTGCAAAGTTATAATGGCTTGGTGTTTGACTGTACGCTGTTTGGTTTCCCTTCTTCACTGAATTACAATTTCCTTGCTCAGCTATTATTCACTGTTTAAATTTTCTTCCTCATTTTACAATCCTACAACGTCTTCATTTATTCAATCCTACCTATAAGAAAATGTCATTTTTGCTTTATTATTGTTCCCTTGCATCAGAGAAGAATTCACATTTTCTAATTTTTCCCTCTATGGCAGATTCTGTTGCAGATTTGTTCGTGGTTGCAAACGTGGGAAATGGTTTGTATAGAATAGTGTTACAAGGTAATGTTCGACATCAACCTTTGCCACCGTTTGATTTCGTTGATATGCAAATTGGAATAGTCTCCAGTATTTTATTCTTGCTTCGTATTTTATGGGAAATAATATTCCTGCTGCCATAATCTGTTGTTTTTTTTTATAAATATGTTGAGGCTCAAATGTAATGTAGGCCTTCAACTGGAGCACGACCTTGGAAATCAAATCTCTTCGACCTCTGTCCCAGTTTTCCCACCTTCATTTTAGACAGGTAATGACGCTATGTCTTCCTTTCACTTTCTCCTTCTACTATTATACCCCTGTATTATCATGATTGTGCTTTCCTATATCAAATATGATTTAGGAATGGAGCTAATCTTACAATGTTTAATGTACAGGTACGAAGCTTTGCCATTTCATTCACTTCAAATTTGACATTATTTCTTTGGAACTTTTCCAATTTATGAATATAACTTACTGTTTCCACATAGGTTGGTCTTCAACATTTGGGAGGAGTGCAAGGTATCAAACCGACTCTAGTCGGATTTTCTGTTTACTTATGTCAATTTATATCAGAACTTGTTTTTAAACTATTTGCCTGTGTTGGCTATTTCGAGGTTGAAAAAAATTGTAACTCGTTTGACTTTCAAGATACTATTATTCCATGTACCATAAGTGGACTGTGACCCTTATTTCTTTTCCATGGTTGATATGGTTACTTGTGTGTATTTACTACTTCCCAGTATTTCACTTCACTGTCTTGTTTATATGTTTCCACCATTTTCTACAGGATTGTATTATATTCCAAGAAAATAAATCACTTACATCTGAGTTTTATATTTCATATAGCTCTAGCAGACCTACATATTTTCCTGAATTAGTATATAAGTTTTCAATTCATACTATACACGGTTTACTAGACTTTCAACTTTAAAGTAAAAGCAAAATTAGATTTACTTATCAGTTCCTATCTTATCATTTAATTTCTGCTCTGAAAAGATACTGATAATAATAGAATGAAAATTGCATCAATTTAGTATATATATATATATATATATATACATATATATCGAGCTTTTTACAGCAATAATTTTCTTATTTTCTGCAATAGGGAAATTACTAAATTTTTGCATAAATTTCTGATGTGACTTAGTACTGCTATATAAAATTTATATCATTTTTGTACATAAAATTTATTCCTTTTCTTTTTATAACAGCCAAAGGAATTTAGTTCAGAAGTCAAAGTATTGAATCCTAAATAAAATAGAATTTATGGTTTCGCACTACTTTCATATTCTGTCCAGCATACATGGATTATTTCTTAATGTTTCAGTACCTTACTACTTTTAAATTTCTTCTCTAATTCATATCTCTGTTCATTTTTCTTGTACTTGAATGGCTTATAAATGAAATTCACTTATTTAATTCTGCATTTTCTTTGTAATAATTATAACAGGAGTATAATAACTAAAATATATCAGTTCTAATTTCCAGATATCTAATTTCTTTTCTACATCTGAGTTTAAATTTCTCATGAATATATATAGAAAATTAAAACAATTACCACTAACATTTACGTTTACTAACCAAAAATAATAACTTCTCTATGAGATACTGATCTCGAGATTTAAACCTATCACAGGTTTAGACATTCTGGTAGATGGGTCTCATTAGACTATTCCCATACAACTATACAGATCACAGTATTTCCGCCTTATCAAAATTTGTTAAATATGGGTATTTGGTAACTCAGTATTTTCAGAAGTTAACTAACTTTTTAAAAACAAAAATTTATTTACCTGAGCACAATAAATTTTTTCATTGTTCCTATTCATTCTTCAAATAGAGAATTAAATGACACACAGGCTAAGTTAATATAAATCTGAAATAAACTAGTTCAGTGCACATACCAATTGCTATGACTAGTTCCTCCCAACCTTAAAGTTCTCTCTCCATAATTTACCCCCGAGCTGAGACCTTTTTCTTCCAGTGATAGACAACCCTTTGTCTATCCTGGAGCAACTTATTTAAGCTGTGCTTTCTCAAGCCTGTTTCCAATTTCTGCATCCAGAAATTTCAAGATTCTTTCTTCTTGCTTTGCCTAGGCTTTCCCTCATTGAGGTACTTTAAAGCTATCTTTTCCGCTTTTACAACTTTTTCTTCCTCTTCCCAATTGATTTCCTCTTCATTGGGGAAATTAGATATTTTATCTCCAAATCTAATTTGGTAATATTTCTTCCAAGGATTTCTGGAAGGGGTGGGAAAGTCTCATAACCTTATCCACATCCCCATGGATTTAGGTTTCAGATATCCATTCTCAATCTTGTCATTGCACACATAACTTTTCCATGTATTTTTATTAAATAAAATTTAAAATAATTCCACATACTAGTTCTCCATTGGGGTCCACTTCCCTTTTGGACTTATTCAATTGTCAGTTAAAAATCATAGAAACTAGGGGTATTACATATTCCCCCTCTAAAAACAAACATCGTCCTCGGTGTTGACAAAATAAAATTAAACAATTCAATTGGTAAACAGTGATGGATATTTTTCCATCATCTCAGCTTCTCATTCCCAAGTAGCCTCTTCGGGTGTAAAGTGCCTCCACTGCACTTTTATCTTTGCTACTGTCCGATTCCAAAGTTCAATTTCTTCTCACTCCAAGATTTGAAGCGGCTCTAGAAGGAATTCCCCTTCTGGTTCCACTTGAATCACATTCCAATCAATAACGTGAGTAGAGTCATGTACATTTTTTTTTAATAAAGAAATATGAAACACATTATGAACCTTAATATGCATGGTTAAGGCCAATTTATAGGCCATTGGCCCCACTCTTTCCAATATTTCAAACGGTCCACAGTATCTTGGAGCTAATTTTGCACAGCTACCAGTGTGCAAAGTCCTCTTCTTAGGCTTAATCCTTATATATACATGATCACCCACACTGAATTCTTGGTGAACTCTCTTTTTGTCTGCATAACTTTTCTGTCTGTCTCGAGCAGTCTTACTGTTCTTCTGAATCTGTTTTACAATTTTTTCCATCTCGTGCAAAGCTTCTTGCCCAAGTATTAATTTATCTTCAGGTTGACTCCAACTTAAGGGAGTGTGGCACTTTATACCATAAAGTGCTTCAAACAGACTCATCTTTATGGAAGTTTGGTAGCTGTTGTTATAGGAAAATTCTACTAAGTGTAAATAGTCTTCCCATTTGGTTGGCCTATCCATCACATACATTCTTAACATGTCCTCCAGAATTTAGTTTATCCTTTCGGTTTGGCCATCAGTTTGGGGGTGATAGGCAGTACTAAAATTCAATTTAGTGTCCATGCCTCCAAACAAGCTTCTCCAAAAAGCTATAGTAAATTTTGTATCTCTGTCAGAAATTATCATTTAAGGAACGCCATGTAGCCTTACAATCTCTTTCATAAACACATTTGCTACTTGTGCTATCCCAAAAGTGGATTTTACAGGTATAAAATGAGCGGCCTTAATCAAAGTATCCACTACCACCATTACCGAGTCATGCTGGTATTTGGTTCTTGGTAAAACAGTGATAAAATCCATAGAAACAGTTTCCCATTTCCATTCTGAAATCAGTAAAGGATTTAGTAACCCAGCTGGATGTTGATGTTCAAATTTTACTTGTTAACATTCAATGCATCTGGCCAAATAACTTGCTACATCCTTTTTCATCCTAGGACAAAATAAATTCTTTTTCAAAGCTGTGATTAATTTTTGGTATCTAGGATGTCCAGAATAAGGCTTTTTGTGATATTCATTCAGAATTTCCTTCTTTAAATAGTCTACATTAGGGATGTACAATATATCTTTGTAACAAATCAACCCATTCTGTTTTTGTGTATACCCTTTCATTTCTTTTTTCAACATTTGGGTCTGAGGTTTTTCATAGTCTTGGTCTTGATCCACTACCCTTTGAACCAGTCCTTCCAAGTCAAAGTTAACACTACTTCCAATGTTACTTACCCCTTCTGCAATATTGTTTTATTTACCTTTGATGTGTCTTATTTCCATGTCAAATTCACTTAGGAAAGACAACCACCTAGCTTGTCTAGCATTTAGGTCTGGTGGAGTGAAAAAATACTTTAGGCTGATGTGATCTGTCATTAGCACAAATTTCTTTCCTAGAAGATTGTGTTTCCACATCTTGAGAGCGTGTATTACATCAGCTAACTCAAGATCATACACACTGTAATTCTACTCATGTTTTTTAAGTTTTCTAGATTCATAAGCTATAGCATAATTTTTTTGTAACAGTACTCCCCCTAATCCTTCTCCACAAGCATTTGTGCATACTAAAAACTCCTAATTTGGATCTGGAATCTTCAGAATAGGTGCTGTAGTAAGCTTTAGTTTTAATTGTTCAAAACTATTCTGGCATTTTTCAGTCCATTCAAATTTTACTCCTTTCTTTTGCAATGAAGTTACGGGACAGGCTTAAGATGAAAATCTTTCTACAAACCTTCTGTAGTATCCCACAATTCCCATGAAGGATCTCACCGATGATACATCAGTAGGTACAACCCATTCTTTAATTGCTTTTATCTTTTTGGGGTCGACAACCAACCCTTGTTCTGAAATTATATTCCCTGAGTATTGAATTTTATCCTTGAAGAACTCATATTTACTAAACTTAGTATACAACTGATTTTCCTTGAGAGTTTGCAAAACAATTCTGAGGTGTTCTTTATGCTCTTCTTCAGTTTTTGAATAGATTAAAATTCCATCAATAAATACTAGCACAAACTTATCTAAGTATTTATTCAAGACACTATTCATTAAACACATAAAAGTGGCGGGTGCATTGGTCAACCCAAATGGCAGGACCACAAATTCATAGTGTCCATACTGGGTTCTAAATGTTGTCTTGCTAATGTCTTCGTCTTTAATTCTTAACTGATGGTAACCAGTTCTTAAATTAATCTTGGAGAACACTGTTGCCCCTCTAACTTGGTCAAAGAGGTAATCTATCCTAGGTAATGGATATCTTTTTTATTATTGTTAGTTTGTTTAATTGACAATAATCAATACACATATGGAAAGTACTATCTTTCTTTTTCACAAACAACACTGGTGCTCCCTAGGGGGATACGCTCAGTGTGATGTAACCTCTATCCAAAAACTCTTGTAGTTGCATTTTTAGCTCCATTAATTCAAGGGTGCTCATTTTGTATGGGGATCTAGAGACTGGAGTTGCTCTAGGCACTAAATCAATTGAAAAATCGATTTCTCTCTTGGGGGGCAAATGAGGAATTTCATTAGGGAATACTTCTTTAAATTCTCTGATCACTCGGTAATGTCTGTAGCAAATTTTCCTTTTTCTGTTGTCCTAACTCTTCAACATGTACATAATACACCTGATACCATTCTCTATCCTTTCTTTTTAATTGATGAGCTGAGATATACCTCATAGATATGGGTTTAGGGTTTCCTTTGATTATTACTAGTTTTCCCTCTTTATCAATGCAGTGTAAAGTTTTTTCTAAACAATTCATCATAGCTTTCTACTTTTCTAACCAGTCCATCCCTATCAATATATCATAAGACCCTAATGGCAGAGTATTTAAATTTAATTCTTTTTTATATCAATTCAAATTCATGGCTATTTGGGGTAGCTTATGAGTTATATTTCATTTGGTACCAATGGCTAACTGGACTAACCAAGAATGTTGAAACTTCTCTATCTTTAATTTACATTTTTATACTATTTGAGGACTGATATAACTCAAAGATGCACCTGGATTTATTAAAACTATAACAGATTGGTCAGCAATCATACCTTCCATTTCGACCATAGTGGACTGGTGTTCTTCTTGACGATCTTCTAAGGAAGCACTGATTTTGGGGATTTTCTTGACTATATCATTAACTGTAGTTGCCTCTCTCAGTACTTGTACTATCTGAATATTTCGGTGTGGACAGTCCCTCAATAAATGAGATTCTCCACAACCCCAACACTTCAAAGGTTCTTTCATTTTAACAGTCCCTTCCCTCTTGTTATTTCCATTCATTGGTTTAGATCTAGTTTGGGATTGAGGAGTTTGATTTTCACCCATTTTATTGAACTTATTTCTTTGGTGAAGCTCCCAAAACCTTTTCAACATGAGTTAAACTTCTCTAACTTTAATTTACACTTTTTTACCATTTAAGGATTGATATAACTCAAAGATGCACCTAGATCTATTAAAACTATAACAGATTGATCAGCAATCATACCTTCCATCTCGACCATGGTGGACTGGTGTTCTGCTTGACAATATTCTAAGGAAGTGTTGATTTTGGGGATATTCCTGGCCACAAAATTTACCCAGAAGCTTCATCTCAAGAGAACCTTCTGTAATGTCCGAATATTTTGATGTCGGAAGTCCTTAATAAAGCGAGTTCTCCACAACCCCAACACTTCAAAGGCTCTTTCATTTTAACAGTCCCTTCCCTCTTGTTATTTCCATTCATGGTTTTAGATCCAGTTTGGGATTGAGCAATTTGATTTCCCCTACTTTACTGAACTTCTTTCTTTGATGGTTTCTCCCAAAATTTTTCAAATATGTCAAGTTTTTCAAATTTTTCATCAAGAAGATAGTGACAACTACCTAACTAATTTCTATCGTTCTATTTATTGAAACAAAATAGCTTGTTGTTTTGATTTAGGTTGTAGCTAGACAACTGAGGTGTCCTTCACGCTGGCAGTTTCATCTTTAATCTTCATCCTTTCATCTGATACACTATAACTGATACACTTTCATCCCGATACTCTTTGACTACAGAAAACTGTTACTGCTGATGTAAAAAACAAGAAACTCTGTATTTACCTTTCACGCTCTGTCATCACTGTAATATGATCTTACAGTAGATCAGTCAACTTTTCCAAGAACTCAGCTTCTGGCAATTTAATCTTCATAAGCCTTCTGAATTTTTCATCAGCTTCAGTCTATTTGGAAAATGTTGGTTTGTTCACAAAAAGGTGTTTTACTTCATGCTACAAGTGAAACATATTTTCAAAGTTTTTATACAATACTTTCCTTGTTGGGATTCCCTGCACATCTGATTTATTTACCTGTTCTTTTGAAAAGTCAGCCATCTTTTTGTCATAATCCTCCTGTTTCATCAATTTTTCATTGATTACCAAAGGATTTGGAAGGTCCTTTTGCCTTAAAATATCAAATTTGATCATAAATCTTGTGATTTCCATTTCCATGTTTTGACACTTCTCCTCTAATTAGTTCATCAAGTTATTTTTGGATATTACCTTCCTTCTAGGATGGACTATGTTCTATCTGTAATTCCAATTTCATCCAATTCTTGTTTATTTTTGGAATTGAGGAATTTGATAATATCTAATGCCTCTTCAGGTTTTTTACCTAGTTCCTCTTTTGTATTTTGTATTTCTTCTTTTGTTGCTTTCAATAAAGCTTTCTCTTCATAGTTTACCTGTATAGTTGGTCAAGTGTCATTGACTGATTCAATGATATTGGACCATAATTTGTTCTTAACATGTGCCATAGGTTCTTTCAAAGTTAATTATTTTTCCAACTTCTTGAGTGGTTCATTCAACCTATTGGCCTTTTGCTCTTCATTCTTGGCATTAATTAGTGCAAGTTTCATGGCATCTTCAAGATTTTTAATCTATTCCTTTAACCTATTTATCTCATTGGTTTGGATGGACATGTATTGCATTGAATTTACCAATTTACTTGCCTCATCTGATTGCTGTGTTGTTGTTGGTGAGGACTCATTGGTAGAAGTTGCTGGTGAGGACTCATTGGTAGAAGTTGTTGATGAAGTTACTGGGACTGCTGTAGCCATTGGAACATTTGGAGCCAATGTTTTTTCTAGACTAGATGGAACTATTGTTGTAACCACAGAATTATAGTGGCAGGGACTTCCTGTGTTTTGGTGGATTCTTTTTCTTGGACCAATTTGTACATCTCAATCTCCATTTCTTTAATATGGGTTGTTAGCTGCAAAATGAGAATCATCATCTCATCTTTTTGATTAGAAGCAGCTTGCAAAATCTCCTTAGCTTGAGGATGCTCAGTAGGAGGCAATTTCAACTATTTCTTAATTGCAACAATATCAACATTCTTCTTTTTAATCAATTCCTCTGCAACTTTTATGTTTTTAGGATCATAACCTACCTCAATCACTAATTCCTCCATGGATTTTATTCTGATATCCTTTGCATATGATGAATATTTCTCTAGTTTGAGCTGTTATATTACATTTATCAGAGTATTTTGGATCTTTTGTGCACTCATTTCCTTAGTAGTCATTGTGGATTAAATCATCTCTCCTGCTTGTTTATGGAATTCAATTTGGTCCAAAGGATGAATATCCTGGACTAGAACTTCAAAATCAACTTTTTTGTAATCAGAACATGATTTAGGTGTTGGTACTATGGGTTGAAGCACTGTCATCAAAATATTTTTGTTCTTGTAATCAAAGGCTAAAAGTAGTATGTTTTTTATGTTGGGGGTCTACTTTAAGTACAAAGAATATATTTCATTTTTATTTCTTTATTTTTAGCTTTAATCTCCTTGTACATTTCCTTGATGTCCATATCCTTTTATTTTGTTTTCTTTGATGATGACACTTCTATACTGTGCTATTTTTTAATCAACTATGTATTAGAAGTGGTTGGATGCTATTCATTTTCAATTACTGTAGGAGGTACAATATCTTTCTCTGGAATCTCTGTGTCAATGACCTCTACAGTCTATTTTTCTTTGCTTGCAGGATTAATCTTAGGCTTTTTGCTATATCTTAGTTTAAATTTTGTCTCTGTAGTGGTCTCAGCTGTATAAGATCCTTCTTCCCTATTTCTTTTCATACTTCTGTCTTCTTGAGCTAGATTCTGGAAAGTGTGACTAGTATCACTTTTCTTATCAGATTCTACCAGTGTGTTCTCTAACCATTATGATTGGTTTGAGAATTTCTCAATATCAGGATTCTTTTCATGAATTTATGGAGTTAATTTAAATTTAATTGTCCATTTGCTAATTATAGCAAAGGGATCATAATACCAAAGAAAACTAGTGCTAAACTTGAACTCTAACAACTGCTTTTCTGCCTCTGGGCATACTTCTTTGTTATTACATATGAATGGACAACCTTGATTCTTCAATTTAAATTGGGGTTTCTTCTTTGTAGCCAAGAAATTTACAACATCTGAGTTCAAAATTTGCCTTATATACTTTAAAGAAAACAACCTCATAGGGAGGTATTTTGGCAATTTGTAAGGAATTAGTCTTCATCCATAAACTCCGATTTCAATGTGATTTTGGTATAAATACTAATCACCTATCCTGCTTTTTTCAGAAAATTGTAAAAGTTTCTTGATTTCATTGATGATCTTGGGCTGAACACTATTGTTTAGCAAATTAACTAAGGGATGGATAAAATAATCTATGAAATTAGAATACATAAATTCATTTAATTATTTTCTTATTAAGGAGGTCCAGAATATGACAGATTGGGGATTTCCTTCCACATCCGTCTTCTGAAGAGTTATAGGAAACTTTTTAGACTAGAAATAAAGGAACATGTGGAAAAGAAATGAAGAATACCTAAATGGAGATAACGTGTTTATTTATTTCTGAGAATTTAGAAGAGGAGTATGGAGGGTTAAGTTTAGGAATTTCCACATAGGATGGCATGAAGGTTTGAAAATTTTGAAATATCTTGGGAAATCCAACTCCAAATAGAACTTAGTGAGGGCTTCAATTAACAAAGGAAATTCATTAGGCTCAGGTTGTAACTGAAGCATCTAGTTGATAGCTTCATCTATGATGGTAAACAACACTTATTTTTCATAATTCACAATGGCTCTTTAATCTGGAGAATAAAAATATTGGCATAATCCGGTAGCTTCTGGGCATTGGTGAGTGTGAGGGACAACATATTTAGGCAATTTTGATTCCCAAATAAACACCTCATATGCTTGATCTAAGGATTTCTCTTGGTTCCAGCAGTGGAGCTCAAGAAGGTTAAACTCTGTCATAGGATCTGTAATTTTGAAGTCTACATCTGTGAAGGGAGTATGTTCTACATCTACAACAGGGGGTTGTAGAGGCTTGATCATGATAGCTATTTTGGATGCCATTTATTGGTTTGACTTATCAATTTAAACACTTTTGACCTTTAAAACACTATTTTTTAGGCCTATGAAACACTTTTGTAAGTTTAAAAAGTTTACAGAATGATTTTAGATATGACAGGGGTTTATCTTTGGCCTACAAAGGGATATTTATGATAAATTTGACTCAAAATATCCATTCTGTATCAAAAGAGTAATTTTCCTGACCTTCTAGTCTCACCAAAAGATATTAAGGGTTTACAATGGACTCGTTTGTGATAAAACAATCTTAGAAAATCAAATTTTATGCAGAAAAACTCCTGATTATTGTAGAGGAGGTTTTAGAGGTCTCAGAGGGATTTTTAAGTCTACAGATGGCTAAACTCACTCCAAGTTTGTTCTAAAACAGGTCAAGGCTTCAGAAAATATGAAAAATGCTAAGGGTTTGTATATCTGAAGAATTTATGAAGCAAAGGGGTATTCTTTAGGCATACACGCTTCTAAAGGATTCATTTAATAGTATAATTCTTTCAGAATGATGGATGAGTTTTCTTTCTCTGAAGAATACTTGTAAAATTTGGAATTTCGCTGTGAAGAAGGGTTTCAGGGGTTGGAAAGATTTCAGAAGCTCTTTCTGATATTTATATGCACTTTGGTGGTTCTTGCAGTTATATAGCAATCAATTTCGATGATTTTTATTTGTTTTTGAGCTAAAATAGAGGTGGAAACGTTATTTTCTCGGTTTGGAAAGGTTTTATGAGCTAAAAATGGTAACAATAGACTTGAATGAATGCATTCGGGCGTTTTTTAAGAAATTTGTTGAATAATGAATACATTTACTACAGTTCAATTCAAATATGTAAGAATTTTGGGCACATGGAGGGAATAACTGCCAAGCGATTTTTGCAATGTTGAAAGGTGGTAAGCGGGATTGATTAAGTCAGTGCGATCGAATGAATTTTGGATGTGTGGAGGTGAGAGAAACTACAGAAATAGATTTTATCACAAGGTTCGTACTTATTTAATGTTTGTGCAATGAAATCTGTGATAGGGGATCTGCACTGTTAGATCTGGCAGATAGGAGCGAACGGTCGAGATCTTACAATGAAGTTGCGGGGTAGAAAGGCGTGGGGCCTGGGATTTCTTTGCGGCGGGATATGGATTTATATTAAAACATAGGTTTTAATATATATTTTAGATATGGAATATGATAGGTTGGTGAATATTTTATTTAACCAATATAATGCATATAAATGTAAGTTTAGCATTGGGCGGGGTTAATATATAATGAAATAGTTTGAATCTATGAAATGAGCGGAATATATATCACATGGATGAAACGAGCCATAGGTTAAAACTATAATGGGTTTGGGATATATATTTAAAAGGATTTTAATATAATATGGGCTAAGGGTAAAATATAGGATTTAATATATAAAGTTAATGTTTTGTAATGAAGTGCGATGAGGGAAGAAAAATAAACTAAACTTATTGTAAAACATAATAAAGGGATAGGTTTCATTGTTGAGAGTCCCGATATAATATTTTTACATTTAAACTTAGGATAATTATTTTTTTGGGTTGTTGGGTATTTTTTGGGTAAAATGGGAATTAGTCAAGGGTTTTACTTTCCCTAAGTATAATGAATTTTACACTTAGGAAAAGGGGATATTTTCAAGTGAAACTGAATGATGATGGGAAAAGGGAAAATGAAGGGGAAAGAATGAAAATGGAGGATTAATTATTTTTACAATGGAATAAATTTTTGAAGGAATTTAGTGACTGAATTGACCAATTTTTTGCTTGTGCATGATTGTAAAAACTGCTTCTGCCAACCCATTTGCTACCCTAACAATTTTTCTTCGTTTACTTGGGTGAATTTGAGATTGCAAACCCTTGTTCATTTTTATTTTAAAACAAAAAAATAACTAATTCTATCCTTATTTCTTCCAAGGGCTCAGATTAAGCTATTGAGCTCTTTATTTATTCTCTACCTAAATACTGAACTGCCAAGTTTAAACTGTTTGGATAGATTTTTATTCTCTATATAATAACATGAAATTCAAAGCATGAGAGGTTAAGATTAAGCTATTTGACCTTCATGGATTGTTACATTGTAACAAGTTGCACAAAATCTTTATTTTGCGGTAAAAAGTAAATAGTAGTGACATTTGGATTTGCATCACTTTCATGTTTTATTTTTATCTCTTTTTTATTTGGGGTCCATTTTTAGATTCTTTTTGATCTTTTTTCTTTCAATTCCTTTGATTTTTCTTTTAGGAATTTTACCCTCTTTACATTTTTTATTTTTCTAACATGGGATAATAATTTGCAGAAAGCAAAGTATGTACATATTTACAAGACTTAATCAAAGTCAATTAAAAAATTATGAATCCTATTATTATAGCACCCTAATATTAGTGATAGTGATATATCAAATGTCGTGATAGTTACAAACGTTAGAAAATATTCAACTTTGGGAGCACCCCACTTTCTACTGATTAACAATGAAGAAGACAACAAAAAATAATTATCAAGTATGGGATTTTTTTCTAATTTTGGTCCATTCCCTTGTCTATGTAATAATAATGATACTGAAAACGACAATGAATCAACTGAAATTTATCTCATCGGTAAAAGTGAATGTAAGCAAAGTTTAGAGAGAAAACACATTAAAAAATGACAACGATGGAAGCAGAAGAACCCGGAAAGTCAGAAACAATAGAAAATAAAAATACATTTATGCTAATTGATGATAACTGTTGTGAATGGAAAGAAAACATGAAACATAAGTTAAATTATATGGGATCTAATGTTTAGAATTTGGTATGTAATGGTTGCACTAAAACGCCTCCATCAAGTGAAGAATTACAAAGTATAATGCAACTTTAAATGAAATCCTTGGGAACATACCTGATTCAACATTATAAAAAGTTGTGCACAATGAAACTGCAAAAGAAGTTTGGGATAAATCTCATGTCATTCATGAAGGAAAAATAAATGAATATTGTTCGTCAGGAGAACCAACAGGTAATGTTACTTCTAACGATGTGGCTGAATATGAACATGATGATAAAAAAACCTTTGCAGAAGACACGTTATAAGAAATTTTTAATCTTAGAAGAAAACTTGATCTTGCTTTGAAAATAATTATTAATCTTAAAGATAAGTTGTACACATTTGATAACACAGGTCATGTTAAATTGGTAAATGCTGCAGTAGAATATAAACAATATTGTGAAGGTCTTAAAGCGTAGATTGTATCTCTAAAATCACATCTTGAAAATTCAAACAAGTGAAATGAAGAGTTACTTCAAGCATTTGAAGAACAAGAGAATGGGCTGAAAAAAGAGATTATCAAATTAAAGGAGAAAGTGGAAGAATGAATAAAGATTGAAGAAGGAATGAAGAAGCAATATCTAGAAAAGGAAGAACAATACCAAAGATTCGAGGTTGAGGTAAACATTATAAAAGGTAAATTAGATGAAAAGGATAAACATTTTAGATTTCAAGATAGTACTAAGATTTTTGATAACATTATTCGTAGTCAAATATCTCCTTCCATTAAGCCAGGCCTTGGTTTTTATGAAACTCTTAAAGGAGAATCTAGCTCACAAGCTAGTGTAAGGAAATTGAAGGGTGATAATGAAAAACTTAAAGTGCTCAATAAAGAGATAATAAGTCAACTTGATCAACAACCAAGGAAAGAAAATCTTCAAAGGAAATAATTTGCTCTGAACCATAGAAGTGTCAATCGATTTTCTCCTTTGAACAATAATGTTGAATTCTTTATAAGTCATAGTTATGGACATGTTGCAACCAATTGTAGAAGCATATTGTTTCAATCTCAAGAAAGTAATAATCTCACAAGAAGAACATCAACTCCTAGGTACTCAGGTTTCTTTAGAGGATATTTTTTTTCTTTCAACATATTTGGTCACAAATATATTGATTGCAATAGAAGGAATATGAAACAAAAATATTATGATTCCTATACTCCCTTTTTTGGTCATATAATATGTTATGTCCGTAACAAGTTTGGGCATGTACCAAAAGAATGCAAGAAAAAATAAATGAATCTCCATACACAACAAGGAAAATAATAAGATAATAATATTGATGTCAAAAGACATGAAAAATATGGATCCACCATCTCATAATAAGCAGAAAGAAGAAGAACATATAAGGTGTTGTATTTCTCTCTACTTATTTGAAGATTAATATGAATGGTACATATACAACAGATTCTCTCATCATGTTGGGGTTCCCATAGCCAGCTTAAACTGCAAGACCAAAATATGAGACAACATCAGAACCACTTTTGGGCCCTAGGATCTAGCCCTCTTGGACCCAGAGAGGGATCTCTCCAATAACACAAAGAATAATATATCTTTGAAGCTCGAATTGAGATATTAGGCTAGGTATGAAGCACAAAGGGGTGTTTTAAAATGATTTGGTTGGTTGGTTGCTGAGTTGGTCATGAGATCATAGACCGAGAAAGCAATGGGAGGAAAGGAACAAAGCAGCAAGATGTTTCAACAAAGAGGACAGGTCAAAACTGTGCCATCCATTGGGCTATGGAGTCATGAAAGGTAATTACATGCAACAACTAGCCAAGGCTTCCAAAGGGAAAGTCATCTAATACCAAAGGATCTTTAGATTAGATGGTGGGATGGGACATTAAGGACTGAAGGTGAAAGAAGGAAAGCAACCAAATTTCTGTCTATAGATCAGGCCAGAGGTCATTTAACTCCAGACCTGCTTGGACATACTCAAAGGCAGCTCTCTGGGCAAAATAAAGGGGCAGCTTATGGACGGACTGCAGGTCCTCTTAACCTGTGCCGCCTTTTTGAGGCATGCTCCAAGGGAAAACTGAGATAAGTTTAACAGAGAGATCTTGGAAAGGCCAGCTGGTCGCACAAGGATCCTAGTGGACAGGGCTAACTCTAATCCCCAGTGTTCCCAAATCTTCCAGCTTAAACCCAACAAGAACATCTAAGGACAGAATCATTTAATTCATACATCAGCTAGTAGGCAATGACATCCACTACACTGGTTAAATTAACTGAAATCAACCCTCAGATACCACATTTAGCAGAAAACATTGAGGGCAAGGAGAGCAGAAACATAGGGTACCTAACAGGGTAAATCCTATGCTAATATTTTGATGTGAGCCCAAAAGAACAATGAACAGCATGAAAATGTAATTAAACGATTAGATAAGAGAAACATCACCCGTAGTAATAGACCAGGATCCAAAGAAATGTGCTTTGATTAATTGATGCAAAACCAGTCACATACACTGAGCTCAATGGCTGTTACAATCCAAACTTCTCCTCCCAGCCTACTACAATACAAACTACTCAACATTTTCTCCCAAACCTACTTAACAAGAAAATGAATCCTCTTAACTACAATGGCAGCACTCGAACAACACAACCATTACAATTTGTTCGAAATTTTATAGAAGTAAGAGAAACAATAGAATAGATGATCTTAATTTGTTTCAATGGGTATTATCGCTGGCCATCTACGCCATACATTTCAATGGGATTCATCGTGCTGGTTAGTGTACCCCGTAGTCTGCTTCGGGAGTCTTTGTCAGGTCAAGATTGACCTCAGATATTTCTTTGGAGTCCTTCCTAGTTGTTTGGAGCTCTGCGCTAGCCTTCTGGAATAAATGCACTGGGTGAAAAGTCCGCAAGGTCCCCATGCTTCATAATGGTGGTCCTGACAGTCTTTAAGAAGTTTCTGTCAGTGAAATACATTTAAGGGCTCGAGGAGGCGTGGAGAATTCTGTAGGAAGGTGTCCATCTTGGAGAAACAGTGCTCTGCTTACATAAAACACAGATATGGCTCGTTTCGTGTGCATTTGGTCTTCATACTGCGCTCTCATCCTTTGATCACAGGATTAAGTGTTAAATCTTTAATTAACAGGTCCGGTCCCTTCTAATCTGTCTCTGTTGTTTCGTTTGGCGGCTGTAATGGCCTCTCTGTGACCCCTGCACAATGAAATAAACTTGTCACAAAACCCAGGCAGTGGTGGAGAAATGTTGCGGAGGACGGAGGAAAGGTGGCGGAGATGATATACGCAGGCGGAAAACCAATGGAAATCACTGCAGAATGATGGAGAAGAGAGCCAGTGAAAGTTTGGTGAAAGGGTTGCAGATTGTCCGATCGGAGGAACAGACGAAGATCAACGGTCGGGATCAACTGATGGAGGGGTTAATACACAATTAGGTGGAGGAAAAAGGCCTTCAGTGCAAAATGCGAAAGTATAAGGTTTGGCTTTATTACAAAGAAAATAATGGAAGTGAAATGAAACAGGGCTTGATGTGGGACCCAGTCGTGGCGGGGGGCAATTAGCTTTGGACTGTTGATCTCAGGAGGAGATCGATGGCGGAGGCTAAAAGATGAGGTAAACAGAGGGTTCCAATGAAGAAAATTGATGGAGGGCACGATGCGATATGGGCCGCTGATTCAGATGAACAGACAACTATGATTTGATCGGGGAATTGCAATCGGGGGGAGACAATGGAGTGGCACGGTGAAAGTTCCGATTGCGATCGGAAATGGGAGCGTGATTGAGCACTGGTCGTTGGATCCGGGGACCATATCAATGGCCCACATTCAATTGGAGGGAGATGGAGAGGGGCGGCGGGGCGCGCAGCGATTAGCGCTGGATCGTTGGATCATATCATGGATAGACGACGGAGACTGTGATCGGGAGATCGCAATCGCAATGGAACAAAGGGGTAACGCAACGAAAGTTGCGATTGCGATTTGGAGCGGGTGTGCGATTATGTGCCTGCCATTGGATCGGCAAAGGGTCAACAACTCAGATCCGATCGGAGGTAAATAGCAGAGGGTGGATGGGCGGGCGCGATGGTGCGATGCGATCGGCGCTAGGCCGTCGGATCTATATAGATCGATGGCTCTGATCGCGGCGGATGTCTATATATCAAATAAACAAGCGCATTGAGAAATTTCGAGTTAATACGTAGAAACGCTCGCCCGACACCTCCGATTGCGATAAGCTCCTTGTGCTTTTGCGCTTGGTTCTGGCGCAGGGACACATGGGGAAGTGGTCAAAAGGCCAGGCTGAAAGGGGCTTAGGCCTACTATAAGGTAGAAAGTGGGTTTTTGGCCCATTTTAATGTATTTTAAGGCCAAGGAAGGGTAACGATAGGGAGGAAAAGGATGTATTGAACCAAACAAAGGGTATGGGTAGAATTTGGAGGGGGTTTTGGGAGGATTTAAAAGGATAAGAGGGGAAAAAGAGAGGAGTTAAAAGGAAAAAGACAGAGGTTAATTGGGAATGAAATAAGAGGAAAAGGGGGGCCTTTTGGGCATTCTTCACAAACAGGAAGGCTTTATAATGGGAATCAACAGAGGGGATTTTACCAAAGGACAAAGGCACAAAGAGGCTTCAAGGATGATGTGTTTTCAGAGGAAATGCATTCCTTGAAGGCTCAAAAACATTTTAGCCCCCCTGTTTGCTTGTCAAAAATTTATAGGGGGCTACCACATCACATGACTAGATATAAAAGAAATTTGGAGTCTCTCAAGTAAAAAATAGATCGTAAGGTAAGAGTAGTTGATACTTTATTAGTTCAAGGGATAAAGTAGAATATTATAAGTTTAGGCGAAATGGCAGCTAAAGGAAATACAATTGTGTTTACAATAATCAAATGCAAGTTTATATATGAAGAAACTAGAAAGGTCATAGCAAGATGATATATAAATTCCGACAAATTATATGTTTTTAAAGAAATGAATTCTCACATAAATGAGGAGGACAATTCATCTTCTTTAGACTCATAGTAAAATAAAATGGTTCCTATTACATTCCATTGTTCTAATAAAGACTGCAGAAGTGATGTGGGGTACATGACCTCATGAAGAGTTGGTGATGATTATCACGTCCTAAGGATCAGTGATATATGATCTCAGGAGGAGCTATACAGTGCATATCTTGATGATGATTCCCATGTTGTTTTGATATTCATGTTTCTTAAATTACTGACAATGCATCTGATTTAGTAACATTGAACAAAAAACATACAATACAAGTTTAGGGGTATTTTTAGTTATGAAAAATCAACAATTTACTTTATGTATGAAGATCACATGAAGGACATTTGCATATCATTAGAGTAATTTAGAGGTCTAAAATTGGCCTCCTAATGAAATTATAATATATTAATGGAAATAATAAAATAATATTAGATTACATCATCAAATTTTAGAGGGAAAAAAGAAAAAAGAAAATTTTCAACTCATATTTTCAACTTATCTCCCTATGGGTTTACTCAAATTTCGAGCGGAAACACTCGTTGGATGTACAATTTGATTCCTCATCCAAGGATTACCCATGTTGTATACTTTCAATATCACATACTACATGAAAAATGATAAATACATGAAAACATGATTGCAATTACATTTTTTCTTGTATTTCTCAATTTTCATGTTGCAAGGTCCATTTAAAGTATGCAACATGGGTAATCATTGGACGATGAATTAAATTTTTCATCCAAAAAGTACTCCCACTTGAAGTATGAGTAAACCCGTAGGGAGATAAGTTGAAAATACGAGTTGAAAAAGTAGTTTTATTATTTTATTATTTTTTAATCTTTTTAATTTTTTACTCCAAAAATAGTGAATCGTCCCCCATGGTTGAGATCATAATCTCAAATCCTATTGGGTCTTATAAAATTTATATTTGTTGTACATTTTTCTTAAGAGGCCCATTTTAGACCTCAAAATTCCCTTAATGATACGCAAGTTTTGATCTAGACAATTGCGTATGTTTCTCTGAGATGAGAAAAAAAGTGGGATAGACTCAGGGAGTGGTTTTGATATGCTTCAAACAATTATTATTTGCATTTCTTGTTCTGACATTGATTGGTTACAGTCTGTTGATGCTCAAATGCTACTTAGAAGTGGTATTGGCTTATGATGGTTTATGAGTTAGTGCAATATGTCAATGCTGATTTGGTTCTTTTTATGGATTTATTGATTGATGAAGTTGGATATGATCAGACTTGATAGTGAATAGATGAAATGGGTTTAGGGGGAGCACTTTCTATGCTTCTAATGGTGCATTGTTGGCACTATGATTTCTTGAGTATTCCTTGTTGCATATTTATGTTATATCATTACTAATGTTGATGAAGACATTTTTTCTACTAATGTTTTGGATGATGACTATATGTTTCTTAAGTTTAGTTTAGTGAAGTTGATTATGTTCTGCTACTATCCTTATGTCTTTTATAATGCTTTAGTTTCACATGGTGAAGTTATGGATGATATCTACATGATGCATGAGCTACATAGCTATTATGATGTCACTGATCAGATTTGTATTGAAAGAAGATTCTCCTTGTTTACATAGTTAGTGATGATGCATGTATATGTTATGCTACATATGATATGTTGCTTGGGGAATGTGTCTCTTCATATGTAGAGCATGTTGATCTTGATTAT
This sequence comes from Pinus albicaulis, assembly GCA_034641835.2. Classification (NCBI taxonomy): domain Eukaryota; kingdom Viridiplantae; phylum Streptophyta; class Pinopsida; order Pinales; family Pinaceae; genus Pinus; species Pinus albicaulis. Next base: position 286,368,483 of record CM076570.1, on the reverse strand, counting down.
ATGATATCAAGGAGATGGGTTACTAAAAAATCTTGATTGCACAATCTTATGCTTGATTGATGATGATGAGTGGAAAGGGATATCAACGAATTGGAGATATGGATCTTATGGATGATTACATGAGTTACATATTGATAAAGTTTCCTATGGTGTGATAATTCTTCTTGATACACTTAATTAATGTTAAATGTTCTCCTTATATTTGAGAGATGCATATGATGACATTGTGGTACAAGAGAATGATATGGAAGCCTATGAATTATAGCTCTTCATATATGAGGAAAATGCATGTTACATGAAGTAAAGAGGATATTTATTGATATACTATTGCTACAACTTCCTGGTGATGCTTGAAAGAATTGAATATTTCGTCGCATGTTAATGTTGTTGAATATTGATGTTGCATTTCCCTATCGTACTTCATGTTGTGGGATCCTATATGGCGTATGATGGTTTATGATGACTCTATGGTCTTGCTACCTCACTATTGAGGTCTTTAGTTTTGGTGATAAATTTCATTTTGTCTATTGACGAAAAGGTCATGTAAAGACCCATGATGTAATAACTGTAATATTCAGTAATGTTTGGACTATAGGGGTCAAGTTAATTATGTATACTTGATTTAATGTTGGGTCAAATATGTCACCCCACTATGTTGGGTAATTGATGTAAGCATGAGTTCTTGGTGATAGGAAAGGTCATATTTGGTTGTGTCATAGAGTCATCTACTTATTTGTTTATCATCCAGAATATTTAGCATATTCTCAGGGGGATCATGACCAGTATAAAATTTTCATATTCTACACATAAAATCATCCGTGCTCATCTCTACAAGGGGAGAAAGTTTCCTTCATCTCAACATTGGTCAACCCTTTTCCCTTGATGTCAAAGGGGGAGAGTAACTCGGTTTTTGGAGAATAATTCTTATTTTTTTGGGAGAGAAGCTTGGTGCTTAGCTTGATGTGTTTACAAATGTGTTTGTAGGTATTTAAGGGTTTTGGTGACCAAACACTAAAGTGTTTTCCATCAAGTCCAAAGGGGGCGATTGTTGGAATTATGACTAATTTTTTGTCCTTGATGGAAACATACTTGATAAATATGTCAACATGATGGCTATGAAGATGCTACATGTAAGATAGACAAAGGAATATTAGTTTAGAGACATAAGAGTGGTAAATATAAAGTGTGAGAAAGTATACGCGGGTCCTGTGAAGTAAGGCCACTTACATACCCAAGTATAGTGAAGAAAATTCATGTGAAGTTTCTGCACCATGCTATTGTGAATACCAAGGGTCTTTACCATGGTATTGTCCCATAGTAATGAACATGACAACATATGTTTGATCCCATCAAAGAATATCATCGGAATTACTAACGTATTGGCCTAAGGTATTGGCTAAGGCCTAAATATTTATAAGAAGATGGAGACCAAAGTGTTATGTGTGCATGTGATGGATTATTTATGATTGAATTGATCTGAAATAGGTGTGCACCAAGGATCATGGAGATGGATCAGATCTAATAGATATGAAATGACTACATATTGAATAATTTGTTTTTGGTTTGATAGATTAGTGATGTTGGTATTACGATGTGTGTCTGTAACAATGTGCATGATGATATTTGGGTTTGAGAGATGTTATGTTTTACAATGAAGGAATGATTCAATGATTGAATATATAGATAGAGATTATTGAGTAAGAGGTCATGTACATATGAAAATATGCTTCATGGTAGTCACATATTCATTCTGTGAAAGTTTAGTATCTATACACATGTGTCAAGTATGAAAAGAGCATACATACACATATGTTATTTATAATATTCACGTACATCTTCTAGGCTTTGTAGTATAAAATTATAATGATGTCTGATTAGTTCTGTTATAATTGCTGTTGCGTGTTGATGATGTCTCTCTTATGATAATATGTGTTTGATAGTACTAGTTGGGTTGAATTGATTTTGGATAAAATATTGACTTGTGTTGATACTGTTGTATGGTTGTCTTTTTTTGGCTCAGTGATCTATGATGGTTTCAATGTGTGATGAAGTGATTGATTCAATGGTACAATAATGTAGACTCAATTATCAGCGTGTTGAAATTCATACGCAGGTATGATTAAGGGGAAGCACATATATACACGAGTATGACTCATAACAATAGCATATACCTTCTAACATATGTTTGATTAGGGTTTGCAGTGACAAAATTTGATTTTTTTGTGATGGGTAACAATGTTTGTATTGGTATATTAATGCATAATTATGTATCAATATGATATGTATTGGTTTAGATTGATCTAGTTCCATTGGTTGTAATTTTTGATTGAGATCCAGGGATTGATTTTTGATTTAGTTGGTTCAATTATTCTGTACTTATTTTTAGTATTATTATTTGGTATTGGGCTTAAATGATGGTGGTGGGTCTAGTATAAAAATATGATGAAAAGTGGTCTACAATTTTTGATGTTTTGAGTCAGGTGGATCTAGTATGAAATATTATGAAACGTGGTCCACAAAGGGGCTGAGGGTTGGATCCTTCTGTGATGGATTTGAAGCTTTCTTCTAGTGGTAGCTAGTAAATATGATCAGTGGGTTGGAACTCCCTTCCAGTATGTGTCGGTAAATGATCTATCTAGGGGTCGGAGCTCCCTTCCAGTGGGTACTAGAGAATGAGAGAAGGTTGTATCCTTTTGTAGGTGGGTTCCTATGTACTGGTATGAGTTTGTACCAATACAAGATGGTAAGATGTTTTCCTTATTATAAAATATGAGGAAAAAGACGACGACAACAATGGTTTTCTTCCACATTGGGTTTCCATCTAAAAAATCTCGATGTCATCATGTGTTTTTGTGATTCTTATATGTGATGGTTTATTCTATTCTTACTACTCATAGTTATTGTTTAATTAATGTCTAATGAAGTAATGATGCACTGGTTCAAGTTAAACAGATGATGAAAAGTTAATTAACTGGATATACTCTAATTGTGTTTGTCACAGTCGCGTACATACACACATTTACTTAATTATTGTAGTGTACAAAATATGAATCATAAATTGAAAGTTGAATTGAGTTTAAAATACTGATTCACCCCCTCCTCTCAGTATTTTTCCCAAGACAATTATGCTCACTAGAGGTTCAAAAATTGAAATCATTTATTTATCTAGATCTCTAAAATTTCTTGGAGAATCATTCCAAGATATTTGAGAATCCAAGAGGCCTCCCACCTATTTGTGATTGTGATCATGCTATTCACTTGATTCTAGGAAGTATTCCTCCAAAAATGAGGCCTTACATATATTCCTATGCCCAAAGGAGTGAAATTGAACACATTGTTGCCAAAATGTTGGAGGTTGGTATAATTCAAACTAGTCAAAGTTCTTTATCTACTCTAGTAGTATTGGTGCAGAAGAAGGATGGATGACGATGTATGGGTATTATTTATTTTTTGAAATCCATGAATAAATTACTTGGTAAATGTTGATAGGTATTATTTCATAAAAAAAATAAAAACCCTTACTTCATAATACATCTCACATTACTAAAACTAAAACTAATTAATTTGTGATTATTTATAATTATTATCATTATTATTATTAATTATAAAATAATTAATATATGATATATACATATATATTTAAAACAACATGGGATAAGATTATTAATCATGGATATTATTAATGTTTAAATATGCTTTGCTACAATACCATGCACCAATATCACTCAATATCAGATATCCAAAAAATCATAACTTATTTGAAATGAAACATGTTCATATAACAATTTTTTAATTAATCAATTTAGTTAAAAAGGAAAAAATTCCATAACTACTTAAAAAAATGTCAATCTTTGATTTATGTATATCACTATAAATATTCTAAAATATTCCTTGTAGGATAAATCCCTATCATCCACCAAATAATTAATGATAATTAAAATCAAATTGGTAAAAACCAAAATAAACATACACATAAATCAAACTTACATCCTCGACAATTCTAATCAAGTTTTAAATAAAATTTTCCGAAAAAAAAAAACATAAATTCCCTTTGTTCAGAATTATATACTCCCTGAAAAAATAGGTGTCGAGGAAAAGGTGCAGCAGCTCTCCTTTGGTGCAACGATAAGGGTTCTGTTATCGCCGATCACTCTTCCATTCTCTCTCATTGTTCCGCTGATGATGGCGTCTTAGGCTGTCAAGGCTCCTGCTTTCTTAGTCCCTTTGGTTTATTCAGAAAATGCTCCACTCAAATCTTCAGGCACACCCTCCTTGGTAGAAAAACCTAAAACTTCTCATAAAAACATTGGAATAAGTCCATGTTTTCTTTATGTAGTAGGATCTTTATCATCCTGAGTATTAGTGTGGTGTAGGGGCATCCATAAAAATTAAATTGGCTAAGAAGTCAAAATATTGTACGAGAGGAGTTCATTCTACTTCGATTGTTAGGATATAATTTGTTTTTGATTGCCATGTAATCTAATAAATTCAGCTAATTGTTGTGGTTTGTTTTGTTAATCCAAGAAAATCTTGTTTGATCCTATGTTTGTGAATATAGACAAACACTTTGCATTCGTATAATTATTAGATTAATAAAATAATCAAAGTGGAATGGTGGGAGTGAAGTTTCTCAATAATATACCATAACCAGTCCTTCTATAATCACTTCACTTTATCATATTGATAATTTAGATACACACATATTAATAATAATGCATAGGTTTTTGTTTTTATGTCTGTTTCTTTGGTCTTTGTGATCAAATATGGAGTAAAACAAAGTGTTGTTTTTAGACTACGCAGGTAGAAGGTTTGTAGGAGTGATGAACGAGCATTAAGAACCTTAAAAAAGTTGAGAACACAGTATACGGGAAAACCACACAATACTTAGTTTTTTTTTTTTAGTTCTGAAGGAGTAATTCAATTAACAAAGTTGGGAACATAAATTAAATTTCTGTTAGGATAAACATGTTAGTTGACAACACCGGTGTGATGTGTCCAAAAGATTCTTGCCTTAAAGTTTGAAGGGAGAGCACATAAAGGAACATGCCAGGGTAACGAGGACCGGGTGGATGTGGATCATGCCAATACAGAGAAGGTTGGGGTGACGTGGAAGCCAGTTAGAGGAGTGAAGTGGGGCTGCGATTCTTGATGAATCCTCTCGAAGGAAAAAAGACTTTCCTGCTTTTAGTAAGTGTATGAGGACGATAGCTAATGAAATCCATGAACAATAGTTTATGGGAATAATCCTTGTTTCATCGGGTTTGTCTCTCAGAGCATTCCCTTTTGCACAGAGTTTGGAAAAGTCGAGGTGATGTAATCCTCGGATGATGTGTCTCAACAAATAAAAGGGTTGTGCGACACCCAATCTCTTGTGGTTTGGTCACATTACTTAGAGCAGGACGAAAGTGTAAAGCGTTGGGAGCTATAGAGAGTGGGACGTGCTTATAGATTAATGTATAAAACTTAGTCTCGATGGCTATTAAAATATGCTTGAGCCTGGTGGTTTTAATAAAGGTATGCTTCTCCTGGTTTGATTATTAATAAAGGTTTAAGTTGTGGTGGTTCTTTGGGGATTTGGCTATATTTCCTTTACCTTGGTTTGTTTATATATATATATATATATATATATATATATATGTGGCTGTGGTGGTTCAAGTTTGGCTTTGGGACATTAAAAAGGGGATTTTTGGGCCTATATTGCGATATATAAAATTTTAGTAAGATAAAGACCGACACTAGAAGGTATTAGAGTAGATCCTATATCTCCTCTAACGGAAATTAGTTTACCATGGTGTGCAAATGTGGACAAGGAACCAAAGGAGGCTAAAGAGGAAAAAGGCTTATAGCCAATGTTGAAGTGATGCAAGCTATGTAGTGGTTGGAAGAAATAATGGAAGCACCAAAAACAAGTAAGCAAATATAACTTGAAGTTGAAGATGTAAGTGAAGAAGAAGAAGAAGAGTCACTAGAGGAAGAAGCAGTTGAAGAGCCTATAGAAGCCAAAATCTTGAAGGGAGTTCTGGGATCTTTCAAAAAGTAAAAACACATGGGCTGGACCCAAGTAGGAAAAATGACAAAAGACAATACTTTAATGATAATGAGAAGTCACAGATCTCAAATGAATTTAAGTTGAGAATAGGCTACAAGTTTATCTAGATTTTAGGGGTCTTTTGGGAAGTTTTTAGTTGGAATGTGATTAATTCTCATGTGGCAAGGATTCCTCGTTATATTTTTTGGTTGATCATGCATGTTATAAAACAAATCATCAAGGAAATTTGGTATTTCTTTCTCTTAGAAGAATATTAAAAGTTTTTCGTCAGATCCCATCTTTATTATTATAAAAACTTTACCTGTTTCATTAAAAAATTTAATAAAATCCCTATATTAAATATATCCCAAACTAATATACCTAAATTAACTAGTGATTTTGAACTAATGTAAAATGATTTTTTTTTAATTACACATAAAGGGTAGAGGACTAGTGATTTGGTACTAATGGGAAATAGACATTTTTGCTCCAGTGAGTGCATAGAGGGTGGTGCATTATGGATTTCACACTTCTTTTTTCATATTGAGAAAATTGATCATAAATCATTTTTCAAACCAAGCGTGAGAACAATCACCATTGGTAGTTATCCATGAATGCACACCACCTAGAATGGTGGCTCCTAGGGGAGTAAGATTTCACTCCTGCTAGATTTCTCTTGGTCTCATGTTGGTAATATATTTCCTTACGTCTATGGAAGACTAGCTTTACTTTTAGGGAACACTCCAAGACTAACCATGCATCTCAAAATTACATACAATGAATTTACATATTTGTCATGAAACTTATTTTTAATACGATCATGATAATTCTTGTTGTTTATTAATATTAATTCTAGCTTACTTACATATTTCTCATTAATATAATGTTTGTGGTTTGCTCCAAATACCTTGAACAATCCCTTCAATAAATTGGAAGCGAATTTCTAATCTCTATTTCACACAATTGCCACTAGAATTACATGTGGTCTAACAATTCCTTCACATAACTTCCTCTATATTCATTTCCTTACAATTTGTCTTGTTAGGAATGAAGTCTATCATAACGACATCCCATTTCCATTCTAGTATTGGTAATATTTGCAACAATCCTACCATATACCTATGCTCTATGTTCACCTTATAGCATTCCATACCATGATGATTATTGTTTGATATTATTTTTAATACTAGTTAGCTTACACATTTCTTGCTAATATGGTTTTTAACATCACAATAATGAGTCATGTTATTTAATATTGATATTACTAACTTACAAATGACAATTTTTAAAATGGTCATGGTATATATAAGTTTAAAAAAATAGTACTGATCAAAACACTACGTTTTTTCATGGGAAAGCATATCTTAAAATAAGAAAAAGAGTAAAGCATGCACAATTTTCTAAATTTACATCCTATTTTGTTTAATTTTAAAATTTAAGATATATTTTAAAATATTTAAATTTATATATTTTATTGATAATGTTTTTAATATATATATATATATATATATATATATATATATATATATATTTATTGTTATTATTAAATTCGTCAAAATTAAAATAAATAATTTTCAAATTAGAATTTAGTTTGTATATTAAATATGATAGATGCCATTATAATGATGTTTTTTATTTCTTACTATAGAAGAGATTTATTATTTTCATGGTTATTATATAATTTAAAAATAAAAATTTTATAATAAAAATTTAAAAAACATCAATGTAGAAACACATTTAAATGTAAACTAGATGTATCTTGATTTTTTGGGAGGAATGATTAGATTCCTCTCCTCCTAAGTTTAACTCCTCACAAGTGACATGGTCCCTTTTAGCACTTGATATATTAGAAACTAATATATATTAACACTTGTTATTTATTTTTTAATATTTCATGATGTTCATATAAAATATGAAAGCCTAATTTTAGTGTGTTGATTGGGGATTACATAGACTTAATTATGATTGCATGTATTAGAACATTTAATATTAGTATATGAAAGAGATTTGATAAGGTAATGAACTTAATATGTGATTATGAAGAAGTCCAAATATTCTATGTTTTTGACATTTTTGTTTATCTCGATCAAAATCACGTAAAACAATCCTTGCTAAATTGCAATTTTGGGTTGGTGAAATTATCATTTTTAATATAGAAAATAGATTCAACATCCTTGAATATGCTTATTGAAATTATATTTGACAATGTTGACATCTAATATTTGTAATTCCATCAATCTAAAATGATTATTTTTCTTAATGAATATGTTTGTTTCTCATCTTTTTTTGTTAATAGCTAGGTGATGGCCAATTGGTAGAACCTATAAAGTATGGCATAAATTACAAATTATTTTTTCACCAAATGTTTTCGAAGCATCCAATTAGGGTCTATTTTAAGTTGGTTCTTAGCTTAAACATCATTTTGAGGGTTGTAGTCTTATTATAATAGGAATGATTATCAATATTGAAATTGATGATGTTTTTATAATAACATGGTCTTCAATTGTCTTTGATATTTTTGTCAATTAAAATATTTAGATATTTTATTTCAATTTTCAATTTCATGTTTATTCTTCATGTGAGAGATATGGTTTTTCGATTTCCAAAGTTTGAATAGTTTATCAAAATCATGTCTTCAACCTCTTAAAATGCACTTTTGTAAACTAGTAGGAATGATATGAGTAATTCCATATTGGATTTGGAGTCCACTAGTAGCATTCAATTATAATGATAATAATAACATAAAAAATAGCTCAATATGGGCATCTCTCTCTCTCTCTCTCTCTCTCTTTATATATATATATATATATATATATAAATAATCATTCTCCTAATACAAAATCAACATTTCAAAATATATAATCAATTTTCATATATCTATTTTACAAGAGGAGCGTTACTTCCTTAAAAGAAACTACTTATTGTCATAAATTTATAAGAGTGTGTAGTTCCATGGTGCAATTTCATGTTTTTTTATTAATTTAATTAATATCATTTAGTTTACAGAATAACAATAGGGAATTCTAAAACTAACCGAGATTATATATGAAACTTGATGGCTAAATACATGTGAGTTGGAAAATGAAAAACACCCATTATTATCAATGCATTGAGACAATTTTTGTTATGTAAGATGTCATTGAATTTTTGTCTTTCATTCACATTGGCATATATTTTTATATAAAAAAGGTAGTGAATGGAGTTGTCAAACCAGGAGGTAACTCCTCAAATCAGAATGTGTATTAGCTGAAGAATGCATATGTATTTATACATGGAGGTGAGGCTATTGGGATTCATCTCTCAATGACTCTTGGCCTTCCTTATTTCCTAATATTAAATAATATACAATATTAAATGTGCACACCCATCCCATAGGATTAGGTGTCAACATTCCCCCCTTTAATCCGAAGGGATGTTGGTGAGTCCAAGCATCGATCTCAACTTTTCAAACTTTTCTCTTCCAAGTGCTTTGGTGAAGATGTCAGCAGTTTGCTCATTTGTGGAACAATGATGTAGATGGATGGTTTTGGCCTGAACATGATGTCGAATGAGATGGTACTTTGTATTGATGTGCTTTGTTCAATCATGGAACTTTGGGTTCTTGGCCAACTTTATTGCAGAAGTGTTGTCGATCATGAGTGGAGTGGAATACATTTGTTTCATCTGCAAATCTTTCAGGATTTTCCGGAGCCACACAATTTCCTTTGTTTCTTCAGCTGCTGCCACATATTCTGCCTCGGTCGTGGAATCTGCTGGAACTGACTGTTTGCGTGATCTCCATGAGACAGCTCATGATCCAAGACTCATGGTGTAACCTGTAGTAGACACCCCTGTTTCTTTGTCGCCATCAAAGTTTGAATCAGAGTATC